>OX451347.1:25229193-25419544 GCA_949629155.1 Myopa testacea
ACAATCACTTAAGTATGTAAACACTTTTTGAGATCTATATTACTACTCTTTTTCAATTATACTACTCTGCTATTTTAAATATTGACGGCGTACACTCTCAGACCTAACCCAAAATTGAAAAATCGGGCGATTTTAATTTTATTGGAACGAGTTTCCAATTTTGCAATTAATGCAAAATTTCTTCAGGTATTTCCCCATCTTGTTCACAGTTGAACAACATACTTAACTTGCAATTGTAATTACTGGTTAGTAATTCCAGAATTTAATCATAAATTTAGACTACTGTTATACACAATGATATGGACAACGGTAATCGCAGACATAATTTCAATTTTCTAATATCAACATAGTTATAAAAGTTAGTTCTCTTAGACTTCTCTAAGGCTTTCGATAGTGTTGACCATTTACTTCTATGTAATAAGCTGAATAAAAATTTTCTTTTCTCCCCTAGTGCAGCTAACCTTATCAAGTCTTTTCTATCTGATCGGTTTCAAAGAGTGAAAGTTGGAAATACGTTCTCTGATTTTAAAAGGGTTGAAGTAGGAGTACCCCAGGGGTCGGTGTTGGGTCATTTGTTGTTTACTATGTTCTTAAATGATTTGTTTAATGTTGTACAGAAAGTTAACATACATGCTGATGATGTGCAAGTGTATTTGTCGAGCCCAGTTAAGTCCATAGATGAGTTATGTAGGAAAATTAATGATGACCTTAAAAACATTGCCTTATGGTCAAATACAAATTATCTAAAATTAAATGTCACTCGTTTGTCAAATCGTTTGTTATGCCGATATTTAATAATGTTCCAAATTTTTCTACTTTGCCACCCTTATTCATTGGTGATACGGTGCTCAAATTTGTTTCCAAAGCAACTAATCTTGGTTTTTTGGTCAACTCTACACTAACATGTACTGATCACATTAATACAGTGGTGAGCAAAGCCTACTGTGTGCTGCGTAACTTGCGTTATGCTGCGGAATATCTTCCAACTGAAACTCGTAGGAAACTGGTCTTGACACTTATTCTCCCTGTTATTACATATGCCGAACTTATTTACTGCAAACTGGAATCCATATCTTCTTATAAAATTATGGTGTTAATTAACAATATGACTAGATTTCTTTATGGTTTGAAGCGATATGATCATATCGGAGAGCGGCGACACTCACTTCTTGGTGGTGACTTTTCTGATTTCTTGAATTACAGAAATTGTTTATTTTTGTTTAAGTTGATAGCTACTGGCATACCAAGTTATCTGTACTCTAAATTAGATTTTGGTACTTCGACTCGAACACGAAATCTTATAATTCCCCCGTTTTCTTTTCTTAACACTGGGAGGCTGTTTTTCATCAGCACTATCAGGCTCTGGAACACTTTGCCAAGCAGGCTTAAAACCATGGCAGGTGAGAATGCATTCAGGCGTCTGGTAAGGGGGCATTTCCTTGATTCGAATACATGAGCTAGGTGTTATACTTCTCCATTTCCTATTTTTCCTTAATCTCTACTCAACTTCTAAGAATAAATTACTGGTATATTTTAGTTAGTCTAATTATTTACTTTTATAATTAACTTGCATTGTTTCACTCTAATTGCTATAAAAGACTTCCCTTAGTGCATAAGTTGTATTAATAAATAAATAAATAAATAAATAGATAAATAAATAAATAAATAAATAATAAAATAAATAAATTCACTATAAAAAGTAGGCGTGGTAATGGTCCGATTTCGCTCATTTTCAATAGCGATGAGTTTCTAGTGATAGACAATATTCGTGCCAAGTTTGAAGAAGATATCTCTATTCGTTCTCTTGTAATCGTGATTTCCACAGACGGACAGACAGACAGACAGACGGACGGACATGGCTAAATCGACTCAGGAGGTCACGCTCATCAAGAATATATATACTTTCCTATACCTGTCACGCCTCCTTTAATGCGTTACAAACGGAAGCATTAAGTGAATATACCCTCTCACTTCGTGTGCAGGGTATAAAAATAGTGTTTTACTTACGTGATTGTGAGCTTTAAAAAGCGTTTTCTCCTAAAATGTTGCTAAGAGACTCTATTTTCTTATGTTTAAAATAATTATGTAGGCTAATTATACAGTTTACTTAGAAAAAAATTAATGAATAGAAAAAATAACACTAAAAACTTTTAATTTCATTTTACTCCAAAAGTACATTATTTTCTATAAAATATTGGTCAGCAACATTGACAACGAAGTCGAAGTGAGGGAGAAAAATGTTACATTGCAACAATAAACGACGACCATTTTATAAAGAAGCAGTGGCGTAGCGTGGGAGGTAAGGAGGGGCCATTGCCCCGGGCGGCAGAGCTATCAGGGCCGGCAGAGCTATCAGAGCCGGCAGAGCTATCGGGGTTAGCCGAGAAGTTGTGTGTGCGGGGCGGAGTATTTCTAAATGGCCCCGGGTGGCAGAAATTCACGCTACGCCACTGAAAAGAAGTAGTAGAAAAATCAAAAACCACGCCAGTTAAAAATTATTATCCTTTTTCTTTTTGTTTACCACATAAATGTGTTCTTTTTGTTTGTCACATTTATTTTTACATTTTTTAGACCACACACTGACGATAACACACAACCATAACGACGAGCTGACATATCTATAGAATTCCTATAGAAATTATGTAAACAACAAAATAAGAAGACCATTCATGTCGTTTAAAAAGAGCCCATATATTTTGACAGCTATGAGTCGAATTGTCGTTATCGTTATGGTTGTGTGTTACAGCAATAAAAGTCTTTAGTAAAATTATATTTAGCCAAGTTTCACACTATTAGGATATCAGAGTCTCAAAAGCACATGATTTAAATTCTGTATAATGTGTCGTTAAGATTCTGTTATTTTCGAGAAATTTTACTCTTTAGATGGAAATTAAATTAAGAAGTTGGAAACTTACGCCAAAACGCCATAACATAACAATCGCGCGATTTTTCGTAAAATTTTTTCACTTTGCTTTGTATTCACCTCATTGCAATGTTAAAAATGTAATTTCCCCTAAATTCCTACACCAATCATGGTCAAATAAATTTATGTAGAAAGCTAATAACCTGTTCTTTTTTAGGATTTATATAATCATATGTGTTGATTACATATTTTACTTAGAAAAAAATTATTGAATTCAGAAAGTACTAAAAATTTTAAATTGCGTTTTTCTCGAGAACTGTAAGGTTTTCGGTAAAATATCATGTTACATAAACTGAAGATACGCTAAGTACCTTTAGAACGGAACCCATAGCAACCGGATATCTGCTATAGTTTAGGAGATATGGGCAGTTAAATTTCAAATTTCATACGGATATAGAACTGGAACCGGAAGTCCTCACCCCTTTTTGAAGTTGTTTTTGGGGTCAGTACCAAAAACCATTTAAGACCCTGTTTTGTCTGTGTAACCTAAAAGCGGGCGGATCATGCCCATATTTGGCATATTAACGAATAATGCTACTCTATAACCAGGAGTGAACTTTTGTTGTCATAACTCAAAAACGAACGCTGATATCACATTTCCAATAAGAAATATGCGTGGTCGTTTTCCGATTTTGCCCATTTTCAATACCAACCTGCACACCATAAGAGATCGTGTGATCGTGATCGTGATTTCAACAGACGAACATGGGTAAATCGCCTCAGGAAGTGACGCTGATCAAGAATATATATACTTTTCTATACCTATCATCTCTATTTCTATGTCGTACACATTTCCTGACAAAGTAAATATAACTCTTAACCTTAAGGTGTAGGGTATAAATATAAAATTGTGAAGACCCGATTCTAGTTGTAATTTGATCAGCTGTTTCATAGATTTACCAACAAAAATGTCCAACGCTACTATGACGCCATCTATAGAGGGGATAGAAATACATGGAAAGAAAAAATTCGGTTGGAGTACTTGCTTACACTTTTCGCCGCAAAATAAAGATAACATAGAGCTAACAGAGCTATTTTAATTGAATTCGCCGTCTGCTGAGAAAAAGTATGCTAACTTCACACCGGTCTTTTAAACAGCTCTTGAACAGCATTGAACACCTATTAAACAGCTTCTGAACAGCTCTGAACACCTTTTGAACAACTCTGAACACCTTTTGAACAGCTCTGAACACCTTTTGAACACCTTTTGAACAGCTCTGAACACCTTTCGAACAGCTCTGAACACCTTTTGAACAGCTTTTGAACAGCTCTGAACACCTTTTGAACAGCTTTTGAACATCTTAGAACACCTTTTGAACATCTTACAACATTTTTTACCAATTTTTTTTAATAGGTATATGAAATGCATTCAGTTGAATGTTATCATACTAATATTAATATAGTGGTAACCAGCGAATTAGTGAATGTATGTATATATCAAATCCCATTTTATATCGCCCAATTTTAGATCGTTCATTATTACTTGGATTGTCTTTGTTACAAGAAATCCATATTTATTTTTCCAACATTCTCCGCATACATTAATCAATTTTTTATAAGCCATATCTGTTGCGGCATGATCATTGTATATGTGCTTCATATTCATATCATCCTGCTTAAACATAATAAACATGTTAGCTTTATCGCGCACCAAATGCTTGGGAATTTTTGTATATGGTTGGTATGAGTAAAAAGCAATCAATAAATTTGCGTCTGCCCATACAAAAGTACTCTTGAATATTGTTTTACTTCCCTCTAGCTATGTCATCGAATATAATTATTGGTTTTTGACTTAAAACAGTCTCAAAATTTGTAAAGAAGCCAATGTTTTTATCTAAAAATAATAGCTACTTCAACTACTCATACTGTCATTTATATAATTTACAGATATATGTTAATAAAATTTAGTCCGTTCGGACTGTCTATATTAAATTCAGTCTTTTCGCGATTAGAAGGGCCAACAAATGAGCTCTCTTATAGAATTCGGTGGTAGTGAACTGTGTCTTATACATGTTATTATTTAATTAATATCGTTATATTTATTTATCCTTACAGTACATATTTATTTTTACCTATTTTAATATTTATTTGACTTTAGATTTATATATTATATTTATGTTTATTTTTGTAAATTGATTAGCGGTGATGCTTTTATGTCTTTCAAATGGTTTATTTCATTCCGCTATCCCCATTTATTTGTTTGCGGCTAGACATATTCATATTTCCAGTTATATATTTTGTTATTGAAGCAATAGTAAGTAAGTATTTCAATTTCATTCATTAGTTCTATTAATTCTAGCTGCGTTATTGTAATAATTTCATTTGTTTTATTGATAGGAAGTGGATATAAATGTATCAGTAAATGTGTTGTGAGGATATTATAGAGATTTTGATGCTACAAAAAAAAAAAATATTTGTGTTACTGTAGCAACCGGATATCTGCTATAGTTTAGGAGATATGGGCAGTTAAATTTCAAATTTCATACGGATATAGAACTGGAACCGGAAGTCCTCACCCCTTTTTGAAGTTGTTTTTGGGGTCAGTACCAAAAACCATTTAAGACCCTGTTTTGTCTGTGTAACCTAAAAGCGGGCGGATCATGCCCATATTTGGCATATTAACGAATAATGCTACTCTATAACCAGGAGTGAACTTTTGTTGTCATAACTCAAAAACGAACGCTGATATCACATTTCCAATAAGAAATATGCGTGGTCGTTTTCCGATTTTGCCCATTTTCAATACCAACCTGCACACCATAAGAGATCGTGTGATCGTGATCGTGATTTCAACAGACGAACATGGGTAAATCGCCTCAGGAAGTGACGCTGATCAAGAATATATATACTTTTCTATACCTATCATCTCTATTTCTATGTCGTACACATTTCCTGACAAAGTAAATATAACTCTTAACCTTAAGGTGTAGGGTATAAATATAAAATTGTGAAGACCCGATTCTAGTTGTAATTTGATCAGCTGTTTCATAGATTTACCAACAAAAATGTCCAACGCTACTATGACGCCATCTATAGAGGGGATAGAAATACATGGAAAGAAAAAATTCGGTTGGAGTACTTGCTTACACTTTTCGCCGCAAAATAAAGATAACATAGAGCTAACAGAGCTATTTTAATTGAATTCGCCGTCTGCTGAGAAAAAGTATGCTAACTTCACACCGGTCTTTTAAACAGCTCTTGAACAGCATTGAACACCTATTAAACAGCTTCTGAACAGCTCTGAACACCTTTTGAACAACTCTGAACACCTTTTGAACAGCTCTGAACACCTTTTGAACACCTTTTGAACAGCTCTGAACACCTTTCGAACAGCTCTGAACACCTTTTGAACAGCTTTTGAACAGCTCTGAACACCTTTTGAACAGCTTTTGAACATCTTAGAACACCTTTTGAACATCTTACAACATTTTTTACCAATTTTTTTTAATAGGTATATGAAATGCATTCAGTTGAATGTTATCATACTAATATTAATATAGTGGTAACCAGCGAATTAGTGAATGTATGTATATATCAAATCCCATTTTATATCGCCCAATTTTAGATCGTTCATTATTACTTGGATTGTCTTTGTTACAAGAAATCCATATTTATTTTTCCAACATTCTCCGCATACATTAATCAATTTTTTATAAGCCATATCTGTTGCGGCATGATCATTGTATATGTGCTTCATATTCATATCATCCTGCTTAAACATAATAAACATGTTAGCTTTATCGCGCACCAAATGCTTGGGAATTTTTGTATATGGTTGGTATGAGTAAAAAGCAATCAATAAATTTGCGTCTGCCCATACAAAAGTACTCTTGAATATTGTTTTACTTCCCTCTAGCTATGTCATCGAATATAATTATTGGTTTTTGACTTAAAACAGTCTCAAAATTTGTAAAGAAGCCAATGTTTTTATCTAAAAATAATAGCTACTTCAACTACTCATACTGTCATTTATATAATTTACAGATATATGTTAATAAAATTTAGTCCGTTCGGACTGTCTATATTAAATTCAGTCTTTTCGCGATTAGAAGGGCCAACAAATGAGCTCTCTTATAGAATTCGGTGGTAGTGAACTGTGTCTTATACATGTTATTATTTAATTAATATCGTTATATTTATTTATCCTTACAGTACATATTTATTTTTACCTATTTTAATATTTATTTGACTTTAGATTTATATATTATATTTATGTTTATTTTTGTAAATTGATTAGCGGTGATGCTTTTATGTCTTTCAAATGGTTTATTTCATTCCGCTATCCCCATTTATTTGTTTGCGGCTAGACATATTCATATTTCCAGTTATATATTTTGTTATTGAAGCAATAGTAAGTAAGTATTTCAATTTCATTCATTAGTTCTATTAATTCTAGCTGCGTTATTGTAATAATTTCATTTGTTTTATTGATAGGAAGTGGATATAAATGTATCAGTAAATGTGTTGTGAGGATATTATAGAGATTTTGATGCTACAAAAAAAAAAAATATTTGTGTTACTGTAGTGGGTATGGAGGTCTATTATTTCGTATGTGGTTTCTTAAGAAACAAAATTTGAATTGTTGAATTGTATTGTATTGTATGAATACTATGTATTTCTTGCCTTTATTAGGAGTTAGTATAATTTTGATTGATTGTCTCGCTAATAGTTCGTTGAGTTATATTGCTAGTGTATTTTGAATGAATTTTTGTTTATGAATTACAATTATGTTATCATACTGATATCCACAACTGGGCTAATAAAATTACTAGCCCGATGCTGTAGATGTTTCTATGAGTTTTCTATCCATTTTTATTCATTTATTTTTGAATTGATTATAGTCTGACCTCCTTACGCTCCTTACGCTCAAAGTCTCTTGTTGTTGGTTTCTAAAGATTGTTTCTATTATCATTGTCGAACCATAGGCGACTCATTATAGTAAGAAGTAGTGTTTATATCTATTTGCATTATATTTCCATGTTAATGTCTATTTCAATTCTCCGTCTTATTAATTTAGAGTTGGATTTTGAGTTAAATACCCTTTAATGATTTTTAATTTATGTTCTAAAAAGAACGATATGGAAAATTTTATTGCGCAAATGATATTCATTGAGATTTAGCCTTGTTCTTCTCTCTGTTGGAATCATGATCGCATTAGAACTGATTAAGCTATTGGAATGAAATTTAACAGAAATAGAAGACAGGAAACAGAAACAGAAGTAGGAGTTCACTATTTCTGTGTGTGTGTACAAATCAATATGTTTCTTTTATTGTTCCTTAATAATTAAAGGTTTCCCTTAAATTTAGAGTTTAATATGTTGAAACGCTACATTTTAAAACATTTAAAAACGCTTAGCATTTTCCATTCAAAGTTATACTTAGACATCATAAGTTGTAGGGTATTTATGTGTTTCGATGAGGTTGAATATATAGATATCGTTTTCGGTTATTTATAGACTATATAATGATCCCTAACTAAAAGCCAGATTTTATTGGTCAAAGAAAATTCTTATTGTCGGTTTGAAAGCATAAAAAGTTCAAGCTTCAAGCTTCAATAGTCAAGCTTCAATCAAGCAGCTAGCATTTTGTTGGGTCAATAGCATTCTTTACAAGAGAAATAATTTAAGCTACATCTTTACAAGAGAAAACATTTAAGCTACATAAATCCCTAGTATTTAATATTGAAATAAGAAGTTGTTACCATTTAGACTAAACATTGTTCATAGTATAGAAGCTAAATTTTAGTAATAGTTTTTAATAGTTTTAAGCTAAACTTTGGTATGACTATTTTGATGGTTTGGCTACACGCGGAAAAAGAAAAAATAAGAAGCAATAATAATAGTATTGACAAAAAAAAAAAAAGAGCAAGAACAAGAAAAAAGAAAAGAGAAAATAAGAGTAAGAGTAAGAATGGCATCCTAGCTTTACCAACTCAAGCCTCTCACGTCTACACTTCAGTGTTAAGAAGAAATCCTACTAAGAAGAAATCCTCCTAAAATTTAATAATTTAGACAAAATGTAGTCACAACTTTATTCCTAAAATTTCAAAACAACAATATCTCTGTTCTCAAAGATATGTTTACTAACTCATTGCTCATTAACTAACTAAACCATATCAAACAAATCTCTTAAACCTAAAAGCAATAATAATTAGCGTTAAAGAAATATTATTTGAAACTTGAAATTAAAAATATATTACAAGAACAAATGAAAGGAAAATCATGTCATCATATGTTCATTAATTCATATAGTCATAATGAAATTGAGGAACTATAAGCATATTCAAAATATAATCATAGCATTTTCTAAATGTCTCAGTATAAAAACAAAAAGAAAAAAATAATAAGCGATTAAAATATGTGTGTCTTTCTCCGGCACTAGAATTAACTATCAATTAATTAAAATGCTTATCCTGCAGCAAAGAAAACAAGAATTAAAATAAGAATACCATAAGAACAAATTCTAGATTTAACTGCTTAAGCCCTGCATTTTATTACTTCAATATCGACAGCATGCCTCTCTCCTCCTAAGAAAAAAAAATCAAAAACAACTACAACACCGCAGGAATAAATCGTCTACTACTACAACAACAACAACATAAATCAAACTCTTACAACAATAACACAAGCAAAACTCATACAGAAAACTGCTTCAAAGGTGTATCGGTAGATTAGCTAACCATTAAATTAAGTAACCCATATTAGTAATAACCTATGAGGTTACAAACCAAAGTTCACTTGAAATCTTCATTTAGTACCTACATAACAAGAAAAAAATCTACACCCGAAAAGAAATAAAATAAAAACTAGATTAAATAAAAGAAAAACAAGTATAGCATACCCAAGCATATTCCTAACGCAAATGTACCAAAATATTACTTCATGTGTATAAAATCCCTAAATTTATTTGTTTATTTATTAACTTCGAAACTAAACATTAACAAAATGTTTTATAGTTTACGTAAAGAGATATAGTAATTATGAGTGATTGTTACTTAGAAAATTTAAGATTTTTTGCTTTGTTAAATAAATTGAATCTGCCAAATTAATAACAGAATATACTGAGTTGAAATCTGCGGAAGCCTTGCGAAGTGGCTCATGTTGAGCAAACGATGACCTGCAGAAGGATAAATGAAGCAATTCATATCTTCTGGATGTACGGCGAGGAACGTTTAGTATAACATTACTGAGTAAGTATTCATTAACAGTAGTCCCGTACAGCAGATTCAAGATAAAGATGGCATTCGTTGTTACCCTCCGGTGAGATAAAGATGGTAAATTTATCAGCTTTAGTCTGTCTTTATAGGGAGGTAGTCTTACAGATGGATCCCAACGTAAATTCCTAAGGCAAAAAAGTAGAAACCGCTTCTGTACCGATTCAACTTCGGAAATATAGCAAGCGTAGTTTGGGCTCCAAACTGGTGAGGCATACTCCAGAATCGGACGAACTAATATGGTATATAAAAGATTTGTAATATAAGGCTCCTTAAATTCTTTTGCCCATCTTTTAACAAAACCTAGCATACTATTACCTCTGCTGGAAATGTGGTTTATATGCATATGGAAGCGGAGCTTGCGGTCCAATAGAACTCCAAGATCATTGACCGATTCCAGTTTATCCAATGTATAATTATTAATAGTATAGTCCAAATTCGCCGAACGTGAACGAGAGAATGTCATTTGCTTACATTTATTTAAATTCAAAGTCATGCAATTTGTGCTACACCATCGAATCATGTTGATCAGGTCAGACTGTAATAGCATTGACTCTGATTCTTCCTTAAACGGTAGGAACAATTTGACGTCGTCAGCAAACATTAACACATTAGCATTTTCTATTACGGTTGGAAGATCATTTATAAAAATTAGAAAAAGCAATGGCCCCAAATGACTTCCTTGTGGGACACCAGATGTAACAACAAATTTCGTTGATGGTACCTTTCTAAACAATACTAATTGTGTGCGATATTGAAGGTAAGAAGATATCCATTTGTTTAGAATTTCAGGAAAACCAAACCGGTGCAGCTTGAGCAGAAGTAACTTATGATTGACTACATCAAAGGCTTTACTAAAATCGGTATAAATAACATCTGTTTGTTTGCCAAATTTAAATTCATTAATAGTTCTGGAGACGAATTCGAGTAAATTAGTAGTTGTCGACCTTCCTGCGCAGAAGCCATGTTGAGCCGGAGAAATATGGGCATAAACGCTTCGCGAAATCTGATATGTAATTATTTTCTCTAGCAATTTTGGCAACGCGCTGAGTTTCGCAATACCGCGATAATTCGTGATTAAACTTCTGTTGCCTGATTTATGCAAGGGCACAATAAAAGAGGATTTCCACGCAGCAGGAAAATATCCCGAACGTATGGAATAGTCAAAAAGTTTTGTAATGGGCATTGATAATTCATCGGCACAATATTTTAATATGCACGCTGGAATCTTATCGGGACCAGGTTTATACGAGCATTTTATATTCGTTAAGGCATTTCGAACAATTTTTTCATCTATAATAGGCTCAGTAATAGATGCCGCTGCAACAGAGTACGGGTAGTTGTCTGAATCATATGTGGCTATCGAGTAGGTTGATTTAAAAAATTTAGCGAACAAATTAGAAATCGTAGAGATATTTTCTGATTCTTCATCATTGAATTTCATACAACATGGGAAAGTATTACATTTCCTTTTAGTGTTCACAAAGTTCCAAAATGACTGCGGGTTGGCTCTTAAGTTAGATTTGACAAGTAGAATATAATTTCTATAGGACTCCCTACATAGAAGAAGATACTTTTGTTTATATAGAATATAACGACTCAAGCTAGAAGCTGTATGCGTTTTACAATATAATTTAAACCACTTCGTTTTAAGGTTTCTTAATGCTCTAGCATCTTTGTTGAACCACGTGGGAACGCAATTCTCGCTAATGCTACGTTGTGGCACTGTAGAGTTAAAAAAATCTAATAAAATATTATTAAAAGAGGCCACCGCAGAGTCCAATGAAAATGAAGATGTAAGTTTACTTAAGCCTATGCGGGAATTCCAGTCTGTCGGAACTTCCAGTCGCGGAATTTCTCCTTAGGATTCACATAGTTTGTGTTTTTAAAATTAAATTCCATTACAATGTTAGGTATATATCTACCAATCCGGCGCTTATTGGAACATTGTGCCACTGCAATTTCCAGTGTAGGATGATAAGAATCTTCCGGTGATACAAATGGTGGACAGCGAGTTGTATCGAATAAATCCTTATCATCTACAAAGATCAGGTCCAACAGCCGATTATTGATATTTTCAATACGATTTATTTGGGACAAGCCACAAGAAGAAACGTCTTTTAAAAATCCAATATCCCTTTGTCCTGCACCAGAAGGTAAAAGCAGTAATGGTTCTTCAGGACAAACATTCCATTGTACATGAGGTAAGTTAAAATCCCCAAGAACGATAAGATGGCAGTACTACTATTGTAAACAACAAAAACTTATACCGAATACCGTTTAGGCACTGGAAAGTAGAAATGTCAAGTGCAAAGTGTTAAAAAATGCAAATCAATGTGAGAGCACCGAGATTCAGAGGCACTATTAATGCTTTTGTTTCGAAGATCGGCCTAAATCGAGTAAGCCAAATGGTGCACTAGAACCGAAAACACTTAATGGTTTTGGCAAATCACAATTTCAGTCGAACTATTATGATAAATTAGTTAAAAGCGGAAAATTAAAACTGTGACTTCAGCACTCGAGTAAAACACGTCAGATCGGTAGAGCGTTGCCAGATTGATTTGTTGTATTAACTCTTCTCGCACGGATATTAAATGCTTATTCTAACAGAAGCTACTCAATCCTCTCGTCTACACTTCAATATCTTTAACAAGCGTCTCTATTCCTAAAAATAAAACAAGACAGCAAGAATAAATCGTATACAAAACAACATCAGCCAAACTCGAACAAGAACAAAAATAAACAAAAGAATTTTAATTCATACATGTTCACTGACGCTATGTCTCTCTGTCTGTCAGTCTGTCCGTCTGTTTGTCCGTTTTGCCACCCTACACTTTCCCATTCCCTCTTCCCACCAACCACTTTAGCCATCAAGCTGATCTCCAAGCTAACTATGACACTGAAGTTATGAAGAATTGAATTTGTGTATGTTCACTGTCCATCTGTCTATTCGACCCTTTGTCTGTCCGTCTGTATGTCTGTCCGTCTATATGTCTGTATGTCCGTCTGTATGTCTGTCCGTCTATATGTATATATGTCCGTCTATATGTATGTATGTCCATCTGTCTATATGTATGTATGTATGTCCGTCTATATGTATGTATGTCCGTCTGTCTATATGTATGTGTGTCCGTCTGTCTATCAGACCATGAGAAAATACTCGTAAACAGAAAGTACCGAAAATGTCAACTCCAATTCCGAGATTGAAATAATTGTACATACAATAAGTGTGATCGCGAGCGAACCGACCACTTCAAATGCCCATAACTCATTTACTAAATCTACAACAACCACATAGCAAAATGACGAAAAGCAATCAAATGAGAGTAATTAAAAAATATTTTCCAACAACAACGCTACGCATATTCAGAACAACAACAACAACAACAACAACAACAACAACAACAACAACAATATCAAGTACCACAAACGATACACAGGCGGGCAGAGATCAAGGCAGAGGGGCGCGCCACACTCGCAACAATCAGCACGCCGAGCTATGTATGTATGTCTGTCTGTCAGTCTATATATGTGTATGTCCGTCTGTCTGTCCGTCTCTATATGTGTATGTCCGTCTGTCTGTCCGTCTATATGTATGTATGTCCGTCTGTCTGTCCGTCTATATGTATGTCCGTCTGTTTGTATGTCCGTTTTGACACGCCCACTTTTGCACAATGGTCCATATAACACATGCCCCTGAATTAACCAATCAACGAGAATGATACACACATCATGATTACAAGGGTGACATGGCCCGCTCAAAGCAGCGCTTCAGTCTACAGGCAGAAGCTATCTCCTTCTCACTCCCTCCCACGCTCCAGGCAGCGCACCGCACGCTCCAGGCAGCGCTCCTCACGCTCTAAGCAGCGCACCGCACGCTTCAGGCAGCGCACCGCACGCACCGCCGGGCAGCGCAGTCGCTACCTTGCGCCAGAACCGCCATATACCCACTACTTATGCTGAATACATATTTCAAAGTGTTGGATGATGATCAAATGGTAGTTGAAATCAAATCATTCAAAACCAGGATGAACTTAATTAAAAAACCAGTAACAAAGCTATATTCGGCCTGGCCGAATCTTAGATACCCTACACCTAAAAGTTTTGCAAAAATTTAAAAAAACTGAATCTAGAGGAAATACATATGTGGCTATAAGGAAAGCTATCTTATAATCACATTTAATCACAGACGGGTATAAATACAGTGGCGTAGTGAGGGGGGCGGGGGTGGCGGTCCACTCTGGGCGGCACGATGTCAGGGGTGGCAGTTGTGGAATTCAAGTAGTGACTTATTGAATTCTGGGAATTTTTGGGGCTGCAAGTTGATTAACCGTCCCGGGTTCCATGAGACCTAGCTACGCCTCTGTATAAATAGTAGGCGTGGTCATTACCTTTTTCAAAACAAAATAACTAGTTTAGTTATTTTACAGGGTCCGCCAAATAACTTTTTTTTTTTTTGAAAATGCTATAAAAAAAGCTACTGAATATTTACTGAAATTTCTTAATGTTAATAATGGAAAATAATTTCATTCAAATGGCTGCCTCGGCTGGCCATGCAGTAGCCTACACGATCGGTCC
This sequence comes from Myopa testacea, assembly GCA_949629155.1. Taxonomy (NCBI): domain Eukaryota; kingdom Metazoa; phylum Arthropoda; class Insecta; order Diptera; family Conopidae; genus Myopa; species Myopa testacea. The sequence continues at coordinate 25,243,908 of OX451347.1, forward strand.
AATTTTTAAGCACATTATCGATTGTGTGCAGCTGTATTTCACCAATGGCTTCACGAATATTGTCTTTTAAAGCGTCAATTGTCTCTGGCTTGTCGGCGTAACACTTATCTTTGACGGCACCCCACAAATAATAGTCCAACGGTGTCAAATCGCAGGTCCGAGGTGGCCAAACGACATCAGCTCTGCGGCTGATAATGCGATCTTCAAAAACAGGGCGCAAAACATCGAGTGTAGCTTCGGCTGTGTGCACGTAGCGCCATCCTGTTGAAACCAAATGTTGCCAATATCCTCCTCTTCAATTTTTGTGAACAAAAATTCGTTCAACATGGCCCGATAACGATCGCCATTGACTGTAACGTCCACTCCTTGCTCATTTTCGAAGAAAAATTGCCCAGTTATGCCTCTGGACCAAAATCCTCACCAAACAGTGACTCGTTTTGGAAGCACCGGCTTTTCAATGTATGCGGGTTTTCTGTGCCCCAAATGCGACAATTTTGCTTGTTTACATACCCGCCAAGATCAAAATGAGCCAATGAGACCAAGATGAATGAAATTCATCTGAAAATTAATTTTTTTGGCAAAATCGGCATCTTTGCCAAAATGTAATGTCGCAATATTTCCCAGCGTTGTTCAAGCGTATACACAACCATATTCGTTCAGCGGAAGGATAAAACTAATTATCTGTCAAATCAGACATGAGCTAAGTGTTACCATTCACGAAATAAGCAATAGTTGAAAAAAAACGTTAGATGGCGGACCCTTTATTATTATATCCGTGGTAATAAAATTGTGTTCATGAGCTATTCTGTATACAAAATACACTGTAATATACACTGTAAGTAGTGTAAAAGTGGGCGGACCGCACCCAGTTCTTATGTAATAATGTTTTTTTGGTAAACAAGTTTTTATGTAAAGTTTTATTCAGGAAGTTTATATATTTTACAATATAACCATCTTTAGCCTGTGTAACCTAAAAGTGGGCGGACGCCCATATTTGGCATATTAACGGATAACGGATATCATATTTATACTAAAAAATAGGCGTGGTCGTGCACCGGTTTTGCCCATTTTCAATACCAACCTGCACACCACAAGAAACAATATTTCTGCAAAATTTCATCACGATATCTTTACCGGTTCTCCTGTGATCGTGATTTCAACAGACAGACAGACAGACAGACGGACATGGCTAAATTGACTCAGGAGGTCACGCTGATCAAGAATATATATACTTTTCTATACCTATCGTCTCTATTTCTATGCGTTACACATTTCGTGACAAAGTGAATATACCCTTAACCTTAAGGTGTAGGGTATAAAAATATGAAGATATAAGCGACATATACAATGATATGTGCCAACAAATCAGCTCCAAAATGGGTGAGTTCCAGGAAAGGGACAGTGGATGGTCCCTACTCAGAATATGTCACCTGGAGGTGAACATTAATAGGTATCGACCGCTGAAGGGATCCTCATACATCCCGCTCCCAGAATCCCTGCAGAAGAAGCACGCCTGCATCAATATACAAAACGATGATCCGTACTGCTTCAAATGGGCGATCATCTCAGCTCTGAGACCCACCGAGAACCATCCACATAGACCACAAAATTATGCGATCAACAGCATCGAAGCTGATCTCATAGTTCTGGATAATGGAGCTGTAATAAACTTTGTGGGCTTGACGTTCCCCATGCTCATAAGCAGCATCGATCACTTTAATATTATTAGATTAAACTTTTATATTAAGTATAAATTTTTCCAACTAATTTTATTTTTTTCTTTTGTTACAGATTGCTAAAAAATCAAAGCACGAGCCTTTGCAGACAGCTTTATTTATGCAACAGCTGCCTACAGTACTCTCACAATGAGAGTACTCTACAACAACATAAACTGATGTGCGGGAGGACGGTAACAGAGATGCCGTCGATGGATAAGGTAATTAGTTTTAAAAATTATAACCATAAATTATATGTACCATTCGTTGTCTATGCAGACTTCGAATGTGTACTAAGTAGGTAGATTTAGACTCAGCGAGTAATACTAGAAATATAAGTAAGCATATACCTATAGGTTTTAGTTATTATATTAGTTGTTATGAATATTTAGTTAGTGATATAAGATATATTTATAATAATTATTTAAGTGTAATTAGACCAATAAATTTTTTGTCTAATGAAGAGGTAAAATTCCAAAAAGACTCCAATTCTTGTCATATTTGCGAACAAGAATTGGGGGCTGATAGAGTGGCAGACCATTGCCATCTTACTGGAAAGTACAGGGGGCCGGCACATAACGAATGCAATTTAAAATTTCAAATTGCAAAGTTTGTGCCTGTATTTTTCCATAATTTTTCTGGTTATGACTGTCACCTCTTCATTAAAGAATTAAATTTATTTGAAGGTGATATTAATGTTATCCCCTTAAATAAGGAATTGTATGTATCCCTTTCCAAACGTATACAAGTAAGTGAAAAGAGAACAATCGAAATCAGATTCTTGGATTCTTTTCGTTTCATGGCATCGAGTTTGGATGCATTAGCGCAAAATTTGTCATCAAGTGATTTCAAAATAGTGCGGCAAATGTATCCAAACGATGACGAGATTGCATTACTAACAAGAAAAGGTGTATTTCCATACGAATACATCAACTCAGTCGATCGTCTGAAGGAAACCTCTCTTCCTACTCAGGATGAATTTTTCAGTCATTTGACAAATAAGACTTGTTCTACTGAGGATTATGAACACGCGGTTAAAGTATGGCAACAGTTTAAATCTCAAACACTAAAAGATTACATGCTGTTATATTTGAAAACAGATGTTTTAATCTTAACTGACGTTTTCGAAAATTTTAGAAAAGTGTGTCAAAAAATTTATAATCTTGATCCTTGCCAATATTACACTGCCCCAGGCTTATCTTGGGATGCGATGCTTAAAACTACACAAATTGAACTTGAACTCTTCACTGATATTGACATGCACCTTTTTGTGCAAAAAAGTATTCGAGGCGGCATTGTCCAATGTAGTACAAGGCATTCCAAGGCAGATAATAAGTATATGACGGGGTACGATAAAAATAAACCATCAACATATTTAACTTATTTGGATGCCAACAATGTCGCAATATTTACCTTATGGGGGATTCGAATGGATGGAAAATAGTGACCAATTCAACGTTTTTCAACGGATTTGGATTACTCACAGAATTTACATGATGTGCATAATGATTTACCATTTTGTGCTGAGAATAAAACTGTGGGTAATTCAAAATCTAAAAAGTTGATTACTGACTTAACCAACAAAACTCGCTACGTCATTCATTATAGAAATCTTCAGCAATGTGTAGAAAATGGTATGTTGTTGAAGAAGGTATATAAAATATTGAAATTTAAGCAGTCTTGTTGGTTAAGTGAATATATCAATCTAAATACCCATCATCGCAGTTTAGCAAAGAATACTTTTGAAAAGAATTTTTTCAAACTGCTAAACAACGCGGTGTATGGAAAGACTATGGAAAATGTAGATAAGCGTAAAGATGTCAAAATACTAACCAATTGGGAAAGTAGGGGAAGGTGGTTAGGAACCCGAGCACTAATTGCCAAACCAAATTTCCACAGCTGTACCCAGTTTACAGAAGATATGGTTGCTATACAAATGTCTAGAGCTCGCTCTGTCTACAATAAACCCATATATTTAGGATTTGTTGTTCTCGAGTTATCAAAATGGAAAATGTATGGTAGGTAGGTAGGTAGGAGGTGGCGCCCGGCAAAGAACTCGATGCCGGGCAACAAGTAAGGCTGAGGAGCCTCGTTTTGAACCACCTAGAGAAACGTGAGGCCTGAAAGGGGGAAAAAAAGGGGGGGGGGGGAGGGGATGTCCGTTAGGTGGAAGTGGTGCCAGATTCATACCCAGCCCGTCAGGTTGAGGAACCTGAGCAGTTGCCTGGGATGGAATCTGGCGACTTCCTCCAGTCCGTTGAGGCTGATCTTGCCCCAGGTCGTGAGTCTGGCTCGCATGAGAGCCGGGCATTCGCATAGCAGGTGGGAAACCGTCTCTTTCTGGGAGGTGTCTCCACAGCTGCGACAGGAAGCGTTGTAGGAAAGTGTATGACTTCCATTATAATTATATGAAACCCAAATTCACAACAAATCTCACATTAAATTATATGGACACTGATTCTTTTATTTATTCTGTTCAGTGTGAAGATTTCTATAGGGATATTCGAGATGATATCGATTCAAAGTTTGATACGTCTGAATATCCCGTGGATAATGTGTATGGTTTCCCCCCTTAGAAACGCAAAAGTCCTTGGTATGATGAAGGATGAGAATAAGGGGGAAATTATGCAAGAGTTTATTGGGCTCAGGTCAAAAATGTATTCAATAAGTGTAGAAAATAACATAGAGATTAAGAAAGCAAAAGGTGAAAAACAATCAGTAGTAAGTAATTTAAGTTTAAAAGATTATAAAGATTGTATAGTTAATAAGAAAATTATATATGGAGACATGTATATATTTAGATCTAAGATACATGAAATATATACTCAACTGGTTCATAAGATAGCTTTAAGTCCTTTAGATGATAAGCGTTTTATTAGAAATGATGGTATAAACACATATGCGTGGGGGCATTATAAAATAGATTTAGAGCAGGAGTTAGATATAGATGAAGATATGTTTATTGATATAGAAATATAGAATATTAATTATAACTATTATAAAAATAAATAAGAAAAAATTTGTAAATAGATTTAAGAAAAACATTTATTTTCAATCAATAAAATTATATATTAACATTTAAATCTTTTGCATTGCATTATAATCTTTTATTTATTATCAATGAAATTTCGGAGTAGGATTGCATTTTCCAGTGCACAGCAACCATTATGAGAATGGCATATCTTTTGTAGTAAGTATGTATCTCTATGAGTTTCCAGATTCTCGCAGCCAAATTCTTCCACATTCAATACAGGTTTCCCCAAAATTTCTTCAATCCATTTAGATTTTTCAACTCCTTTTACATATACAAGTTTATGTTTAATATTTAATTTCAAGAAATTCTCAACGCTATTAAAAGAGATAGATCCATCGTTCCAACGAAATCCATGATGATTGTGATACAGCCAATTCGCCTGCTTTTTATATTTTAAAGATAAGTTTCTAAATTCAAATGGTGGTTTGATGATAAAGCTTTGATATTCACTAAAGCTGAAGGTTACTGCCAACTCTTTAACTATAAACTCATTAAAATTTCCTTTGAAGCCCTGCTCATCCAATGTTACAAATTTTTGTTGTTCCATTTCACTTAGACAACTTTTTTAATTTCGCCAGTCACTGGAGTGTATTCAATCAACTTATCGTGTATAAGTATACAATAAGCTGATGTATTGGCTGGAATATTCTTTGATGTTTTAAATTCAATTCGAATATCAATTGGTCCAGTTTTTATCGCTTCGTTTTGATGTGTTACATCCACCACTATTATCGGAGCTGTATCTTTAAAGTCTTCAGGCAGCAGCAGAGGTTGGGAATCGCGCATAAAATAACTTTGTTGAAATTTCAAATACATATCATAAAGCAGAGCATAACGATCACGGTCAAAATTCAGATTGAGGTCATCATAGGGATATGTATCAGAATTTAAATGTACTTTTACATCGGTTAAATGACAATGTTGAAATTTATGATCACGTCGAAATGCAATAAGTATGAAGCGTGGTCTTTCACTCTGCGGTGATAATTTTACATTCCACAGATGATTGTTTCCTTGAGTGAGTACCGGATTAAAATGACAATCCCAACTACGGAATGCCATTAATAAAGGTTTTCCACTTTGGATCGTTTGAAAGAGATGTAGTTTTGCAAAATCAGCCAACTGTACATGGGGAATTTTCCATGTGATATTAGTTATAGTTAATTTTATATTTTCGGTGGCTACAATTGAATAAACAGCATTTTCATCTGATTTCGATCTCAGTAGTATAAGTTCATGTTTAGAATTTAAAATAATTTTGTTAAAGTCTTCAGCAAATCCCAATAGCATTATCAATGGTATACAGAAATTAAAATATCCGTTCTTTATTTCAAGTTCATTCTTTGAAAACCATCCAGCATTTTTGAGCATGTTACTTTGAATCGAATTTAATGAGACATAATTTTTACTGTTGTAGTTACACCCAAGTGAGGCGTACGATCGATTTCTATACCATTAAGCTCATAGCGAATTTCATCAAACATGAATGCAACACAATTGTTTTTTAATTTTACATTGGCTGTTGTGTCTCCATTTTCTATGGTAACTGTACCTTCAATGTAAATTAAACTCTCATAGGGTAGAAGGTAAAGATCTTGATTTTGAACGGCTATCCGTATCTCGTCATTGCTGTTATATGATTGCAAATATGGTGAATAGCTATGATATTCCTTTTTAATAATACTGTTATCGTAGAGCGGCGTTTGTAGAACATCAAGTATTTGACTCATTTTAATTTCTTAGTTTGTCTTTAGTTTTAAGCCCAAAGATTTTATATTAGAAACTCTTTATTTTCAAGCTTTTTACGGTGTAGAGCGTTTTGAGTTGTTTGCGACTTCGACGACCTTGTCAGTTCAAATGGTAATGAAGAAGTGAATGCATATGCACCTGGGTATGCGCTTTTATTATATACAATCATTGCTCTTGCGGTTTTAGATGAAGTCTGAGTGTTATGGTTTCTCCACCAAAATTAATTAGATTACCGTTTTGGTCAACGATTTACACAGTAACTGAACTTATCTGTCTGCTGTTTACTGGCAAATAGATTACATTTTTAAGGATCTCGTCTATTTTATAGCCAGGACTAACATTTAATGCAAACATATGGATTGTATGAGCTGGTATGTTGTTAATGTAGGCGCCGCTAATTATGTCGCACTCAATGTGTATTGCGTTTATTTTCGTCATATACACGGGTAAGTCTGATGTATGCAGTTTTCCTGCTCCCAATCCTTTGTAACTGAAACCCAATAGTGAACCAATGGTGCGTTCCTTATTAAAGAAAATGTTATTTTTACTGGATCCTACGACTGCTTGCAGTGTATTGGGGTTGGCGGATATTTCCAGTTTCTCATTTGGATCTATACTAAAATATTTATTTTGAATAAATTCAGCAATGTCGTCAAGTTCATATGAACCGACGGGAATCTCAATGCTACGATCGCCAATGTGAAATAAATTATTTTCGTAATCAACATTCGGTATAGTGTGATAACTATGAAAGTCTACGAGACCACACACATACTTTCCCTCTAAATCTATGGGTGGAAAATAATTACCTGATAAAATGGATTTATTTCCACTTAAAGTAAGAGTTATTGACATCTTGAAAGTTGGTTGAGTAATGAAATGAAAAGTCAGATGCAATCTTTTTTATTTACAATTTTAATAATAATGTTATTAATATATCAACAATATACATATTTAAAAAATATATTTATTACAATTTTATAAAACTTCATTTTTATCGATCCAAGAATTGTGATCATTGCTAAATCCTAGCCACTTGACAAACACTTGGCTGCCTTTAGTTTTAAGAACTTTTTCCACCAGATATATTTATTTATTTATTTATTAGGTATAAACTAAGCATATTGCTTTATAGTTTGAAAGAACATTCAAAATAAGGATAAGAATTGTAGAATCTTTTGTTTAGTTAAATAGGCTGAGTCGGAGAAATTAATGACAGGATATACAGTATTAAAATCGACACAGGCGTTCCGAAGAGGTTCATGCTGTTGATGCGTAGATCTGCTGAAGCTTAGCTGAAGCGGTTCATATCGCCTCAATGTGCGGCAAGAAACGTTAAGATGGATGTTGGATAATAAATATGCACTATTAGTAACGCCATACAGAATGTTGAGGATAAAAATAGCATTTAACATTCTACGACGATTAGCGAGTGATGGCAGGTTTATCAGCATAAGCCGGGATTCATATGGTGGTAAGTTTACGGATTCATCCCAATGTAGGTTGCGAAGACAGAAAAGTAGGAATTGTTTTTGGACCGATTCAATCTCAGCAATGTAACAATTATAGTTTGGGCTCCAAACAGGCGAGGCGTATTCCAACATAGGTCTGACTAGTGATGTATAAAGTAGCTTAGTAATATATGGATCATTGAATTCCTTTGCCCATCTCTTTATAAAACCTAATGTGCTGTTCGTTCTGCTAGATATGCGATTAATATGACTATTGAAGCGTAGTTTTCGGTCGAGGACTACTCCAAGATCATCTACAATTCAAACTCGTTCCAAATTCCTTCCACAAATAGTGTAATTACAGAAAAAAGGACTATGACAACGGGAAAAAGTTATTTGTTTGCATTTCGTTATGAAGATTTCCAAGCTTTTGGAAAATAGCCAGATCGTAAGGAATGCTCGAATAATGATGTGATAGGCACTGCTAGTTCAGCGCAGTATTTAAGAACGCATGCTGGTAATCCATCAGGTCCAGGGTTATAGTTGCACTTTAAAGTTTTCAAAGCATTTAGAACAATATTTGGCAGACTTCAATTATTGGCAGACTTATACATCCCGAAGAAATGGGGAATGGGTATTCCACTAAACTACAATTTACGGATGAATATGTAGATTCAAAGAAGTTAGCAAATATATTGCAAATAGTTCCAACATCACCAGATTCACGATGGTCAAGCTTCATAACCGACGGATACACAGACAACTTTCTTTTCATATTAACGAATTTCCAAAATGACTTTGGATCGGAATTCAAATTGAGTTTAATTCTTATTAAATAATTGGCATAAGCTTCCTTGCTTGTTTCTGATACTTACATCTCGTAGTTACATACATAGCAAAACTTGCAGGTGAACGCCTCGTACAATACAATCTATAATGCTTAGATTTCAAAGTCCTTAATTTCCGACATGCAAGTGTATACCAACCAAGTCGGTACAATAGAGCTCGATAATTTTCGTAACGGTACTGAATATTTAAAACAATTCAGAAGGGTGGTATTAAATGAGTAGACCGCGGCATCCAAAATCTCTGTGGACAAATTTAACGTAACATGAAATATAGATTCCCAATTAATGTTTTGGAGGTAAGACTTCATTGTCACGAAATTGGCTTTACGGAAACAAAATTCACTCCTCATAGCAGTGCTGCATTAATTGGATCTATGAGCACGTTCTGGGTGCTGTGAAACTGTTAATTTCAACGTAGGGTGATAAATATCTTCTGGTAGTACGACCATAATTATTTGGTATAGAGTTTATTTGGTACAGACCTCTAGATAAAATGTCATTCAGAAGAGTCGTGTAATTTTCAATTAATTTTCAGTCGTGTATCAGAAGCCGGTAATAGAATCAAGGAATCATCACATTTTTCCCAACACATTTTTTTAACATGAGGCAGGTTGAAGTCGCCCAGCACTAATAGATGGTCGGTAGGTCCCAGTTTATCAGCCACTTTACTTATGCAACCGATGTGGTTGATATACATAATGTAAGGAGAATTAGGTGGGATGTAGGAACATGTAACAAAGATATTTAAAGAGCCAATCTTCACGTATACACTGCAGAGGTCTATTTCCTTATCGCAGCTAATTACTTCCTCTCGCGAAAAGTAGGTAGAGTCAACTGCAATCAGAACAGCTCCGCCTCTGGTTAAATGAGTTAAAGATGGGTCACGGTCTTTACGATAGACAGTATAGGCTTCAGACAATATCTCCAAGTTATGTACATTTGGTTTAAGCCAAGTTTCGGTAAGAACAATGATGTTATAATCAATGTCAAAGCTTTTTAATAAGAGGTCAGTCATTTTAGTATTGAGTCCTCTGACATTTTGATAAAGGATTTCAGAAGCACACGTTCCTAGTTTTTTGAGCTAGCACTAGCACGAGTTGCAGCTGTAACAGAGTTTGCAGGGTTCACCGCGGTATTTCTAGGCCTAAACACATATTCATGTACAATTGCATTCTTAGGCCAAAAAGTGGGATCCGAAACACGCGTTAGCAATTGATCTGGTAGGTTTATATTAAATGATGCTTGCACGAAAATTAAATTTTGATATAGATAAATCAATATCACGTTGCTCTAGTTGAGTACAGATATGATTACGAATGTCTTCAACTGTCGGAGCAAAACGCGATACGAATACAGTTTTCTTTGGTTGCACAGCCACCAATCTCTTTACGGAAGTTGGAGCAGGCTGCACGGGTAAGGAGGCATTCGATGATTTTGGAATCGCGCCGGTGTTACGCACAGTTACCAATGTATTCTTTACCACTGAAGGTCCACTTGAATCAGGTGCAACTGATGCTGGAAGTCCACTTTGAACTATAGTTTGAACTTCAGATTGAGCTTCGGGTCTCGCTTCAGCTGCAATTATATTTGGTTCAATGGATAATGATTGCGGATTTCCAAGTTCCGAGGCAGCCACATTGCCGATTGGCTCCAGAGCTAATGACGGATTAAAAACCAAGTTCAAATCACTTATGGCCGGACTTAGTAGATTGATCAGTGATGGTGGGTCGCGAGTGTTTTTATTGGAGCGTTTTCGCTTTGGTGAAGTTTGGTCCATGAATTTAAATTGGTTGAAAAAACGTTCATAGTCATTCAATTTATTATGTAAAGCTGTCAAATCATTTTCAAGCTCTCTAAAGTTGCGGCGCACTTGACCCAAAATGCGAATAACATCAACTGGGATATATATGCTGGGATATTTTATTTCAGTAGTTCACTTTCGTAGAATCCTCCTCTAATTGGATTCCCCTGATAGTCTTCAAGAATGTACGTTGTTGGGTTTGTAATTCTTATATTTTTAATTATGAATATTTCTGTTGTCCAGTTCGGTGTATAGCCTTTCTCAAAAATGTGTTTATATTTGCTTATACGCACATAATCTCCTACCCGAAACTTTGGCTTTCAAAATATTCTCAAGTTGTTGTAGGCAGTATCTAATAATAACTTTTCATTGGCTCGATTCACTTCAGTTGGAGCCATATTAATGGTTCGATGCTTTTTATGATTGTATTTGTTGATGAAACTTTTGTACTTGTCAATCCATCGATATGATCCATGATAGCTAATTTCTTTCCACATCATCTGCTTTAACGTTCTATTAAAACGTTCAACAATTGACGCCTTCAAAACACTGTACGAGGAATAATGGTTGATGTTATATTTTTTCATTAAATTTTGAAATTTTCCATTGCGAATTCTTTGCCGTCATCGGTTTGTAAATTGCTTGGTTTTCGTCTTAAATCGAGTATGGATTTCATGGCTTTAGTAACATCAATAGCGTTTTTAGATTTTAAGGGTACAATCCAGCCATATTTCTGATGAAAGATCCTCTAGTGCACAAATTTATATTTCATATAAGTCTTTATTTTAACGCAGTTAACAGTTCAGAATAGAAATTATGAATAACAATTTTTAGGAAAAAAAATTTTAAAATAAAATTCTTTCTCACAGGCAAATCATAGATACATCGATACATTTAATAACAAGTATATTTGAGTAGAGTACATTTCCAACACTCCTCCTCAGACGTTAATATTTAAATAAACTAACTATTTTAAATTCAATGAGTTTGCAAATTTTAAATACTTGATTTTCGGTACATTCTTTGTGAATATATCACTAACATTATGTTCTGAAGGACAGTAAATCAATTCAACCTCTTTAGATTTTACCACCTCTCTTATATAATGATATCTTATGCTAATGTGTTTAGTACGGTTGTGATAAATTGGATTAGTTGCTAGTTTCATTGCTCCTTGATTATCAACATTAAGAATAACACTCTCGTCATTCAGAAATCCTAGTTCTTGAAGTAATCTTCTCAGATAAACCGCTTCTTTCGATGCGTTTGAAATCGAAACATATTCAACTTCAGTGCTGCTTAACGCCGTCGTGGTTTGCTTCTTTGATTCCCATGAAATAGAAGATTTCCCAAGGAAAAATACAAATCCAGAATACGATTTTCTGTCAGTGTCGCAACCGCCCCAATCTGCATCCGCATATCCCAAAAGCTCGTTACTGCCACTAGAAAACTTTAACTTCATTTTGGATGTACCTCTTAGATACCTTAAAACCTGCTTCGCTGCAACAAAATGCTCCATATGAGGATCAGTATTCCTCTGGGCCAGCTTTGATACAGAATGCAGTATATCTGGTCTTGTTGTTAGCGCTAAGTATAAAAGCGATCCGATTAACGATCTGTATCTACTTTCCTGCAATCTTTGTTACAACTTATTTGAAAACCCGGATTTAGTGGAATCGAAATCGGTTTACAGTTCTCCATACCATACTGTTGTAACAACTCCTTAATATAGAGTTCTTGACCTATTTCAATATCACCCGTCTCTCCATCACGCTGCACTTCCATGCCCAAGAAATGCTCTAGTAAACCTTTGTCTGTAATTTCAAATTCTTCACTAATTTGATCTTTAACTTTCAAAATTTCATTATTGTCTTTGCATCCAATGATCAAGTCATCAACATATACTGCTATAATTATCACGTTGCTATTTCTCATAGTTTTGTACAAACACGGTTCACTTGCACAGGCTTTGAAACCTAGATTATTTAACACATCATTCAATTTAGTGTTCCATTCCCTTCCGGATTGTTTTAATCCGTACAAGGCTTTATGCAGACGTAAAACTTTATTAGGATGACTGTTATTTACTAATCCTTCTGGTTGCTGCATATATATTTCGTCCTGCAAATCTCCATTTAAATATGCAGTTGCTACATCAATCTGATGCAGCTTCATTCGGTGTTCAACTGCTAAGGCTAATAATAATCTTATTGATGCGTATCTAACTACTGGCGAAAAAGTTTCCTTATAATCTACGCCATACCTTTGACCGCATCCTTTGGCTACGAGTCTTGCCTTGTATCGAACCACTTGACCCTTCGAATCCTTTTTTAAGGTGAAAACCCATTTGTTCTTGATGGCCTTATGCCCTTGTGGAAGATCGACTAAGGACCATGTTCCCTTTTCTCGCAAAGATAACATTTCACTCGACATGGCTTCTTTCCACCTTTGGCTATGCTTGCTTGCTAATGCCTCTTCGTACGAAGTCGGTAATTGCTCTTCCACCACATTATTTAAATAATGCGATAATAAACGATAAGCCTTAGACACTCGTGAATATCCCACCATTACGAAATTTGAAGCTTTAGCAGCAAATTTACCTCTTTGTTTGTTTTTGTCAAGGACAACAGCATATGAACCGAAGACTTTAAGATGACTTACATTTGCTTTACGACCAGTCCATAGTTCATGTGGCGTTTTGTCTGTCACTGCCTTTGTAGGACATCGATTTCGCAAATAAACTGCTGTGTATACAGCCTCTGCCCACAATCTTATGCTCAATCCTGAATGTATTAGCATACAGCGCGCCATTTCCACTAACGTTCGGTTCGCTCTCTCAGCGACACCGTTCTGCTGGGGAGTATAAGGTACGGTAAGTTGGCGTTGGATACCCTCCTTTTCGAGATAAGAATTGAAAGCCTTGTTCACATATTCTCCGCCATTGTCACTTCTTAGACACTTTATTTTACGACCAGTTTGACGCTCCACCATTGTCTTGAACAATTTAAATGTATCAAATACCTCACTCTTACATTTCAGGAAATAAACGAATACCCTTCGGGACATGTCGTCAATAAACGTTAAGAAATATTTAGTTTCGCTTTTACTGGGAAATGATGCCGCATGAATCTTTCCAGCCATACACGTTTTACAGATTTCCTGTACGGTATCCTTTTTCATACCAAGACCGCTGACCATATCCTTCTTATGTAATTCATTCAAGCTTTGATAGTTAAGGTGACCATATCTCAAGTGCCACAATTGTTTACTTGAAATTACGGAGCATAATTTTTCCTTCTCTTCATCGGCTTCACAAATAAAAAGTCCGTTTTTTCTTATGGCCTTAATTACCAAATCTCCAGTACTATCAACAATCACAGCAGATTTATGATTAAATTTTACACTGTTACCATGGCCGACACAGCTATTAACAGAGATAAAGTTACCATGCAAATCTGGAGAATATAAAACATCTTTAAATTCAACAGTTATACCACCAAATCTTCCCATGACTATGCCCTTTCCCTTCGCACGGATTTGCTTTTCATCAGCTAACATGATAACATCGTCGTTACCCTCGAATTCTGTAAACAGCTTACGATTCGAGCACATATGGCTTGTTGCTCTACTATCGATACACCAAGTATTCGATTCATCTCTGTTTTTGGATTTTGCCATCGCAATCAGTGAGCATGTCTTATGTTCCTTTCTGGATCTACATTTATTAGCGTAATGACCTTTCTTACCACATACGAAGCAGTTGCCCTTGAAAATCTTCTTTTTATCGCTTTTAACACTTTTTTCAGCTGCTGTGGCACCAAAAGCTTGCTGATTTTTTATACAGTCAATGTCATCTAATTGATTCCTGCGATCCCATTCATCCAAAAGTTTAATTTTCAGCATCTCAAGTGAGGGAAATTGATCTCTTGTTTCCATAGCAATGACGAAATTTTCGTAACTCTTTGGAACACTAGATAGTAGAATAATTACCGATAATTCTTCCTGGATCTGGATACTCATATCAACTAACTTGTCTATTATTTCCGAAAAAGTGTTTAAATGTTCCACCATATTTTTGCTTTCTTTCATGTCCAATTTCAACAATTTCTTGAACAAAAATACTTTCTGTAGTGGACTACTTGGCTTGTGTACGTTTCTAAGCTTTAACCAAGCTTCCAGCGACGTTTTGCAGTTTCTTACGTAATTAAGTTGTGACGATTTAACGCTTAAAGTAATCGTTGCCAGAGCCTTCTCGTCAACAGATTCCCATTCCAACTTCTGCGTAGGAGTTGCATCTATCGCTATAACTATATCCCCGTTCACGTATTTCCAATATCCGGAATGTATAAGTATACTTTTCATCTGAACGCTCCATGATTCATAATTTCCTCCTTCCAATTTCTCGATTTGATATAAGGAAGAAGCAATATTTTTGTCATCAACAAAATATCTATAACTTTTCGACTAGTAAATTCTCAGAAATCTCTGTATGGATCCTGGGCCCATAACCTGATGAAAGGTCCTCTAGTGCACAAATTTATATTTCATATAAGTCTTTATTTTAACGCAGTTAACAGTTCAGAATAGAAATTATGAATAACAATTTTTAGGAAAAATAATTTTAAAATAAAACCAGTAAGAAAGCTATATTCGGCCTGGCCGAATCTTAGATACCCTACACCTAAAAGTTTTGAAAAAAATGTAAAAGGGGGGCGTAGTAAGGGGGGCGGGCGTGGCGGTCCACTCTGGGCGGCACGATGTCGGGGGTGGCAGTTGTGGAATTCAAGTAGTGACTTATTGAATTCTAGGAATTTTTGGGGCTGCAAGTTGATTGACCGTCGCGGGCTCCATGAGACCTAGCTACGCCTCTGTATAAATAGTAGGCGTGGTCATTACCTTTTTCAAAACAAAATAACTAGTTTAGTTATTTTATTATTGTGTTCAAATTTAAACTTTATTTCCGTGGTAATAAACTTGTTTTCATGAGCTATTCTGTATACATAAGTAGTGTAAAAGTGGGCGGACCGCACCCAGTTTTGATGTAATAATGTTTTTTTGGTAAACAAGTTGTTATCTAAAGTTTTATTCAGGAAGTTCATATATTTAACAATATAACCCTCTTTTGCCTGTGTAACCTAAAAGTGGGCGGATCACGCCCATATTTGGGTTATTAACGGATAATGCTACTCTATACTCAGGAATGAAATTTTGTTGTCATAACTCAAAAACGAACGCTGATATCACATTTTTACTAAAAAATAGGCGTGGTCGTGGACCGATTTTGCCCATTTTCAATACCAACCTGCACACCACAAGAAACAATATTTCTGCAAAATTTCATTACGATATCTTTACCGGTTCTCCTGTGATCGTGATTTCAACAGACAGACAGACAGACAGACAGACAGACAGACGGACGGACATGGCTAAATCGACTCAGGAGGTCACGCTGATCAAAAATATATATACTTTTTTATACCTATCGTCTCTATTTCTATGCGTTACACATTTCGTGACAAAGTGAATATACCCTTAACCTTAAGGTGTAGGGTATAATTATTTCTCACAGGCAAATCATAGATACATCGATAGAATTAATAACAAGTATATTTGAGTAGAGTACATTTCCAACAATTTCGAGAATGTGTCTATTACAGTGAGAAGAAAGCGGTATCCATCATTATATGTAGAATAACTACCCATTTCTACTAAATCTGCTTGCCAGAGATCATCTATTCCCTTGGTTATTACTCGCCTTCGCTTAAAGTTCTTACGAGCTTGTCTGTGTAGCTCCTCTACTAAACCTCTCTTCATAGACATATCAGGGTTTTTATTCATTTTTGTATTTCCTGAAGCATTTTATCTTCTAATGCAGCTTTGGATTTTCGGGTCTCCTCGATGATTTTCTCTTCTATTTCAGCTATTGATTTTCCTTTTTTGAGTTCTTCACTTACGAGACTTGTAAACCGCTCAAGCCCTTCGCTTATATCATCTGCATAATTCTTGTTATTACTGTCGACGTGCTGTTTCTTGTTTTGGAGTTTTACATATATTATTTCAACGACTTTAAGTATTCTTTTGCCAGTATATCGATTTCGCTGTTAAAATAAGCCCTTATCTGAGTAGTACTATTTTCAACAAGTGACTGAAGATTTTGTTTGACTTGCTTAATATCGTTGTCTATTTTTTCCCTTAGTATATCGTTTTCTTCTTTAAATTCAACCTTTATCTGTTTAATACTATCTGCAACAAGTAATTGATGATTTTTGTTAACTTTTTCAATGTCTTTATCTATTTTTTCCTTTACCAATGACTTCTCTGCTTGAATTTGCATGTGAGTCTGTTTGATTTCTTTGTAAATATTTTGCTTTAGTAAATTGTTTTCTCTTTGAAATTCCACTTTGATTCGATTCATACTATCTTCAACAAATAATTTTGTTACTGCATCATTGTCTTCGACAGGAGCATTAATATTCCTTAAGCGTTTTCAATGGAGATCCAAGTTTTTATCCTTATCCAAATTGAATCCCAAGGCTCTTGTAAAATTTCTTTTTAATTTATTGTTTAATGACTTCTCTATTGAATAAAAACCGAACTTGTCGACGCTCATTTTACAATTATATGTATTTATGGAAATTGTGGTTATTTATATGATAATTCTACAATTATATTAGCTTCCCTAAGTTCTTCGAGTATTGAAACTATTTCGTTGTTGTGATTGGTGTGTCCTGCAGATTGTGATGATACAAATAGCCTTAACGTATCTACTAACTCATTTGGATCATCCCAATATATATAGTTTGGCTTTTCCTTGTTAACACTCATTAAACCGCTTCCCTTAGTTTGATTTTGTGAGGTAGTCGATGGAGTTATCTCACTGAATAATGGCTTTATGATGTTGGTGTATTTGAAGGCTCTACTGGCCTTTGCTCGTTCATTGCTGTTAAAATTAAGTTTGTGAGCATTAGTATTTACTAAAATACTTTTGTAAGCTTGTAGATCTTTATCGTCATAATTTGATGGTTCTTTGCTGAATAATAATTGTAGCAATCCTGGTGTAAAGTTCCAACTATTATCGGATATTATTATTTTATCATCGCGTAATGAGAAAGGGCTATTACCGATTCGGCATTTATCATCACATGGCCCATATGTGGTATCCAACTGATTCTGTTGTTCTAAGTCGGAATAGACCATTGATTCAGTAGATTTTGGATCGTCGCTTGTAGTATCGAGTCCAGAGAATAGTTTTGTTTCGCTTGATTTATTCACTATATCTTCTGCATCTTCTATTTGAGAGAAAAAGTCGTCGCCTTCTTCGTCATTACTATTGATAACAGTTTCGTTTCAAAAATCAATCGACTTTTCGTGCTTTAGCTGGAGTACTTGTTTTTACTTTTAGTGGTAACTTATTGCTTGACTATTTCTTTTAGAGGTTTTGTGATGTGGCTAAATGTCTTTTCTAATTCATTCTCGAAATCTGCTTTTCCTAATTTTATATTCTTAAATTTCTGTTTTAATCTGCGTCTAGTTTTGATCAGGTCTTTTAATATTTTGTCATCCATTTTAACAACAATATACAATATATCAAATCAGCTTTTGAACACCTTTTGAACAAGTTTTGAACAGCTCTGAGCACCTTTTGAACAGCTCTGAACACCTTTTGAACAGCTCTGAACACCTTTTGAACAGCTCTAAACAACTTTTGAACAGTTCTTAACACCTTTTAAACAGCTCTTGAACAGTTTAGTTATATCAATGTTATCAGTTGAAAGATAAGTAGCATACTAATATGAATATAATGGTATCCAACCATATTATAGGTGTATGTATGTATGTATCAAATCCCTTTCTATAACGTCCACCATCAATTGGATCGTCTTTGCTTAGTACAAGAAATCCATATTTATCTTTCCAACATTCTCCGCATATATTAATAAATTTTTTATAAGCCATATCTGTTCCGACATGATCATTGTATATGTGCTTCATGTTCATCTCATCTTGCTTAAACATAATAATCACGTTAGCATTATCGCGCACCAAATGCTTGGGAGTTCTTGTATATGTTTGGCGTAAGTAAAAGCAATCAATAGATTTGTGTCTGCCCATACAAAAGTATTCTCGAATGTTGTTTTGCTTCTCACAAGCTACATCATCGAATATCATTATTGAGTTGGTTTTTGCTTCATCCGGTTTGAGCACTTTGTCGTTCTCGGAAAACGTAAAGAATCCCATATTTTGAATTGGTTTTATTAACCGTTTTAGATATTCATATTTAGGTTGATATAATGAATTTGAGTACAAATATATGTTGGCAAACTTTAGGCCATTTGGACTTTCTATCATACTCAACATGACATTAGTCTTTCCGCAATTCGAGGGTCCCACAGTAAGACATCTAATTGAATTCGGCAGAAGGGAACTGTGTCTGAGTTTCATCGCATTATTAGTAACAAGATTCATATTTTTCACAGTAATATTTTTGTCTTGCTTGACGAACCGCATTTTAGCTTATGATATAAATAAGCAATAATCACACCCTTATATACATTTATATCGAAACAGTTCAATTGGAAAGATGTATAAATGGCCATCGTTTACCAAAATAATTTCAGTCTTGATCAACCAGTAATTGGAAGAGGTCTTTTAAATAAAGCTATAAATTCTCTACCATTTGAACTTCATTTACCAGGCTATCAATTTTGTGGCCCAGGAACTAAATTAAAAAAACGTTTAGAAAGAGGTGATAAAGGAATCAATCCACTGGACGCTGCATGTAGAGAGCACGACATTGCTTATAGTAATACACAAAATTTGGATGAGCGTCACGAAGCAGATAAAATATTAGCTGAAAAGGCGTGGCAAAGAGCAAAATCAAAAGATAGTAAATATAGTGAGCGAATAAACGCATGGTTAATAGCCAACGCAATGAAAGCTAAAGTCAAATTCGGTATGGGAAACAGGCTAAATAAGAAGCTTAAGAAAATAAAGAAAAAGGTGAAAAAATGCTGTGTAACAAACATTTTTACAAAAACTGTTAAAAATGCATTGAAAATTATCAAGCAACGAAAATCAGAAGATATCGCCAATGCTATTAAAATGGCACAATGTGCGATCAAAAAGTCTTTTCGACGTAAAAAATCCATGATAGATATTCCACGTGTTACACCTATTCCCAAAGTAGGAGGTTATCTACCACTAGTACCCATTTTAACAGCTCTTGGAGCCGTTGCTGGTTTAGCATCTGGTGGTGCTGCAATCGCGAAAGCAATTAATGAAGCCAACTCTGCAAGAAAACAATTGAAAGAAGCAAATCGACATAATCAAACTATGGAAGCAATTGCTATTGGTAAAGGCTTGTATCTTAAACCCTACAAAAAAGGATTGGGATTATATTATAGCCCTCAACCAAAAAACTTTTGAAGAATCTACCCAACAGAGCCCTCACAAATATCTATCTAATGAAATATACAACGAATTTACCACACTTTCGAGGTATTTTTATGCTAGATACCTTACCAAAGCATCCTCATCAACAAGAATGTGGGATCGTTAATCTTGATAGATCGGAGGGACCTGGTACTCATTGGGTAGCATATTATAAAGATAAGAATCAAAAGGAATTTTGATAGTTTCGGAAACTTGCAACCACCGTATGAAGTAATCCAATCCCTGGGTAATGGAATACGTTACAACTACACTCAACATCAAGATTATAATTTGTTTAACTACGGTCATTTATGTCTAAAATTTCTTTATAATTTAATTTTTAGGAGAAATAACAAATAAAATTTATTAAAATGAAATCCAATTGTATTTTATTTATGTGTTTAGTATATAATACATATTATTATTAATTTTATTTGTATTTATTATAAGGTATATTTGATTTTGATGACGATGATGAAGATGAAGAGGTATTCCACTCCTTGTCTGATTTAAATGGATTTTTCACCACTGCATACTGCATCTTTGTCCAAGATTCTTTCATTGTGATATCTTTCTTCTTATCCATTTTGTTGTTTTTGGCTTTCTCTCTCTCTCTCTCTCTCTCTCTCTCTCCCTCTCTCTCTTTCTCTCTCTCCCTCTCTCTCTCTCTCTGTGTTCTCTAAGTTCTAGTTACAAAATAAACTAAAAATTTAAATATCTTGTCATAAATACTATTTTCTTTGGTTTCAGAACAACAGTGTCCAAAAACCCATATTAGCAGTTAAAGATATGGAGCCGAACAAATCGTATTCAATTAAAAATGTACGAAAAACGAAAACAAAGTATGGAGCCCGAGTTTTAATGGAGTTGGAAGAGAATGTCATTTTTCTACCGCAAAGATTTAACAACATCAGCGATGAGACAATAGAAGAATTTTCAAACGGAGCTTACTATTTGTGTAAAGTAATGAAGGAAGATACCGACGACTTTCGCTTGGAGGTTCTGGTTGACTTTCCCTTAACACAAGCAATGTATTACCAAATGTGAAAACTTTGTATAATAAAATGTTATAACAATAAAATATAATTTATAATTTAAAAAATAGATTCTTTTTTATTTTTTCAATTTAGAATATAATAGCATTAATTTATTGATTATTACAGGCTGAATGAATTTTAGTCGTGAACCAGTTGCGTTTGTTTACATTATGATTCTGTGCAAAAACAAAAATATCTAAAAGTACGTCTGCCAGCTGCAGAAAAAGAACAACAACAACCACATAGCAATTAAATGAGAGCAATAAAAAAGAAATAAAAGCTCCAACAACAAGAAGTACACCCCAAAACGCAAACAAAAACAAAAAAAATTTCAAGTACCACAAGCGATAGACAAGCGGGCAGAGATCAAGGCAGAGGAATACACTACACTCGCAACAGTCAGCACGCCGAGCTATGTATGTCTGTCTGTCGGTCTATATGTATGTATGTATGTCCGTCTGTCTGTCGGTCTGTATGTATGTATGTATGTATGTATGTATGTATGTATGTATGTATGTATGTATGTATGTATGTATGTATGTATGTATGTTCGTCTATATGTATGTATTATGTCCGTCTATATGTCCGTCTGTATGTCCGTCTGTCTGTTTTGACACGCCCACTTTTGGCACGCCCATTTCTTCCCTCATCCCTCCCCTAACCCCCCCCCCCCCCCTTTCCTTTCCTCCCTCCACTTCCTCACCCTCCCTCCCTCCTTCCCACCCCTTCATCTCCCTCCCTTGCTTCTTTCTCCCTCCCTCCCTCCCCTTCCTCTCCATCCATCCCCTTCCTTCCTTTCCCTCCCTCCTCATCCTCTCCCTCCCACCCCTTCCTCTCCCTCCCGACACTTCAAACTATCATCCTCTCGCTCACTCTCACATATCCAGCGCACCTCACGGGCAGCGCAGTCGCTCCTCACGCCAGCGCAGTCGCTACCATACATAGCGCTCCTCACGCTCCTCACGCAGCGCAGTCGCTACCTTGTGCCAGAACATACATATAACCACTACTAAGGTCAAAGTTTACGGCAAACAGTAGCAGATATAAAAAAATCTCACAGAACAGTACAATATATAATCCGGGAGTACAAACAATATAATAGTGTCAATAACAATAAGCTCGTAGCGACCGCTCGAATATTTGAAATAAACGGGGTCAGAAGCAGATTTTAGAAGAGGTAATACAGAATCCACGAGTTACTGTAAAAACATTATCCACTCCTATTAAATCATCACGGGAAATATTGTGTGTGCACAAACAGTTGATAAAGCGTTAAGAAAGTCTAACTGCAACGGGCGTGTAGCACGCAGAAAGAATACAACGTCTTCAATATGAGAATTCTTTTAAGGGTAAGGATTCTCGTGGTTTGCAAATACTCTATTGGCTGCGAATTTCATTTGAATTGGAATAACGGTTTATTATTTGAAAATTTAAGTCAGATTGTAATGTGCGAAGGTTTGTATGCAATTATTGAAATATTTTATAAGATTACTAGTATATAAGCCTGACTTCGCCAGAAAGTTATTTTTTATTTATTTCGTAAAACAAATTGCGAAGTTGTTTGGACTTTCTCGCCTTACACTTTTTTGGTTTATTTATTTTGGAGCATCAAAAGTAAAAAATTAATCGCAATTAATATCGATTGTTTGAATTTTATTCAAATATTGTTTGAGAATATTTCTTTAAAAACAACATTTTTTTGTGATAACCGTCGTCTCCACCGGTCTTGGCAGTTTGAATTGGGAATGGTATGGGAATGGTTAAATTGGGAAGTCCTTTTATAAAGTTGGCCGCGATTCCCGTGGAGGCCAAAGGTAACGCTATATCGCCCTTTCCTCGCATCACGCTCAAGAGGGTTTTGTATAGGTAGGTTTTTCCACTTCCCCCAAGGGCCGCTTATGCACCCTTTGCACAAATTTTGAGTACCCAATTCGAACACATGGACCATGGATAAGCGGTTTGTGGCTGTCAAACTTCTGGACCTTTACATAAATTACGTTGCAAACTCTCATAATTTAGCTAATTGTACATCACAGATAAGTGCAAGTTTTGTTCTCGCTCGCACCATAGTCTGCTGCATCGTGTTGATATGCAAGCCCCATAGACCACAACTACTTCGAACTACAACAACAACATTGTCGCTTCACATGCTCACATAGACACATGGTCACCAGAATAGTTTATACTAGCTACTGCACTTGTTTTGCTGCGTGACGTTGCAGAATGTACTCTCCGTGAACATTACCTTGGGAACATGTAGTAAAACTTTTCCCATTAATTATGAGCTCTCCAGAGCATAGAAGCACCCAGCATTGCTAGCCGACGACTGCAGATTTGTGGTGACATACATACTTTATCTACATTCCAAACATTATCATGGCGGTCCCAAATCATTGATCTTGCGGCAGAAGTTTTGGATCTACAAAAAATTGGATTTGTTTGTTTGGATTTACAAAAAATTGAAACAATAAACTAAAACTTTTTGGGTTAATTCTTCTTCAATAATAAGCAATTACAATTGCTTGCTTATAAAACAATCAACAATAGCAAGCAATTAGCGAAGAAATAACTCAAATGGGCTCACTTAGTTAATGGTTCGAATTTAAGATCGCAAACGTTGCAGTTTTATTGGCCGCTAAAAAATAGAAGCAAGTCGTTCGTTTAGAGCAGTCTTTCTCAAAGTGGGCGATAACGCCCCCTTGTGGGCGATAGAGACCTACAGGGGGGCGGTGAAAGACAAACAAAAACTAGGATTTGGAGCAACTAAATTTTTTTTTATATGAAAACTAGCGAACCCCCTGCACACTTCGTAGTGCAAAAAAGAAAATAAAGAAATCAATTCGAATTCATTTAAATCAGTGATAAATTGCTTTTATTGTAATGCTCTGTGGTAAACAACATTTGTTGTTTTTCCATTTTCGGTGTAAATATACAAAACCGATGGTTTGCCAACGCGCGAACAGGCTACATACAACTGTCCATGTGAGAAAGCTGGATACTCTAAATTCACTCCACAAATTCCTAAGGATTGGCCTTGCGCCTTATTAATGGTAATCGCAAACGCAAGGCGAACAGGAAACTGAAGTTGTTTAAATTCAAATGGCATATCAGACGGAATCATTGGGATGCGTGGAATGAATACATCTTCGCCTTTGAATTTTCCAGTTAAAATAGTAGCTTCAATTACATAAGCCATCAACCTTTTAATAGCAAGTCTTGTACCATTACACAAACGGGGTTCATCGATATTGCGAAGCATAATAATAGTGGCTCCAACTTTCAATTGGAGATTATGCGGAGGCAATCCTGGTAAGTTCGAGCAGCCAAAGTATTATTTGCACGCTGTTCGTCAATTTGAGATGCTCTAGATGCCGCGACATTTCTAGCCTTACGTGATTGACGCCCCAAATTGCTGCGCGTAGGTACCATTTTGTATTAAAAAATGTGGCTACACTAATTAAATATGAAGTAATTAAAATTTTATTTATTCGCGAAATTCAAAAATTGAGAATAATGCAATATATTATTCTCATTGCATTCTCATTGCAAATTGAATAATGCAATTATTAAGAATATAAAAAGATCAGCTGATCATGAAATGTCAGTCATAGCATGCACTCAAAAGCTAGCGACCTTTGAGAAAAAGTCCGTTACAGTATTACATGTATATATTAGCTGTTTGATTTAATGCTTGAAATACCCGTTAAGTTAACATATAAGAAAGCTCATTGCTGTGCATAATAAATTAAATGGTTTCACTAAAATAGCTATAACTCATGAACCAATACACATTACAGAGTTTTATACATAAAAACCTTGGTATTGACGTCACCTTTCATATGAACTTTGCAGAAACAAATCGGTTCACGCATTCCAGAGAACATCAATTACTAACACAATGCAACTTATTTTTATATATATGAAAATATTTTTCAATAATTTTTCTTTCCCTTTTATTTTCACTTTTTACCAAAAAGTGTGTCCAAAGAGGCACACACAACAAACGCACACACTTTTTTGAGCTTTTTGTTGTGGCCGTCGACATCGTTGTAGTTGTTCTTATTCTTATTGTTGTTGTTTTATACTGTTATACATACGTGGCTATGTATGCACTCGCCTCGGCTTTAGCCGAGTAGACACGATTACTGTGCGTTTTTTGTCATAACCTCTCTTCTTGCTCTTTCTACTATGAGTTTTTACGCTGAAAAAGAGTTGCCAAGTACTTAGAATTTATTTGCTATATCGCTTCTATTTCTATTGGAAAAAAATATTTGATATTTAAAATATATAAGTAAAGCCTTAAACACAATCAGGGACGCAAGAAATGGCTCGGATTTAAACCAAATAGCATAGCAGCATTTTCTGGAAGCAGAAATATGAAATGCCAAAAATTAGACAGTAGAGAACAATACATTCATTCTAACCAAAATTCTCGAAGTTTATTCGAAGTTTATTTATTTTAATCTGTATTAAAATACAATTAAAATACATTTAAATAATATATTATTCAGAATAATAATAAAAACCAGTAAGAGTGCTATATTTGGCCTGGCCGAATCTTAGATGCCCTACACCTAAAAGTTTTGAAAAATTATCTTAATATTAATTACGAGTATATTAATTAATTATTAAAATTTACGGCTGTTTTTGAGTAAAGGCGAGCCTGATATAAGCAAACTGGTTAAAAATCATCAGATTCATCCTTCACATTAGATTAGTTTCTAAATTAAAATATTTCTTTTAATATGAATAAAAGTTTTGAAAAATATTATATATAAAGTTATGTGAACAAACTCATTTAAAATACCTATTACTTTTTAGGGGGCGCTAGAAAATAATTGATTCTCAAAGTGGGATGTAGGTGACATAAGTTTGAGAACCTCTAAACTTTAGAAAATGTGCTCTCTTAAAAACACAAACACAATTTTGCTTAGCACCATGTGATGCCCTCAGCTTAGAACACAAGCACTGTGCAAACACAAACAAAGAAAAACACCGTGCCAGAGCTACAGCAACACAGCTCCGTGTTTCGGAGCAGCTCAATGCTACAGCTCTAGCATTGTGCTAGCAAAAAGTGCCGAATTGTGCTAGCAAAAAGAGCCGGATTGTGCTATCGAAAAGAGCAGAATCGTGCGTGCTAGATGTGCAGCTAGCCAACACATCCAAGTATTGTAAAAAAGTAAAAAAAAAGTATTGTACGCAGATAAAGGCATTGAATGAGTGTTTTTTGTGTTTTGAATGAATTTGAATTTTATATCCTTTCTTTATTTAATTTTTATAGTATGAGTATAGTATGAGTATATAAGTTCGGCTTCGGCAAATTGAATGAAATAACATTATTATGATGCGATAATTATTTCAAATAATTTTTGAAATAACCAATTAAAAATTTGATTTTAAATAATTCAAATGAAATGAAAATACATTTGTGTATGAGGTGCTAATTGTTTTCACTGGCTGGGGAAGAACGATTGTTATCAAATTTTCTCGAATTTTGTTTTTCATGAAATACACATGCTTTAATTAATGCCAATTAAATGATGAAAACGTGTGCCATAGATTGCCAGATTATTCTTGTACAGCTGAGTCGGTCTATGGTATAGTAAGGATATTTTGCTTTTAAGCAAATTATGGCTGAGTGTTATCAATGTATCTGCCGTACCCTTTGTACGGCGGTAGGTAGGTACATTGCAGTAGAAAAACAACAACGGATTCTTTGGCATTTGTGTAAATACCTGTGTTGTTATTGTTGCTTTTGTACGTATTAAGGCATATAAAGGAATTTAAAAAAGGAAGAAACATGCAATCTATTAATGTACAAAAGTATGAAGGAATTAAGAATCTAATTAGTCGCATGCCACTTTCGACATAGTTAACTCTTAAACGGCTGCACCGATTTCGATGCGGTTTTCGCCGTTGTATTGGAAATTCCAATGCGGTGCTACATCAACATAAACATTAATCATAATTCATAATTTCCTTAAAATATAAAAAGGATTTATTTTAATAAATTGTAAATGTGGTGTAAATGAAATGTTACTTAACTGTAAATGTAAACAGAAAAACCCAACTTATATTTTTTATCAAAATATCTTCATTTATGCGATGAGATGAGATATAACCCTTCTTTACCTGTTGTAAGTACTGCAATAGATTTCTTGGAACATGTTTTCATTTGTTTTTTATGAGTAGGGCTCGAACCGCTTCACATATTCTTGGAAACCCAATCATTGGTTGTAATTACCAGTGCTTAACATTTTAAGCATACAAAAGTTGAGAGAACATTTTATTGCAGGTCAATAAAAAGGAAAAGGAATATTACGGCTATCTCGGTAACGCATGTCCTCAGATGTCAAGTTGTTTATTCTTGTAATGAAACGGTGATTTTTTTATGACATACATATTTGAAGAAAAAATCTGTGGACAAATTCAAAATAGGTAGAATAAAAATATGCAGGCACATGTTACTTTTCATAGAATCTTTCACTGCTCCAAAAAATAGAGATGTAACTCTAAAAATCCGCGAATATTCTTCTATAAAGGGTAGGGACATTTTACTTTATCATTCAATTCATTTCAAATTGTCTCGTGTGAAAGAGTAATAATGGAAAAATTTTCGTCTTACGATAGTGATACAAACAAATCGACGTGTTTAAGACCTGCAATAAAAAATTTACTGGAAACAAGATTTTTACAATAAAAAGGCATCATAAAAGTGTGCATGAACTACAAATTAAAAAGGACAATATTTGCCCTAATACAAAAGTGATACCGTTAAACACAACATTAACAAAGGATGAATTTTTAAGGTGCTGTGTGGGAATAGCTGCAAGACTGCAGTGGCTATACAGCGAATAAATCCTGCAGACACATGCGCGACAGTAGATGTAAACCAAACTACCCAAAATCCACAAAATGAAGACAACATTTACATGGAATTAGAGAGAGAGAGCTCTTTACGCCCACAACGCAAACTGAGCAGAACAGCGCAGATTTTAGAAGCAAAATATCAGCAGTATGCGAAATCAGACGTCAACCACTGAACGCAAACGTACTTAATTTCTGGGAAAATAATCTAACATTGCAATCAGACGTCAAATACGTTATAGAAGAAGTAGCTCTTGCTGTTCCAGCAACACAAGTGTCTGTGGAGCGCTCTTTTAGTGCGCTATCCAATATTTTAACTAAAAATAGGTATAATTTAAATGAGGAGATTTACAAAATCTCTTACTTATTAAACTTAATAAAGAAATATTTAATAATTTGAAAATGGAAACATAAAATGTTGGTTTAATATATTGCAACTTATAATAGTATATCGGAGTAGATAATAAGTTCTACGAAATAAAATAATCGTTAATAAAACAATGAAAATCTAATATTTGTTATTACTTTTATGGATATGCGCTATTTGGCGCATATTGACTCAGCTGTACAAGAATCATCTGGCAATCTGTGGTACACGTTTTCATCATTTAATTGGCATTAATTAAAGCATGTGTATTTCATGAAAAACAAAAAATTACTAAAAATACTGTGCGCAATGAATAAGTTAGCAAATAAAAATAGAAATGTAAAAACAGGAGTATCTAATTGCAATCAAACCCAGTTAAATGATGTGTTCATCGAATTACCTTGCGCAGAGGCTGTAAATGAAAAACTCATTTTACTGGTATGTAGATACAGGAGCAGATACAAGCCTGATAAAGAAGTGTGCGATAAAAGATAGCATGGTAATAAACAAGTCGAATAGAAAAGACTTAAGCGGAGCATTTGGAGGTTGTTTGACCACAGAAGGATAAACTACTATATATCATAATGAGGTACAGTCCTTACGTTTAACGCTACACATTGTATCATATGAGGCATATAAGGAAGAGATAATTTGTGGAACAACTCCATTATAAATACAATGGAAAAGATTCTAACACTCTTCAATGAAAAGAAAGACGTTATTTTAGAATTACCAATAAACACCAATATAAAATTACCATTAAAAAACTATCGAGCAGATAGAGGAGGAAAGCAAACAAAAATACATACCAGTTGATGCAAGAACAATTACGATAGTACCATTAAAACTTCGTACAAAATTTAAGAATGTGGTAATTCATAAAGAAGAAATAGATCCAGGAATCTACATAGGAGACACATTAGTAAATGTAAAGGATAACAGTTTATGCTCCCATATTAAATACGACAGAATATGATTACGAAATAAATAGCGAATTTAAACCAAAATTCACAAATCTCGACGAGTACACAACACAAAGTACTAAGTCAATTAATAGCATAGGAAAAATAGATGCCAAAAGAAGAATAAATGAATTGCTCAATGAGATTGAGTTAGATAAAGATTTAAATATGGAAGAAAAGAATTCCATAGAAGAAGTAGTAAAATCGTTTCATGACGTCTTCCTATTAGACAGAGACGAACTTTCATTTACAAGTATATTAAAACACGAAATTCCAACAGGCGCAGATCAACCGCCAATAAATAGAAAACAGTATAGATTACCACAAATACATAGGGCGGAAATAAATAAACAAGTGAACAAACTTTTAGATGATGGCATAATCACACATAGCACATCACCATGGAACTCACCATTACTTTTAAGTTTTTCCCATTCCTCGCATTGATGAAATTTTAGAGCAATTAGGCCATAGAAGATATTTTACAACGCTAGATTTGGCAAGTGGATATCACCAAGCTGTAGTCGATGAAAGGGACAAGGAGAAAACAGCGTTTTGTATAGGACTAGAGCATTGCGAATTTAATCGAATGCCAGTTGGGCTAACAGGTGCCCCAGCAACATTCCAAAGGATAATGAATCATATCCTAACAGGTCTACGAGGGATAGACTGTTTTGTTTATTTAGATGACATAGTTATATATGGTAGAAATCTGAAACAACACGAGGTTATGTTCAGTATTACAGAAATTACGTGAACATAATTTGAAACTGAATACAGAGGAATGCAAATTTTTGAGAAAGGAGTTTGTTTATTTAGGCACAAATGCTCGGAAAATGGTGCTTTACCAGACCCGTACAAGGTAGAATGTGTAAAGAACATAGGAGTACCGAGAAACAGAAAAGAAGTTCAAGCATTTCTTGGACTAATAAATTACTACAGGAAATTTATTGAAAACACAGCTAAGATAGCGCTACCAATTAACAAATTATTACGTAAAGAGGCAAAATTTATTTGGACAGAAGGCTGCCAGCAAGCATTTGAACGGTTAAAAGAATCAGTCATGTCACCGCCAGTGTTGGCATATACAGATTTTTCAAAAGAAATTCTTTTAACTACCGACGCAAGTAATGAAGCGTTAGGCGCGGTTCTTTCTCAAGGGAAAGTAGACGAAGATAGACCAATAGCTTTCGCTAGCCGAGCGCTGAGTACACAGAAAAAAGTTATTCAACAATAGAAAAGGAATTCTTGGCGATAGTTTGGGCAACAAAAAACTTTAGAGCATATCTCCTAGGCAGACATTTCAAAATTTTTACTGACCACCAGCCATTAAAGGGAATAGCCAATTTAAAGGACCAGACTTCAAGACTGGCAAGGTTTAGACACAAATTGTCAGAATACGATTTTGAAATCTTATATAAGCCAGGCAAGAAAAACTTAAACGCAGATGCCCTTAGTAGAATTCCTCAGGAAAACCGCAGAACAATAGGAGCCGTACAAACATGGTCGAAAACAAAAACAGCGAACCAAGATCAACATCAAGGAACAACCTCCTAGGCAGACATTTCAAAATTTTTACTGACCACCAGCCATTAAGGGGAATAGCCAATTTAAAGGACCAGACTTTAAGACTGGCAAGGTTTAGACACAAATTGTCAGAATACGATTTTGAAATCTTATATAAGCCAGGCAAGAAAAACTTAAACGCAGATGCACTGAGTAGAATTCCTCAGGAAAACCGCAAAACAATAGGAGCCGTACAAACACGGTCGAAAACAAAAACAGCGAACCAAGATCAACATCAAGGAACAACCGTTGAAGCAGATAAAGATGATGAGGAATCGGGAAACGGAACAAATAAGACAGCAACATTGCTGTCCGACCCGAAACAAATAGAAACAGTGATTAAAGACTTTCACAATGCACCACTGGGGGGACATCAGGGTGCAGTGAAAACGTATTTAAGAATCCGGAAACAATTTAGATGGCCAGGAATGCTAAGACAAATAAAAGAATTCATCAAAAACTGTCCGAAATGCCAAGCTAATAAAAGCTCAAAATTGACGAAAATGCCCATGGTGCTAACAGATACACCAATGCGGCCATTCGACAAAGTTTACATGGATATACTAAGTATTCTACCAGAAACTGTATCCGGTAACAAATATATTTTAACATTCCAAGATGATTTTTCAAAGTTTATGGCATGTACATAAGTTTAAGCATGTACAGCTATCCCAGACGCGGAAGCAAGTACTGTCGCCAGGGCTTTCTACGATGAAGTAATCACGCGTTACGGAATCCCCAGAATTCTAATTACAGATAACGAAACAAATTTCATTTCGAAGTTGTTCTCAGATACATGCAAATTTTTAGGTATCAAAAAATTGCACATAACGCCTTACCATCCACAGGATAATGGCTCATTAGAGAGAAGCCACAGACCTTTAGGGGAATACTTGAGTAGTTTTGCTAAAGAAGACGGGTCGAATTGGGATCAATGATTAACTGCTGCTATGCATGTTCATAACCACACACCCCACATTACGACTAAGCAAATACCGTTCTGTACTCTATTCGGCTTTGATATATAGATGCCGACTAACTTAAAAAGAAAGTGTAGTCCGGTATATAATGCCGAAGATCCGAATAAAGTTCTAAAATTCCAAATACAAAGGACTCACGAAATCGTGAGAGAGAATCAGGATTTAGCAAAACAGCTAAAAGGCAGTACGATAACAAACTAAATTTAGTAGAATTTAAGGTAGGAGATAGTGCATTAATTAAGAATCCAACGAGGGAAAATAAGTTTTCTCCCATATGGATAGGGCCATATAAAAGCATTAAACACAATCGGAGCAACAGGATACAAGATAAATTTTTAGCTATCAAATTTACATGGGCTCTTATGGAGATCGAGAAAAAAGTTTGCTTTCCAGTTTGTTGCTCTGGTTTGCGTTCCATTTTGTATCTTGTCTCCGGGCTATTTCTAATTTTGACAGCAACAAAATCTATCTTGTTCTTCTTCGGTGTGTTTGTTTACATTCTGTCATGTAATTGACAATTTGCAATTTGACAATTTGCATTGTGGGGGTGTCACACTAGGCAACTTAACCCCAATTTATTTAAGTTAATATTTGACATAATTTTTATACCCTACACCTTAAGGTTAAGGGTATTTTCACTTTGTCACGAAATGTGTAACGCATAGAAATAGAGACGATAGGTATAGAAAAGTATATATATTCTTGATCAGGGTGACCTCCTGAGTCGATTTAGCCATGTCCGTCCGTCTGTCTGTCTGTCTGTTGAAATCACGATCACAGGAGCACCGGTGAAGATATCGTGATGAAATTTTACAGAAATATTGTTTCTTAGGGTGTGCAGGTTGGTATTGAAAATGGGCAAAATCGGTCCACGACCACGCCTATTTTTAGTAAAAATGTGATATCAGCCGTTATTTTTTAGTTTTGACAACAAAATTTCATTTCTGGATATAGAGTAACTTCATCCGTTGATATGCCAAATATGGGCGTGATCCGCCCACTTTTAGGTTATACAGGTAAAACAGGTTCTCAAATGGTTATATTGTTAAATATATGTATAAATATCCTGAATCAAACTTTACATAACAACTTATTTTCTAATAAAACATTATTACAACAAAAGTGGGCGCGGTCCGCCCACTTTTACACTGCTTATAGAGTATAGTTCATGAAAACAAATTTATTACAACGGAAATAATGCTTAAACTTGAACACAATAATAAAAATACTAATAAAAATACTAAGCCAATTATTTTGTTTTGAAAACGGGTAACGACCACGCCTACTATTTATACCCGTCTGTGATTAAATGTGATTATAAGATAGCTTTCCTTATAACCACATATTTCTTCTAGTTTTTAAGATATTACAATAAAATTTCAATATCAAGCGACATTATTATATTTTACGTTGCAGAAAATGGGCGTGGCGCGCATACTTTTAGGTTACATGGACGAAAGAGTAATATGGCACAATCGTCCTACATAAATCCTTATATAAGTCTGTAATTTTATAATATGTAATCAATTAATATGAAATTTTGTATAAATATTCTTTGTTCAGATTTGTAAACGAGCAAATAAAACGAATATAAGA
Source organism: Myopa testacea (assembly GCA_949629155.1). NCBI lineage: Eukaryota > Metazoa > Arthropoda > Insecta > Diptera > Conopidae > Myopa > Myopa testacea. The sequence continues at coordinate 25,277,313 of OX451347.1, forward strand.
CTTATAAATATAGAATCAATTTATAAAAAAATGCATTGGAATAAAACCTTAATTCCTAAAATTCGTAAAAATTCCTAAAAACTTTTAAGGTGTAGGGTATCTAAGATTCGGCCAGGCCGAATATAGCTTTCTTACTTGTTATTAGTATTATTATTACTAGCAATTTACATATTTTTGAAATATGAAAATATTCTTATTTAAGAAAAATTACTCAAAATATTTATCAATTCCTAAAAGATACTGGAAAGAAAGGATACATTTCTTAAAATTATAAATAAAAAACAAGATGCAGAAAAAGGTTGCAATTCCTCTGTCAACCCTTTCAACATGTTCATTTTTACAACATGGAAATTCCTCTAAAAAAGGATGCTGGTGAAAATGTAAAAAACAGTTGAAGGTTTTCTAAAGCGGTCTCAAGTGGCCTATTGCGACGCCCACCATTAAGAATTTGACATGAAATTTTGTTGCTGAGCAACAGTTGCCCAGCCATTATAATTAACGCCATGGAATTTCTTGTTGCCGGGAAATGTTGCTGTATCCTGTTGCTCTGATTGTGTTTAATGCTAAAGTAGTAGGAATTAAAAGTCCAATTACGGCAGTGTTAAATATTAAGGGAAAGGAAAAGCCATTCCACAATAACTTACTTAAGTTATATGTAGCAATTAAATAGGAAAATAGAATTCACTAGATAATTACATAGGAATCAGAATCACTTAAACTAAGAAAATAGGTTTAGGGGGAAATTAAATTAAGTAGTCATAAATTAAAGTAAATTAATCACAATAGGCACCTTATTAGGATTTTGATAGAATAAATATATATAAAATAGCATTGATAGAATTTAGTATAGGATAGTAGGAACTTAACATTTTTAATTTTACTACTAATAATTTTAATTTAACTTCAGTCTTTCGGCTGAATAACGAATGAAATATTGAAAAATTCAACAAGAAAGTAAATAGAAAATCAGAATAGCGTTTCAGTAAGCAAAGACTTGTTTATTTAAGCGTAAAAATATAAGAAAAAGAAAGCTTATAGTAAAATAAATTCGTAGTTAATATCTAAGTCATTTCTTTTGCAAATTTTGAATTGAACTTCTTAGTTTGTATTCATTTCACTTGGTAACATACGGTAAATGAAAAGTAGCTGTTTCCGTTTATATAAACAGTTGATTAAAATTACAATTGCAATTATTAAAATAATGAATGCACATGTAAAAATATGCGTGAAGAGTTAGTTCATGCATACAGCATACACACACACTATGTATATACATAAAAATTCGCGCCCAATCCTATATGTCATAAGACGACAAGATTTAGGAAATAAGAGAAATACATACAGTAGTATTAATAAAAATACTAAATTAACTAAAAAGCAGTAAGAAAGCTATATTCGGCCTGGCCGAATCTTAGATACCCTACACCTAAAAGTTTTGAAAAAATTTAAACTGAAACTAGAGGAAATATGTGGTTATAAGGAAAGCTACCTTATAATCACATTTAATCACAGACGGGTATAAATACAGTGGCGTAGCTAGCGTGGGACGGGAGTGGCGGTCCACTCTGTGTGGCACAATGTCGGGGGTGACAGTTGTGGAAATCAAGTATTGACTTATTGAATTCTAGGAATTTCTGGGGCTGCAAATTGATTAACCGTCCCGGGCTCCATGAGACCTAGCTACGCCTCTGTATAAATAGTAGGCGTAGTCGTTACCTGTTTGCAAAACAAAATAACTAGCTTAGTTGTTTTATTATTGTGTTAACATTTAAACTTTGTTTACGTGGTAATAAATTTGTTTTCATGAGCTATACTGTATAAGTAGTGTAAAAGTGGGCGGACCGCGCCCAGTTTTGCTGTTAAAGTGTTTTATTGGAACATAAGTTGTTATGTAAAGTTTTATTCAGGAAGTTTATATATTTAACATTATAACCATTTAAGACTCTCTTTTTCCTGTGTAACCTAAAAGTGGGCGGACCACGCCCATATTTGGCATATTGACGGATAATGCTACTCTATACCCAAGAATGAAATTTTGTTGTCATAACTCAAAAACGAACGCTGATATCATATTTTTACTAAAAAATAGGCGTGGTCGTTGACCGATTTTGCCCATTTTCAATACCAACCTGCACACCACAAGAAACAATATTCCTTCAAAATTTCATAACGATATCTTCACCGGTTCTACTGTGATCGTGATTTCAACAGACAGACAGACAGACGGACGTACATAGCTAAATCGACTCAGGAGGTTACGCTGATCATGAATATATATACTTTTCTATACCTATCGTCTCTATTTCTATGCGTTACACGTTTCGTGACAAAGTGAATATACCCTTAACCTTAAGGTGAAGAAGTAGAACCACTGAACACAAGCAGAATGCAGTGTCAGTTTTGCAATTAATGAGAAAAAAAAAACAAAAGCAAATAACTTTTAACAAAAGCCAAAAGTAAAATAAAGAAATACTGAAAACGTATATATATATACAATATTTAAAGTACAGTTACAAATAATAATGTACTCATATATATATGTACATATATAAAAGTAATTTAAAAGTTAATTAAATTGTAATTTAGAATAAAATATGGACATTCATTTCGAATTCATGAAAATAAAGGAAAAGAAAAAAAAGGGTTTTTATAAGAAGATTAACAGCCTTATCGCGTGTTTTTAAACGCAAACGCAAACTCAAATGCGACTCAAACGCAATGCGTTCCAAATGGTATGATCAAACTTTTTCGAGTAGACTGCGTTTCAGTTTTGAGGAGAAACACAAAGGTAAACAAACTTTACGTAGTCTTGCAGACTTCCCCTGCTTGCAGAGCACAAAGAGTTACCATGCATGAAGCATTTTTAGCATTTTTACAAGTAATTTTTAGGAATCCCAATGAATTAGTGCTATAATTGGTGTATGGCAACAATTAGTACAACAAAAGCAAATCTGATAATTCGCACACAATGCTTACATATTGATATTGTGTTTATTATCGTGTGCTCTTTATGTGAGAGTGCATATAGCGGCAATATTCCTTGTGCGACTACTAGAGCGCAGCGTCATAGCGTGGAACAAAATACGGGGATACTCAGAAGAGTGACAATTCGGATGTTTTACATATGTCGGAGCTTCAGTAACTCTAATATTATTTGTTACTTATGTATGTGCATTATTTTATTTTATATAATGAACAGGTTTATGAGGAACTACGCATGAAAAAATAAGTTTTTCTGGATCTTTTGGAGAAGGTAGCGCCGTGCATAAAAAAAATTGTATGAGCCACTGTTCAGAATCACACCAAACGCGAGCATTTTTCGATCGTCTGGTTTGAGAAACTTTTTCCACGAAATAGCTCATCCATCATGCCACAAATACGTAGTGAAGTCTGCTAAGCATGTAAATTACCAACAAAGCTGCATTTGCATTTGGTTCCGCGTTTCGATTGCGTTTGAGAGGTTTACAAATTTTTCTCTCTCAATTCTTCGAAAAATACGAAATGCACAAAACAAAACGCGAAAAGATACACGATAAAGCTGTAAATGGGAACCAGTAAGAAAGCTATATTCGGCCTGGCCGTATCTTAGATACCCTACACCTTAAAAGTTTAAGGAATTTTTGGACTTAAGGTTATATACCAATGCATTTTTTTAGAAATTGATTCTATATTTATATGTCTTATATTCGTTTTATTTGCTCGTTTACAAATCTGAACAAAGAATATTTATACAAAATTTCATATTAATTGATTACATATAATAAAATTACAGACTTATATAAGGATTTATGTAGGACGATTGTGCCATATTACCCTTCAGTCCACGTAACCTAAAAGTATGCGCGCCACGCCCATTTTCTGCAACGTAAAAAATAATAATGTCGCTTGATATTGAAATTTTATTGTAATATCTTAAAAACTAGAAGAAATATGTGGTTATAAGGAAAGCTATCTTATAATCACATTTAATCACAGACGGGTATAAATAGTAGGCGTGGTCGTTACCCGTTCTCAAAACAAAATAATTGGCTTAGTATTTTTATTATTGTGTTCAAGTTTAAGCATTATTTCCGTTGTAATAAATTTGTTTTCATGAACTATACTCTATAAGCAGTGTAAAAGTGGGCGGACCGCGCCCACTTTTGTTGTAATAATGTTTTATTAGAAAATAAGTTGTTATGTAAAGTTTGATTCAGGATGTTTATATATTTAACAATATAACCATTTGAGACCCTCTTTTACCTGTATAACCTAAAAGTGGGCGGATCACGCCCATATTTGGCATATCAACGGATGAAGTTACTGTATACCCAGAAATGAAATTTTGTTGTCATAACTAAAAAATAACGGCTGATATCACATTTTTACTAAAAAATAGGCGTGGTCGTTGACCGATTTTGCCCATTTTCAATACCAACCTGCACACCTCAAGAAACAATATTCCTGCATCACGATATCTTCAACTGTTCTCCTGTGATCGTGATTTCAACAGACAGATAGACAGACAGACGGACGGACATGGCTAAATCGACTCAGGAGGTCACGCTGATTAAGAATATATATACTTTTCTATACCTATCGTCTCTATTTCTATGCGTTACACATTTCGTGACAAAGTGAATATATCCTCAACCTTAAGGTGTAGGGTATAAAAATATAATTATAATAAAATAGAAAGAGAAGAATATATAAAACCTTACAGATAAAAGTAAAAGGTAACCTAGAATACTTGCACGAATTTTAATTGAAAATTTTTGAAGATAATTTTTATAGTTAATAACCTAACAAATTGTATTCAACTAGATTAACCTCGATATTCATTGTAAGAATTACAACTTGTATTGAATTAAATAAATAATGAAATTATGTAATGGAATTTTATAAAAATAAAATATTTCTAAGTAAAATTAAAATAATATACGTCACAAAAATGATTTCAATCTTCTTAATTGTATATAAATTATAAATACCATAAAACTATATTGAAAAAAAAAATATATAATATTAGATAGTTAAACATAATAACGTATGCATGCAGAGAACCCGACAGCCATCTCGATGTACACCCATTACAGCAGCACAAACCACGCATTCATAATACCAAAGAGGGTAACAATACACCACAACAACAGGGCGATGAATAACGCCCAGCCAACTCGAAGGGGCAAGGGTAGCTAGAACAGCTGATTAGCGTAGCGAACACCATCACGAATAAGGATAGAATTGTTGCAACAAACAAGCAAATCAAAGCAACAATGCAACAGCATTCTACAACAGAATACAAAGTTACCTTGAAAGAGGTCCAACAGCAGCAATTTGAACCTGAAAATTACCACATGATAGTTGGTGGCAGATACACAGTACTTCGAGATGACCACTATCACAATAAGACACCTAGATGATAGAAAGCTAGCCAATCGACAGCAGCTAGTTACTCAGTTGCCGCTCAACAGCAGCATAGTGGATTGCATGCCTTTTGTTACTGATCTATATTCAAGCGGAAGTTACGTTACGCGTATGTGATAGCATAATCACGTCGCGGCAATGAAGAAGCGACTGTGACTACTAAAACAGTCACAGGTTCGCCAGTTAAATTTACGGCGACATTTTTAAAGTTACGGTTTTAAGCACGTTATACAGCGTTACCTCAAGTGGCAGCGATTTTAAAACGTATCACCACTATCTACAAGCAAAGCGAGAACACCAGCGATCAGCCGATGTTACAAATGCTGGTTCTGGCAAAATCTCAACCATCAACAGCTCAAGCGAACAACAATTGATCCCAATTGTGGGACAATCAACACTATAATCAACGAACAACCGCGTCTTATCATCAATACAATGGGAATCAAGACCGAAGGTTAACAGCGACCGTTTCAAACACAGCACCTATAACACAGCTACCACTAAGTCAGCTACCCACTAACCACAGTCATATACAGTAAATTGAGAAGCAGACATGATACAACGGGGGTACATCAACATCGAATTCGTCATCAACAGCAACATCAGCAACAAAGTCAAGACCAACATCAACGTCATGATTGATATCGACGTCAACAACAACATAATATTTCAATTATACACTACATATACTATATTATACAGTTGTATGTATATATAAGCACCAAACACATATTATTGTCATCACACTCGCATTAGATTAAGTACTATTAAGTAGTATTGAAAGAACATTAAAACCATACTAAACATGAGCCCAACCACAATTCAAAAAACCATAAATGTACAAGAAAAATTTAATATCGTTTTGTACGATACTAAATTTTTCTTCCCCGAGGGTGGAGGGATGTTGTATGTCGCGATCGCAATTTCCAGTTCCGGGTGATATGAACTTTCAAGGCCAGTATTATTTCACAATACTACTCCGTGAGTGAGTCAAGGCCAAGTTCATATTATTAATGCAACCACAGCACTTTGCTTGGTAAGCCAGAAGCTTTAGTCAAGCTTTGTTTAAACTAACTTTAAAAGATTGTGGAAGCTAGCTCTCAGTAGCAAGCTTCCAAGCCATAAAAACGCTTGGTTTGAAAGAACAAACGATCAGAATCCAAACGCGGATTAATTAAATTGGGATCGATTTTCTTCCGCGTATTGATATTGCAAAGATCACCATTTAAATACTGTGAAATAATGGAAATTGCGAAACACGGCATACTGACCCACCTTGGTTCGGTCGACGGATGTCAACCGAGCCAACGTGGAAACAAGAAAAGATTCAAACGGGAGTCTTGTTAAAATCTTTAAACGAAGAAGTCGTCTAAAACCCGCGTATAAAGCCGCGTGTTAGTTTTAATGAACTAATCTTAAGGGCCAGTCTTTCAGTGCTCGGTTATCGTCGTTTCTCAGTTAACCTTCGTTTAAACGACACATTGTGTTTTTCAGTGCTCGTTTAAACGTAGGTTAACCGGCCGATATTGCTCAGTTAAACTCCGGTAATTTTATCTTTTTAATAGATAAAGAAACAGCTGTTTCTTTGAGTACAGACATTTACCTTTGTTCAAAACTATGCTAATAATTTTGTTTATTTGCACCAGAACAGCTGTTCTCTTTGTAAAAATGAAAATATTGTCAAGTGCTGCCAGAAAAGGTTTAGGTATATGCTAAATATTCATTGAATTTACATAAATTCTGTGTGAAATGTAGATAAGATACTTTTATCATAGATAAGTTAAACTCGCACTGTAAAACTCAAATCTCAGTTAACTTTTGTTTGGCGTTTAACTAATCTCCATTTAAACGCCGTTTAAACGAGCACTGAAAAACTGGGCCTAAGTGTAATTAATAACAGGAGTAGTTATAACAGTAGTGAATAAAAATAATATTTTAATAATAAAAAGTAATAAAAGTAATATTGCGACCACACACCATAATTTCATTTGTGTGTATAATTTCACTTTGCTCTCAAGTGTGGAGTCTGACGATACCGAGATGGGATCCGAGGGTGAAATTACAAAGAAGCTCTCTCTTGCATCACTAAACCAGGAGGACCTCATTCTCTCCTCCGGATCGGACACTGTGGTGGAGGTGATCGAGGATTGTTCTGGAGCTCCGAATAATACAGATTAACCTCCACCACTGCAAAGCAGCTTCAGCTGCTCTCGTTACTCATCTCCTCGAGCCTTGGGTCGTTGAAGGTCAGATACGGGAATACGGGCTCCTGGATATAATTTATGCTACAAGAGGGGTCAAGATAGGCCCAGATCCTGTATTCTGTTGAAGAATAAATATAACAATTTTCTTCTCAATAATTTTAGTGAAGACGACATCACTACCGTAGCAGTGGAGGTTTGAGACAACGTCTACTGGCTGGCCTCCATTTACATGGCATCCGGAGAATCGGACTCCCCATCAGCCATTACCAGAAGTCTGGTAGTGGCGGCACAACGCTGCAAGGCGGTACTGGTGATCGCATGTGATGCAAATGCGCACCACACCATTTGGGGCAGCCCGGACACCAATGTAAGAGGCGAGTCGCTTTTTGATTTTATACTTGGTGAGAATCTATATATATGTAATAGGGGTAGGGAGTCAAACTTTATCACTAGTAATAGAGAGGAAATTCTCGATCTCTCAATTGTATCCCAGAGCATACGCTCCCAAGTGAACAGTTGGAAAGTCTCAACGGAACATTCCTATTCTGCCCATAGATACATTGTCTTCTTCCTTAAAGGGACTCTTGAGGACTCAATTCATCCAGTTAGGAACATTAGGAAAACTAGCTGGCTTAGATACAGGACCGAGGAGGAAGCTTTATTGCTCAACAGTCCGGAGGTCATAAGTATGAAAGAACTCAGCAAAGTTGATCACTTCTCGAATCACTTCTCGAGTAGCATGCCCAGGAATCCTAGGGGAAAGAGGAAGCCACCGTGGTGGAACCCTAACCTTATGGAGATGCGGAAGAGATGCAGGCGTCTATTTAATAAGGTTAAAACCTCAAAAGAAGCCCATCTCTGGAATGAATATAAGGCAGCTTTAAGCAGCTAAAAGAAGGAACTACGTATGGCAAAGAGAAACTCATGGAAAACCTTTTGTGAGAGAATACTCATGATGCCTCGAAGGCCTTTAAACTGAGAAGGATTCTATCCTCCAGCCCAGCTAGCATTAGCTCATTAAGGTAGGAGGATGGCTCCTGAAATATGTCAAGAACGGAATCTCTAGAGTTTCTGGTTGACACTCACTTTCGGGGAAATAGTCATATCAGAGGTTATGATTACGATATTCCGTGCTCTTCCGGGATCTATAATATCTGATAATATGTAGATAGTACAGTAGCCTGGGATATAAGCACCTTCAAACCTTTCAAATCTCCGTGACCTGACGGGATATCTCCGGCTGAGCTGCAGCACGTCCAAGACGTAGTTGTACCCTGGTTGGTTGTCATCTATAAGGGATGCCTACTAATTGGTTTCATTCCTCTGAGATGGAGAAGGAGAGCAGTGGTCTTTATAACGGCAAATCGCTCTGGTCACCAAGGACCTTCGACCCATCACACTATCATCCTTTCTGCCGAAAGTTTTGGAGAGGATTTTTTAATTGCATATAAGAGGAAAATGCCTAATTAACTTATCCTCGGCTCAACATGCGTATCTTAAACGAATATATGTAGAAACGGCACTAAACTCCCTCGTCGGTGCTATTGAAACATTTCTAGCCTGGAGGGGATTCTCCCTTGCGACTTTTTGTCAACATACTTTCAAGGTGCTTTCAATAACGTGCAGGCAGACGCTATCCTATGTGCCCAAAGGAGGGTATCCTGAATGTCGAAGAACGCCCGGTATCCTTTATCTGTCAAATGCTTAAAGGAAGGATCATTGAGGCGAGACTGGGACGCACGGGTTAAAAGAATAGTATGGAGAGGTACTCTACGAGGTGGAGTCCTATCTCCCATACTGTGGAATACAGCGGTCCATGGGCTCCAAAAAATCCTAGAAAGAGAATGTCTAGAGGTTACTGCATATGCAGATTATCTTGCTATATTGGCTTCGGGTAAACATCCACATGTGATCAGAGACCTAGTGCAAAACACTCTGAACATCTTAACAAGCTGGGCAACTTCCAGGAGCTTAGGGGTCAATCTCCAGAAAGCGAAGCTTTTCGTCTTCACACGGAAACATAGGAACCTCAAATCGAGCCTCCGAGGATCGGTGGCGTTAAGCTCCACTTTAAGGACAATGCAATGTTCCTCGGTCTCATTCTGGATAGGAAACTACATAAGCTGGAAAACAAATATGGTGAACATGGGTGAACGAAGCCATGGTGGCTCTTTACTATAGCATAAAGGCCATTGGAAACAAATGGGGCCTCAAATCAAAAATAACGCACTGGCTAAAGGTGGCCGTAGTCAGGTCCATACTGCTCTACAGGGTGAACATCTGATGGCCAGCCCTTAAGAAGGTAAAAATTGCAAGCTACTGGACACAGTCCAAAGGTCGTCATGTTTGTGTATCGAAGGAGCTCTAAACGCGGCTCTTAGGTCAACGCGGTTCTGGAGGTCCTATTGCATCTTCCCCCAATAGACATCATGGGAAGGCAAATGGCTGGTTGTACAGCAGTGAAGCTGAATGCCATAAAGAAATGAACTAACAGAAAGGTTGGACACCAGAGCATTATGGAAGGTTTACCATCCTCTTTGGAAAACCTCGACTATTAATAACCTCGACTTCCATAAAAAAAATTTGGGTGGTAATACCAGCCAGAGAGGAGAGGAGAGTGGGACACTGCCAGGCAGCGAGGGTATACATTGGTATAAAGATGCCCAAAAATGAATGGCAAAGTTGGTGGCGGGGTTTTCTGTGAACTTCTTACGACGACTACTGCAGCGTCTTCCAAGCAGAAGTGCTGGCACTACGTGATGTACTGGCTGAAAGACAATCAGACATACAATAGGGATATCTATATTTGTACAGACAGCCAGGCAACGATAGAAACCCTGGAACCCAACCTTCACCACTTCTATGGTGGTAAAAAGCTGCCACCAATCTCTAAATGAGATGGCAGAGCAGTTCTCCATAAAGCTGTGCTGGGTTCCAGGACACGGCAATACTCCAGGGAACTGCCGAGTGGACGAATTAGCCCGCCAGGGAACTGAACTAGTTACCAACCTGCATAACTCACGTATAGGTATGCCGCTTGCTACCTGTAAGCAAACTATGAAATCACACGCCTTAAAAGAGGCTAATAAAAGGTGGGAGGAGCTGGTGACATGCAAGACTGCAAGGCAGCTATGGCCCACTTATCACCAAAAGAATTCAAATGATCTCCTTTCGCTGAGCACGGAGAACATTCGGCGGGTGATAGGAGTCATAACAGCTCATTTTTGGCATTTTTCGCGCTCATGCAAAGCGCATCGGGCTTTTCGCAAAGGACTTTTGCAGGAGCTGCAGGGATGAGGAGGAGCAGGAGACGGTAATGCATCTCTTGTGCGGCTGTCCGGCTCTGTCCCAGAGAAGACAAACCCACATGGGAGCCTTTTTCTATAATGACAGCGAAATTATACTCCTAAAGATAAAGGGTCTTAGCCGATATATAAATAGCTCGGGGTGGCTGAGCTGAAGTCTTGGGGGTTGGATCCATATGGCATCACAATGGAGCTAGCGGTCTACGAGTGTCTTTAGGGACAGCCAAACTAACCTAACCTAACCTATTAAAAAATTATTACAAATGAAGAAATTATGAAAAGTAGTTGTTCTAGCCAACTAACCGATATCGCTTGCCTAAAGTCGTTTTCCTTTTTTTTTTTGTATCTTTGTCTGAATTGTCTCGCGCAAGCGCACCAGATACAAAGATGCCCCAGCAAATACAACTGCGCGACATGTCAGGAGCGACATCATAAGTTGCTGCATCGCGAGCAAGCGCAGAACCGGCACTTAGCTAACTCAGCGTCGCGTCCGTCCACTAAATACACAAAGTCTCCGCCGAGTAGAAACGCTGCATTGCAACCTAATCAGCCCCGTAAAAACGCACTTAACGCGAGAGCACCCCCCTTTACAGGGCCCTCCACGTTGGCCAAAGCCGCCCAAATCAGTCAACAACAAATACAGTCCACTGATCGAAATCAGCCTGATAACCATCAAGTTTGTTTCGCTGCCGCACCGATGCCAGTTCTGTTAGGAACCGCTACGGTCACTATATTCCACGAAGGTATTTGTTATGCCGCTCGGGCCCTCATCGATCCAGGATCCGAAGTATCCTTCATCTCTGACCACGTGCAGAAGATGCTCAAAATCCCAATGCGGCCAGTGAAAGCAACGGTTTCTGGCCTCAACGAAACTATTTCGGCAAAGGTTTCAAAATCATGTGAGTTTATGCTCAAGTCGCCACGCAACCCCTCGATTCAAATTCATGCCACAGCGCTAGTGCTGTTGCCAAAATCATTGAAAGAGCACCACACACTCAATGGTTTCACGTGGAATCTCACGACAATCCAGCAGACTTAGCTGGCCGCGGTGCCACGACCCAAGAATTAGCTGAGAGCACCCTTTGGTGGAATGGTCCACCTTGGCTCATCCACGACAAGGATCGTTGTCCCGAGCTTCGAACAGCTTCGGAAGAAAAGCTACCGCAGTGGAAGAAAAGCCGGTAAAGGCTCTTCACATTTACTTCCGACCAGACCAAGACCCACTTGACAGGTTTTCCTCTCTCCCGAGAGCCCTACGCATATACTCATACGTACAGCGGTTTATAGATAATACGCGGCGTAGACGGAACCCTCTATATGCGACTTTGCAACTCTCAGCGACAGAGATACGAGACACCAAATGTCGTCTCACAAGAAGAAACCGGGTAAGAAACCTCATCAAAACGACGAGGCATAAGTTTGGTTTAGAGATTTGGCGCAGCCAACCGCATGCTTGTTTTTGACTTCCTGAATATAACTCCGTTAAACTTTTTTGGGGCGTGGCTTTGGCTTAGAATTTATGGGCGTTCAAACGTCAAAACTTTTAAGTGCGATATCTTCCAAACTATTAGGTGCACCGGTGTAAGCGGGGTACTGTTTGAAAGGTAATTTTAATATTTATTTTCTAAGTCTTAATCCTTTTTTTGATTTTTTGCATAGTTATGGAAATAATTTAGTTTTAAGGAAAAATTGTGGGAGTTGTTTTAAAAAATATGTTTTTTCTCAACTTAAATCGTAATTAAGGTATACATTAAAATCAATGGGCTTATAGCCGAAGCTACAAGCGAAGCTATTGACGAAGCCGAGCGTTCCCTTTTCAATGGTATATAACATGTTGGGGTATCTCCTACCGTTTCGACCACTTTTATTGAAATATCAAAAATAAATTTTCGTTGCATATCCGAACACACATCTTAGACTTGGCTACAGGAAACTTTTGTAATTTAATGCGCGTAGTGTTCGGTATTTACTACTTAAAATTGAAACGTTTTTATGAATTGCCATAAAAATACTATTCAACTCCGTAGCCGCCGCACAGTGGACTATCGCTTCGAAGCCGCAGCCAAAAGTCCAAAAAGTCGCGCCGAGTTTTTGAAAAATTTGGTATGCAATTTTGTTTATAATAGTTCAATACCTAATGAGCCAAAATATCTCGGTCGGAAACCTTCGTGAATACTTTTGGTGGGCGATCAAATGTGAACCTTTTTTCCATTCTCTAAAAAATTGTATTACCCCCTTATTCAGAGAGTCACTTTTAGCTGTCGTCGTCGTCTAAAACAGCTGTTTTTCGTCTTTTTGTATTCACAGAGACGACGATGTGTCTCAGCTAAGCATGGTGTCGTGTCTTACGTAGTTTAAAATCGCTTGCTTCCCGTTATTTTCTTTTGATCCTTGAAAATTAACAATAAACACAAAGTATAGAATTGTGAATATGTATAAATAATATGGATATAACAAAGAAAAGCTAAAACAATAAAGTTTTTAAACAAATAATGAATAATTACAACAATTTTTGTTAAATATTTTATTAATTCTTAAGATATAGCGCTCAATTTACACATCGCTACAATTTGAAGTTTTGGTGCGGGACATGGAATGGAATAATTTCAGAAGTAGCAAGAGGTGCCCCTGTTTTTGAATCCAACCGAACACAGGGTGAAAAGGAAAGGGCCTATTAACGTTTTAATTGCCATATGTGCACTTTCTTACATATGTTACAATTATAGATATGAGGAGATTTGAAATGACGCACCAAAATTAAGCTGGGAAAAATTCATGCGGATATTGCGGTTATATGAGGTGGACCCAGTGGCACTAAAGAATCCAGATTTAAAAATTATACATTCGCTAAAAAATTTTGAGCTTGATACACATAACTCAAAACTTTGCACTTTGCAATTGTTTAGAATTCCCGATTGTTTACAATTTTACAGTGTTGCAAATTTTCAAGAGAAAAACCAATGTTAATATATTTTTATGCAATTTAAATGACGAAAATACAATAGAAAAACAAAATAAACATTCCTCTCATAAACCCCTAAGGTTATTCTTTATTTTTACTACATTTATAAATCTAATTTCGCGAAAAAAAAATCTATGTTTCAAGAATTTTATTATTTCAACATAAACACCATAGTAAAATTTTTGTGTTGTAACACCAAAATGCTAGCTAGTACACAAACCAAGCTGTCATATATGAGCGCAACGTAAATTGAGGTGAGCACGACGTAAGAGCTAGCCACTTTTCAAAAAGTGACTCTGTGAATACGACGTCTTCCACTCAGGTGACTTTTCGACGACGACGTCAGACTCACTCCAGGTGACTCTCTGAATAAGGGGGTTATTTCTGTTTTTTGCCAAAATTCAAATGACTATATCTAAAAAAGTCAACATAACTAAATAAATTAAGTAGTTTCTGAAAGGTCATTTAATTGTCTATAGGAAAAACATAACAACAACTTTGTGCCTTGAATCTAAGTATTTTTCGGTAATTTTTGAAAAAAAGGTTAATTTTTATATATATTTTAACTTTGGGAGATTATGGGCCTTATGCTCGAACTGCGCAACAGTAGCGGTACCTCTGCTGCTCTTAAAACCAGAGATAATGAGATAGGACACTTCGAATTCGCCGCTTCAAAAATCGGTTTGACGTCTATTTTTTATGAGCTGTTGAATTCATGTACACTATACGTGAGAGATACCATATTGTTGTTTTTGTTTTCTGTCTTTCAGTATGTTGAAAAAATCAGCTGTTTCATGTTTCACCACGGATTCATTTAGTTATGAAATCAGCTTGGCTAGACGCAATATCTTTTGGAACGGTTTCACTACTGGTATGTCGATACCATCGGTGGCTACACACTGTGGTTTCTCATATGGTTTCAAAAGTTGTAAACATGTGATACCAAAGTGTGTGTGAAATTTACTGAATATCCAAATGTTGGCCAGAGTGAGAGAAAATATGAACACGAGTTCGGCAAACTATGTTGCTCTTCTTTCCTTTGACAACTGCTTTCTTGTGTGCGTGCAAAGAAACTGAAAAACGTGCCTTGAACACAATCAGAGACGCAAGACGCAGATTCAAGTTAGGGACGCAAGAAATGGCTCGGATTTAAACCAAATGGCAGAGAAGCATTTTCGGGAAGCAGAAGTATGAAATGTCAAAAATTTCACAGTAGAGAACAATATATTCATTCTAACCAAAAATCTCGAAGTTCATTCGGAGTTTATTTATTTTAATCTATATTAAAATATATTTAAAATACATTTAAATAATATATTATACAGAATAATACTAAAAAAAGGAACAGAAAAATACGAACATAATTTTACAGCAGCTGAAATAGAAACAAGAACGAAATGTAAACAAACACAAACAACGAAGAAGAACAAGAAGGCTTTTGCATCCGTGAAAATTAGAATTAGCTCGGATGCGGGACGCAAAATTCGGCAGCAAAGTAGGGAAGCAAAATGGAAAGCAAACTTTTTTCTCGATCTCCATAAGAGCCCGTGTAATTTTGACAGTTAAAAAATGAATCTGCGTCTTGCGCCCCTGATTGTGTTTATGGCAGCAGGGTCCATTTTCGTTTCAAAAATTCTCTACACTCGATACTAGAGTATAGACTTTTGCCTTTCTTCCTCTCTCTCTCAAATGAACTGAATGAAATCGTTTCACAAGATACTGCGTATAGCCAAGGCCATTGGCTTTCAAAATATAAATTTCACCATATATAAACAAAGGTGGTGAAGTTTCCCAAACTTAAAATGGTAGGTGCGAACGGATGCTTGACCCCCCAAGTGCATCAAAGATGTATAACAATACTTCGTTTTGTCTCTTAGTTAGTTAGTTAGTTTTGTCTCTTGGAATGCAATGCCTCTACCTGACGTCAATAAATCGTACAATAGATGCACTCATAGGCGAAACCTTATTTGTCTTTGTGCGAAATAGCGGCCCAAAAGTCTAACAAATATCATCCCATTTGAGATGCAAAATTACAGTCACAAAATAATTAAATATTTCCTTACAAATACGAATAATTCATAGTTTCGAGCAGAATGGTGAAAACCGCATCAAAATCCGTGCAGCCGTTTAAGAGTTAACTAACTTTCAATTGACATGCGACCAACTCGACTTTGATACAAATAATATATTTTCTATCTAAATAATTGCGTCTGCATTTCTGCTTTAATTCTTTATAACCGTTTAACGAAAACAACGAACAACAACAACACAGTCATTCACACACAAACGGAACGATGAGTTGTTGTTGTGGTTTCAAAGCAGTGTCGCCGCTGTCCTGTACCTGCTGCCGATAAGGGCTACGGTCGACGTAATGCTAGATACACACACACTGCGATCAATGAATAAACAACAAATCTCAGCGGCACACAGTTTCTAAAACTAATTATTTTCACTCTCAAGCACCTTATTTCAAACCTAACCATATATTCATGCTTCTCCGCAGTGGAGTCCGCACTTATTCAAAATAACTCTTAAAATAACTCTTATTTCAAAAAAGTCACCAGAAAAAGTCATCAGAAAAACTTTTATCGATGACTTTTAAATATAAAAGCGGCGAAGTACAAGTTTAATAATAAATAAATACTTCAGCTGTCCTTAACCACATCAGTGCGGGCTTTATATTTTTTGATTCTATCCGGTATACATGGCATGCTATAATCAGTGGCGTAGCGTGGGGGTTAAAGAGGGTCATTGCCCCGGGCAGCAGAGCTATCAGGGGCGGCAGAGCTATCGGGGTCGGCCGAGGACGTGTGTGCGCGTGGCGGAATATTTCTAACCGGCACCGGGTGGCAGAAATTCACGCTACTGTGAGGATTAGGAAGTTGAAATTTTGCATGGGTGCAAAGGTGCACTAGAATCGGATTTTGGAAAATTACTCCCATAAATGGTTTAAGATTTAGCAAAAATTACAATAATTGTAAAACTACATGGGAACTACACGTAATTTCGTACGGTAATAATTCTTTTACTTAGAAAAAATGTAAGGCAAATAAAGCAGTATTTTAGAAATTTTCTATGCTAAATTTTCTATGCTAAAGCATTTAAAAGAGGGTAAATTGAAGAGAATGTGGTAAACAGAAGTCCGCCCAGCAAAGTCGGGCAACGGGCTTTAAATATATGTATTTAATAGTTTTAAATATGTACTTACAAACACAAATGGGAAGTTCTTTAGGTGTCCAGGATCCATCTGATTGGCATACACGTTCATGTTTACCAACAAGTTCATATCCACTTCCGCAGCTATGTGTAATTTTGCATTCATATGAGTAACATTCGCCAGCATGCCAACCAAATGCAGGATCTGATGGCTGACCACACGACTTCGCTAAAAATAAATTATGAAAAACTTCCAATTCAAGAAACTGGTTTAATATTAATTTTACGTTCACACTGAATGTCAGGACCATACCAACTCGCCTGTCCATCGATGGCTAAGCACTTAGCTCGTGGAAAGCCATTTGTAACATATCCATTGTAACAATGATACTGAATTGTTGAATCCAAATCAAACGTTTCTTGTTCATATAGGGCAGAATGTCGAGCGTGCTCAATATGAGGTGGCTTAAGGCAATAAACTAAAATATTTATTTTCTATTTATTTTAGTTGTTACATTATCGAAAGTCAGTGTTTAAAAGTAAAAGTATATGGAATAAGTGCGTAGAAATATTGTTTTTGACACTTTCTTTTATTTCTAACCTACATCGTGTAATGAACTGAATTTTCTTCCACGTGATCATGTAGGTATATCCATACACAAATTGTATATACCTATCAACTCCACTTGATTTGTTCCTTACCATTTCCAGAAGAGCGGTGTGCATGATTTGAATTGTTCGGCTAGCGATCAGTGGCGGGGTGGATGTGTGCTCTTCTGAGGAATAGTGGTCTTTCGTTCATTCATCAAGAAAAAAATTTGCATGCACTTGCCAAGAAAATGATTGTAGGGGCATAGTTAGCTCATGAAGGAAAAGTCAGAAGAGAGAAAGAAGGAGAGAAGCAAAGAAAGGAAAATGGAAACGAAGAAATTCACACCTGCCTCACGCTACAGCGAGTTGGTGACTGATGGAGATGCCACCTATGCCCTTCCCAACCTGAGCCTGATCTCGAAGATCTCCATAAGTGTCAATTTGGACTTGTAATGAACAGGCTCCCATCGGTGGTCTTTGCACAATATTACTTGGCTTGATTTCCTTACATATCTCGCACCTATCTATAAAGTTTCGAACGTTCTTGTACATTTTTGGCCAGTAGACATTTCTTCTAAGCCTTTCCAATGTCTTCGCAATACCTCCATGTGCTACCTCTGGAGTATTGTGAGCGTTTGCCAGGACCGACGCTTGTAAAAGCTTAGGCACCCAAATCTTCCAACTATGCCCTTCTTGGGTCCCACCCTCTGTTGAGGACTCCGTACGACGATAAATGATATCATCAACAATTTTTACATTTGGGAGTTTGTTTTGATTTTTAGCAATGTGTTGTTTTAAAGCAAGGTATTCTTCTGAGTGGAAGTGGGGGGAATCTAAATCTATATTGGGACCGATGTCATCTACTTCCTCAATTGAATCATTTGATTCAATGCGTGAGAGTGCGTCGGGAACTAAATTTTCAGAACCCTTTCTGTGTTCTATGGTAAATGAGTATCCCTGCATTTTTAGAGACCACCGAGCCAGTCGTCCCGAAAGGTCTGTTTGGTGCATGAGCCACTTAAGACTGGCGTGGTCGGTTATTATTTTAAATTCTTGCCCCTCGACATAAGGACGAAATTTCTTTAAGCAAATAAGTGCTGCCAGACATTCCTGCTCAGTCACACTGTATTTTCGTTGCGCAGGATTCAGTTTTTGAGATACGAATGCTACAGGAAGCTCAATTCCCTGATCACTGATTTGCGTTAGCACGCCTCCTACACCTGATGAAGACGCGTCACATTGAATACAAAAGGGTTTGGAAAAGTCTGGAGTTATAAGAATCGGAGCGGATGTTAGTTTCTTTTTGAGGAAATCGAAGGCTGTCTGAGCTTCATCTGTCCAATGGAACGAACGTCCTTTCTTCAAGAGATCTGTTATCGGTGTAGTCAGGCTCGCAAAATTTGCAATAAACCGACGGTACCAGCCAGCCATTCCCAAAAATCGTCTAACCTGGCGTACAGAAGTTGGCGACGGATAGGACGTTATCGCTGATACCTTATCTGGGTCCGTTTTTATTATACCGTCTCCCACAATATATCCCAAATATTTCACTTCCTTTAAACAAAATTTACTTTTCTCAATATTAAGCGTAAGACCAGCTTTCCGAATGTGATAAGAAACTTCAGTAAGTAGCTGTAAATGGCTTTCAAAATCTTCTGTAAGTACCAGAAGGTCGTCGATATAAACAAATACCCTACTGCGTAGTTGCGCCGGGATGACCTTGTCCATGAGTCGGCACATAGTCTGTGGAGCGTTACACAGACCGAACGGCATGACGGTGTATTGGTATAAGGGGCAGTTCGGAACTGTAAAAGCTGTGCCCGCTCGCGAATTCTTTTCTAAATTTATTTGCCAAAACGCTTTTTTCAGATCGAGTGCCGAAATGAACCGTGCTTTTGGCAGTCGACTGAGAATACCTTCGATAATTGGGATGGGATAAGCATCCCTCAGCGTAACGTTATTCAGTTTTCTCGAATCTAAGCAAAGCCTTACCCCTTCCTCTTTCCGTACCAACACCACTGGACTACTCCACGGACTGTTCGACTCTTCAATGACCCCCATTTCAAGCATTTTCTGGATTTCTTTGTGCATCAACTTTTCTACCGCAGGTGACACTGGGAAATATCTTTGTTTTATAGGACGGGTTCCGTCCTTCAACTCGATTACGTGTTCTATTAGAGATGTTTTACCCAACCCTTCTTTGGAGTATGAAGGAAATAAATTTACTACAGTCTCTAATCTCTTTTGCTCACTTGGACTTAACTGGTGTAATTTCCTATCTTCTTCCTCATTATTAATATTAACTTCGCACACCCTACCTGGCTCTTGCACTATTTTTATATCCATAGCCAACCAGAAATTGTAACCCAAATACAAATCTTGATTTAACTTTGGTACAATATAGATTGGAATTTTTTTCTTCTTAGTGCCATAAACAATTTCCGGTTCAATCATCCCAATAACTTCCTGCACTTTCCCATCGGCAGTTCGCACGGCTAGATTAATTTTTTTGAAATTTCCCTGCAACAGAAAATCTTTTGCGGCGTTTCCACCTGCACAAGTGACCGATGCTCCGCTATCAAGTAATCCTAAGTATGTTTTCCCTAAAATAGTTACATTGGCATACGGACGGACATCCTCTTTTCTGTTTAGTAACTCAGATATAGTATTATGCAGTTCTTTGCGCTGCCTGTAGACGAATCGCCAAAAGTTGTGCATGCGTACTGTTGACCTTTTTGGGGCTCTGGCCGAAACTATTTTTGTTGTAATCTCTGATACTGGTGCCTCTTTAAAGATGGTCTCTCTTAACTTATTATACTTTTGCAGCCGTACGTCAAATGGTTCGCGTAATATTGAGTCAGGGTTCTTCCCTATTTTGGTTGATCTAAGAATATTTATTTTAGGTTTATTATTCACCAGCCCCTGAGTTTTACATGGTTTTGCTATCGAGTCGTTGGTTAAGAGCGAGAACTGGCGTTTTTGTTCTCGCTCCGTCTTTGGTTTTCCGACTGGCTACATCTCTCACAAGACGGCTTGTATGTATTTTGAACACCACACCCGTAACAAAAAATTGAACGTTCCTCTATACAGTCGTGATAGCGGTGCCCTGGTTTTCTGCAATTCCAACAGACTAAATTATTTTCACCTACCGCACAAACACTTTCTGATTCTACCTGAGAATTCGAAAATTCTTTAGCAACTTCGTTCACCTGTCGAGTAAGGGGGTTCCGCCGCGCGGACATTCTATTTCCGACGGAATTCGGAAAGATTGCTTCGCTTCGTAGGCATAAGGATCTCAAATGGGAAACATTGTTAATTGGGATCATAAAGAGTTGTTGCCTTAATTCCTGTCTTAAGTTACGTTGCAGTATTTCAACTAACTCAGCTTCTGAAATCTGCATATGCAGGCGATCGGTCAGTTTAAGTATGGCGTTATAAAATTCAAAAGTTTCTCCCTCTCTCTGTTTTCTATCTCGAATTAATTCTCGAATATCTGTATCATTGCGAGGGTCTTTAAAATGGTATCGTAAAGCTTCACACAACCCATCCCAACGTATCCTCTCCACACATCTTCTATACCTCCAATACCAATCTCTTGCCTGTCCAGCGAACAATAAATAACTGTTGTCACAAACAGCTTGAAAGTTCCCTTGTAGGCAGTCATTCGTCAGAGCCGATATTTGGTATAAGAATTTTTCCACGGTTGGTCCAGATAAAGTTCCATCAAACTGAATATTCCAACCTTGTATTAAGCTAGCTACCTTTCCTGGATATAGTGAAATACTGGAGACTCTAGAGTTGTCCGGATTCTCGTTAATTCTGTTAATTGGCAGTGAGAATTGTGAATGCCGTTGTTGGGGACGTGACGGTGTATTGTCAAATGGCATCGCGGTTGGCCATATAGGTTCCTCTTGAGGAAACCTATTCTGTTGGATCGATTTTGTTTGGTCAATTTTTTTCTCTATCTCTGCTAACCCTACTTCTAGACGAACCTGAATCATCTCGGATAGTGTCGCAACCAACGAAGTCATGTCAATATTTTCGTTGCCTCCCTTATATCCCTTTTTGTTTTGTTTCGGTATTTGGACAGTAGCGCGACTTTGTGTTCTAGATTTTAAGCTAGCGGGGTTCATATTTGGTTGAAAATTATGAGGAGAGTTTGGTAAAGACCAATCTAAAGGATTCTGGGTTATAGTCGTTTTTTCCCGAAGAGTTTGTGATCGAGTCTTGATTGGCTTTGGTATTGTGCCAGTTTGCGAAGTCGGTACTACAAGCGATAAATTTTGATTGTGGCCTGCTCCTACCTTCTCCGAAGGTTCCGGTCTTGGACTCAAACACTCTCCACATTGTGGACATTGTTCATTGTTTCCCATCCAATCCAACAAACATGCTGCATGGAATTGATGTTTACATTTAGTAACCAAAGCCTCCCAAGTGTTATCATATGATTTGTTGCAAATTTTGCACGTCTCTGCTTGCGAATCATGAGGCAAACCGCCTCCACTATGACGTACTGCCATTGTAGGAAGGTAACCTTATTGAAAAAAACCGATATTGTGGGGTGACAACCAAAAGGAAATGAATAGGGAGTGTGCAAAAATAATACCTTTTTCCTTGTTTTAATTTCCTTCTTGATTTATTTGTTATTATATAATACAGGAAGGACCAAAGCGCAATATAATTATGAATTTAAAGTGCAATCCAAAAATGGATCTGGATGTAATCGTATAAAAAACCAGAAAGAGTGTTAACTTCGGCCTGGCCGAAGTTCGTATACCCTACACACGTTTACTTAAAAATTAGGCGTGGCAATGGTCTATTTTTTTTGCCTTTTCAATCTCAAATAGCCAGTGATGACAGAAAATATTCATGCCAAATTTGGTGAAAATATCTCTATTCGTCCTTCTGTAATGGAATTTTATTTAATTAGTGGGCGGATCACGCCCAGTTCTGGTAGTATTTTTTTGGTCAGAGACAGTGTACTTGTGGACAAAATTTCGACCGCGAATTCGTTTTACAACCTGGGAAATTGAGCTTTAAGCATGGGTGAATTGACATTCTCCATAAAAAGTAGGCGTGGTAATGGTCCGATTTTGCCCATTTTCAATACCAATGAGTTTCTAAGGTTAAACAATATTCGCGACAAATTTGATAAAAATATCTCTATTCGTTCTCTTGTAATCGAGTTTCCTTTAATTAGTGGGCGGACCACGCCCATTTTCTGTGATCTGTTTTGGTCAGAGACAGTGGACTTCTGGACAAAATTTCAACCTCAAATTAGTACTACAAGCTAAGAAATTGAGCTATAAGCATGGATTGAATTTATGTTCACTATAAAAAGTAGGCGTGGTAATGATCCGATTTTGCCCATTTTCAATAGCGATGAGTTTCTAGCGATAGACAATATTCGTGCCAAGTTTCATGAAGATATCTCTATTCGTTCTCTTGTAATCGTGATTTCCACAGACAGACAGACAGACAGACAGACAGACAGACAGACAGACGGACATGGCTAAATCGACTCAGGAGGTCACGCTGATCACGAATATATATACTTTTCTATACCTGTCACGCCTCCTTTAATGCGTTACAAACGGAAGCAGTAAGTGAATATACCCTATTCACTTCGTGTGTAGGGTATAAAAATACTATTCAAATGTAATAATAAGATGGCAAATTTATATTTAAGTTCAAAAATGTAAGTTAGAAATCAAAAAAAAAAATTCAATAATATATTTTGTTAAGTTCCCAGGTAGCAGCGTGAACAACCATTCTGCGGAAAACCCGCTGTATCCCGAGACAAAAGTGTGATTAGTAGAGTTTTAAGAAGAAAGAAAAAAGATAGTAATATACAAGTAAAGAATACGAAAGAAGGTAGGATAGAATTCAGGAAAGAATAAAAATAAAAATTAAGTGAAGAGCAGTAGAAATGAAAACTATAACATTCTTCTTTTCCCTTCCAGAGACGAGAGAAAAGAAAAAAAAATTGTTTTTCCACGAAAACTAGAATAAAGAAAATTTAATGATTGGTGGTTCATTTTTCCTTTCCCCCTCTTCCATCCACTTGTTCCTCTTTTTCTGTCTCAATTTTGTAGGACAAATATACGGCTATAACAGCTCAGTACTTGTTATTCCATACTCCCTTGCAGGAACTATAAACATGCTGCGCACCATGTACTATAATTTAAATGCAATGGATACTCAATTCGAAACAGAAGAAGCACTAGATGGTTCAAAGATTTTAAGATAATAAGTAGTCGCAAAACCTCTTCTCTTAGATATCTTTTTAGCTTGGAGGAATTTCTGTGGTTAACTATTCGATCTACGATGCCTTCCACTCTACGATTCGATCTACGAATTTTCAAGTCTACGTAACTAATACGTTTGTTATTCCTCTAACGGAATATTATCCGTAATTCTGAGTATAGGAGACATTTCAATAGATATTGTTCTTCGCAATGCTCGTGATTGGATCATTCTTGTATTCACAATCACGTTGTTGTGCTTCACAGTGATTCTTTTCTAATGAGTACGAACTTCGGCAGTTAGGACAACTAGCGCTGTCTTCCAGACTACTCCGAAGACAAATCAATTGAAAAGGAATGATATTCACAACTAAAGCGGAATATACACACTGTGTACCTATTCTTCCGAGTATCAAATGCTGACAGTCTGAGTGTATTAGTAATTTTATTCAGATCGGCGGTAACGGTATAGAACGAGAATAGTTAATAAACAAATAGTTTTACATAAAAATAATCAAAAGTAAGTGCTAACGTGGCCCCACGTTGGGCGCCATTTTCTGGATGTTCTTTTAATTGTTACTATTTAGAAAAAAAAAATTGTTATTTTAATTGCCCATTACAATCGATAGACAATTTTAACAATGAAGTCATACGCTAGCAGAGAGTATCTTAAAATTTGTTTATAGTCTTACGTTTAAAAATCTTTAAGTTATTAAAATTTATTCTGAAAGTCTACAATAAAATATACCCATTGTAAATTGAGTATGAAAACGAAGTTTCTTATCTGTTTGCACTTATTAAGATTTAATTTCATGCAATTTACATCACACCATTTTATCAAAGAGTCAAGATCGTATTAAAGGAGCTTGGCTTCAGATTAATTTTTAAAATATAGAAACAATTTAACATTGTCCGCAAAAATCAGTATATTTCCATATTTAACAACAGTTGGCAAATCATTTATGAATACTAAAAACAGTAGTTGTGAAACTTCAGATGTAACCAGAATTTCGTTAGATTTCATACCTTTAAACGACACTATTTGTGTGCGGTAGGTAAGATAGGAGGCCATCCACTTTATCAGCGTATCGCAAAATCCAAATAACTTAACTAGCTTTAAAATTAGGAGCTTATAAAATTAATATTATTTGGGCTCTAGGTCAAATGAAAACGTTATTTCGTTTTCTACATTTTTACTACAATCATAACAATATTGTAATTAATATATGTATGTACTTAATATACAAGGTTTTTCGCATTAGAGGGGACAAAAGACTAAGGCGTGTAGGTTGAATCGAGACAAGAAAAAAATCGTATTGGAGGTGGTGGTCAATTTCCCCCCGTTTAGACGGGAGGGGCCATTTTATAAAAATCCGACTTAGCATCGGAAAAAATAATATTAAAAAATAATGGTTCGATCTAGATAATTCCTGCTTGCTAATTTTCAAAGCCAAATATCCGCTTCTTAATATCCTTTTTAAATTAGGTTCCTACGTCAAACAGTTTTTCATTTTCACTTTTCTTGGAAACTACAAAACATAGATTCTTCGGGTTTGAAGCACTTCCTCTAGAATTGATTAGAGAATCTTAAGGTCGGAAAAAATGTATACTTAACGCCGTAATTTAAAAAAAAAATTGCTACCAAAAATTTATTTTTCGGAATTTTTATTCCAAATTTTAACTTTGGCATTAATTTATTACAATTATGATATATTGTGATTGTAGTAAAAATGTAGAAAACGAAATAATGCTTTCATTTGACCAAAATAAGTAATATTAAAGCCGAAACGAC
The DNA here is from genome assembly GCA_949629155.1 of Myopa testacea. Taxonomy (NCBI): domain Eukaryota; kingdom Metazoa; phylum Arthropoda; class Insecta; order Diptera; family Conopidae; genus Myopa; species Myopa testacea. The sequence continues at coordinate 25,302,974 of OX451347.1, forward strand.
AATGGCGCGTTAGATCTTAAAAGAATGTAATGAGGAAATAATAAAATATAGAAATGCTAATTAAGATAGATAGTTTTATTTGCTCAAGTGTTAAATTTTATTTGAAAACAGGGTAATTCTTGAGAGTGTCTCGCATGCGGAATGATTCTGCGCTGGAATTGTTGGATCCAATATGTGCAGTACGACGCAAAGTTTCAGCATCGTCTCGCCACAAACCAAGTTGAATCATTTCGTCATTTTCGTCGTGAATATCCACGTATTCTTTTGTGCAGTACGCATCGTCATTTAGCTTTATAAAGTTGTGCAATATAACTGCAACTTTTACAACGCGCTCTACATTAGTTAGAGCCATAACCAAGGTATTTTGAAGAATTCAACAGTGCTTAGTAGAACATGAGCACGACCTATCTAACGCGCCATTGTGTTTTAGAAAATGAAACTCGAGCGTCGTGGGAGATTTTATCGTAAAGTTTTTGTAAAGTCTATCAAACGCCGATTAAAGCGCGACCGACCTAAAGCGCCATTGTGGTTTCGGCTTAATTCTATAACCAAATTAAATTCAGATAATAAAAAAAAATAATAAGTTATTATTCTGTTATTAAAAACCAAACATTAGTAGCTTATGATTAACTATATCGGAAGCCTTACTGAAATCAGTATATATTGTATCTGTTTGTTTAGCAATATAAAATTTTTTTATAGTTTTCGAGACGAACTCTAACATATTCGTAGACTCTCCGGTTTAGAATTCATGTTAAAACAGGGAAATTGAGGAATTAACACTTTTTTGAGATAAGGGAAAGTATCATCTTCTCCAATAGTATGGGCTCCAATAGTGGGCGCTAAGTTTAGCAATACCGCGATAATTACTTATATTGCATCTATTTCCAGACTTATGCAATTGAATAATATAGGAGGACTTCCATGCATTCGAAAAATAGCCCGAAAGTAGGGAATGTTCAAAGAGCACAGATATAGGCGATGCCAATACATAAGCACTGATTTTAAGAATACAAGACGGTATGCCATCCGGTTCAGGTTTATAATTACATTTAAAAGCTTTCAAGGATTGTAAGAATATATATATGTATGTATGTACATCAATTGTAGGCAGTGCAATGGAACTCGAAGAAATATTAAATGGGTAGCTCACTGAACTATAAGGTGGCGATGAATAAGTTGACATAAAACATTTTCCAAAAAGACTATAAATACTTTGAACATTATTGGATTCCGTATTATCACGCTTCATAAACTTAGGATAAATTACACTCTTCCTTCTCGTGTTCAAAAAATTTAAAAACGACTTTGTATCAGAGCGAATATATGTAAGTAATTCATATAATATTCTTTTCAGACACTTTGATATCTACACCTACACCTTAAGGTTAAGGGTATATTCACTTTGTCACGAAATGTGTAACTCATAGAAATAGAGTACCATTCATTCCTGGGTATAGAGTAGCATTATCCGTTAATATGCAAAATATGAGCGTGATCCGCCCACATTTAGGTTACACAAGCAAAAGAGGGTCTTAAATGGTTATATTGTTAAATATATAAACTTCCTGAATAGAACATAACAGGAGGATCATAACAATTTATTTTCCAATATATACAGTATAGCTCATGAAAACAAGTTTATTACCATGGAAATAAAGTTTAAATTTGAACACAATAATAAAACTACTAAGCTGGTTATTTTGTTTTGAAAACTTGGTAACGACCACGTGTATTATTTATACAGTGGCGTAGCTAGAACTCATGGAGGTTAATCAACTTGCAGCCCCAAAAATTTCCTGGAATTCAATTAGTCATTACTGGATTTCCAAAACTGCCGCCCCCGACATTCTGCCGCACAGGGTGGACCCCCACCCCCGCCCCACACTAGCTACGCCACTGTATTTATACCCGTCTGTGATGAAATGTGCTTATAAGGTAGCTTTCCTTACAACGATATATTTCCTCTAGTTTCAGTTAGTATGTCACTCTATGTTATTGTTCTGCAATGAAAAATATATAATAAATAAATTAAAAATTTAAGAAAATAAAACTAGTTCGTTCAATTAAGGGCCAGGGTTTCAGTGCTCGGTTATCGTCGTTTCTCAGTTAACCTTCGTTTAAACGACACATTGTGTTTTTCAGTGCACGTTAAAACGTCGGTTAACCGGCCAATATTGGTGAGTTAAACTCCGGTAAATTTATTTTTTTAATAGATAAAGAAACAGCTGTTTCTTCGAGTACAGACATTTACCTTTGTTCAAAACTATGCTAATAATGTTGTTTATTTGCACCAGAAACGCTGTTCTCTTTGTAAAAATGAAAATATTGTCAAGTGCTGCCAAAAAAGGTTTAGGTATACGCTAAATATTCATTGAATTTAGATAAATTCTGTATGAAATATATTGATAGATAGATAAGATACGTTTAACATAGATAAGTTAAACACGCACTGTAAAACTTAAATCTCAGTTAACTTTTGTTTGGCGTTTAACTAATCGCCGTTTAAACGAGCACTGAAAAACTGGGCCTAAATGTTTTCAAAACTGTTAGGTGTAGGATTTCTAAGATTGGGCCAGGCCGAATATGGCACTCTTAGGCCCAGTTTTTCAGTGCTCGTTTAAACGGAGATTAGTTAAACGCCAAACAAAAGTTAACTGAGATTTGAGTTTTACAGTGCGAGTTTAACTTATCTACGTTAAACGTATCTTTTCTATATTTCATACAGAAGTTATCTAAATTCAATGAATATTTAGCGTATACCTAAACCTTTTTTGGCAGCACTTGACAATATTTTCATTTTTACAAAGAGAACAGCTGTTCTGGTGCAAATAAGTATTGTTTTGAATTATTTTCAGTATTTTTAAAGAAGTTGTGATCATTGGACTTATTTTTAAAAGTGCGAAAGAATAGTGCAGTTTTGTAAATTATATTATAGTGACATCTAATATAGTACACATAATTAGCATAATTATGTCACAAATAAAAATGGATCCATAATACGCTGGATCTCGTCCTGTTTCTTCAGCAAAATACAAAGACATCATTGCTTAATTATATAACCCCAATATTTTATTTATTATATTACCACAGTTATTTTAAAAATTTTAAACAAAACACGATTTCCGACTCTTAATCATTTCTATTGTTGATGAAAATTAAATTGAACTGATGTATTTTCATATAAATTACTTATACTTACATATGTTTCAAAATTAACTAATTATTTTCGTATGTTATGAATATTAAAATAAAAAATACTTAAAACCAACCTTTATATTAAATATGTTGATGGTATGAATTATTATTATTACTTAATATGTAATTTATTCAACAATTTTAGTAAATCACTGCCCTTTCAAAACATCACTTCAGTAAAAAACGTCGGACAAAATTAATATACATATGTCAGTCATTTTTCTAAACTATTTCTTTTGAAAGTGGCTTAAGTCACTTTACCGTAATGAAAAGTGGTAGTTTTTTAATGTTTATACGAAATTATTTATACTGAGTAAAATACCAGTATCATGAGATAACAAATACAAGAAAATCTTCTCAAAACTTAGCATCCATATTTTTAAATGTGTTAAAACGCAAACCCTTAAATATCTCCTTTAAATATTTAATATATATTAACCCTTTAATGTCAGCATTATGTTTCCGTGGGCACAAACATTTTTTTTCATGAAAGTCCTAGTAAACGTGATATAAATATATCAAATTAGAAGAAAAATTTGAAAAAGGACGAAAAGATAACATTTGGTGGAGTGTCATTTCTATACTACAGCAGCCAGAAATGGTATATATAATATATATATTATATTAATATATACATAGTTCCTTATTTACTACCATATTTTTATTAATGTATTTTATTAATATGTTCGTTATCGACAATAAAAAGTCTTTATTCATTAAATAAAAAGAAACATATTATTTTTATATTTTATAATCTCTTTTTTGAGGCTTTTAAGAAAATTTTAGTAGGTACCCTGATTGAAACTCTCATATCTCTGGTTTTTAATAATTGATTTTCAAGAACACATCGGGATCCGAAGGGGAGCTCCAACCTTGTTGTTGTTGCTGTTGTTGTTGTTGTTGTTGACGATGGTTACAACAACAACAACTCTTGCTTACTTCCGGTTCCGGTGTTATAGCCGTTTGAAAATCGGAATTTAAGCGCTTGTATCTCTGAACTATAGCAAATATCTGCTTATAATAGGTACTGTTACAAAGGCAAATTGAATATCTTTCATTTATGTAATGTAACTTTTTATCGAAAACGTTATAGTTTTCGAGAGAAACGTAAAATTCGATTTTCAGTACTTTTTTTTCAATTCAATAATTTTTATCTATTTAAAATGATAAATAAATCCACATAATTTTGTGGAAAATCAGAAACTAGAGATTCTTATCTTTCTACGTATATTTTTTTTTTTCATTATTATAGGTGTAGGAGTGCAGGAGAAAACTCTTTTTCTAACATAAATACTCAATCCTTTTTTTGGAATTCTACTACTACACTTTGTATGAGTTGTTTTGCCTTACTAGTTTTGCAGCTATGTTCGCGGTATGTAGAAAAATTGTACGAAACCTTTTCTTAATTTTTTTGTTTTAAAATTTTTTTTTTTAAATTTTTAAAAAAATCGCGCGATTTTTTTCATAAAAATTTTAAAACAAAAAAATTAAAAAAAGGTTTCGTACAATTTTTTTCGTAAACATTTTTCATTTGCTTACAGCCGCAGTATAAATTCCAAGTTTGGTTAACTAGCGCTGATGTAATATAATGTACCACGGTTGCTATTTTGGAAAACAATTTAATTGTGCAATTCCAATAAAAGGTTCGTTGTAACTTTAAAATCGTGTTTTTTCTAAAATTCTGAACCAATCCTGATGGAAAAAAAATCCAAACAAAGGTAAAAGTATCTAGTTTCTTAGTATTGAGATAAATATATGGGTTAAGTATACATTTTGCTTAGAAAATTAGACATGAATTGAAAAAAAACGTAGTGAAAAATCTTAAATTCGTTTTTCTCGAAAACTAGAAGTTTTTCGATGAAATATAATATAATATAAATGGAAGATATTTTTAATACCTTTATAACGGTGCTAACACTAATCGGATATATCTTACTGTTTAGGAGATATGGGCTGTCAAAGTTCAAATTTCAAACGGCTATAACGCCGGAACCGGAAGTGAGCAAGAGTTGTTGTTGTTGTTGTAACCACCGCTAAAAACAACAACACCAACAACAACAGGATTGGAGCTCCCCTGCCGATCTCGATTTATGCCGATTTTTATGATTGTAGTCTCACATTAAATCTTAAGATTAGAAGAATCCAACAAAAAAAACCGGAATAAAATATTCCAAGAGAGTCAAAAGATATGGATTTTTGACGCTAAGTTGAAAAACCGGCCACTTTTTTCATCATCGACGATCGCTATGGTACGGAAGCCGAAGATTTCTCATCGGATATAAATAAAGTTGTTCGTTTGAGAGATATATTCCGAACCCTAGTTCCTAGGTACATACATATGTGTAAAGAAAAAGTATGTGGTATTGTATTTAACCAATACGCTTTCTATTTAGGAGATATTTAACTCCTAAAATATGTCATAAACAATGTGCATGGGTAGCGATAAAGTAAACTAATGGAAATCAAGAGAATTCATTTTTGCGAAAAGTACATAGATTTTTGATAAATATTTTCCTTTTTACAAATATTGCAACCGAGTTTTGTAAATTTTATAAATTCTTTTAAAAAGATAATATTTCGAATGACCGAAAAGGACTTTACTTCACTTTAACTTTACAAAAGCATACCTCATAAGATGTACATTATACATACATATGTACTATTTGAAAAAATATTAAACTCTGATTTGTATATTATAGAAAGGATATTGTCATTTATAGTGTAGTATTGTATTAAAAAATGCTTTAGGTAAGTTATAAATGTTAAACGGTCTTCATGTCATCGCGAATGCACTGCTTTTTGAAATGTTTTATCGGTAAATCAAATGTTACATTTCTCTTTGACTAAGTCTTTTGCGGACTCCATGACTTGAACAACGGTTGGGGCTTTTTATTCCTTCTTCCCCATAACTGTGGTACCTACATAAATAAGTGCGTCGTGCGTTGCGTTTCTGTGAAAATGAAATTGGAACACGCAATCTTAAGCGGCTTTCACACAGTACGATTTGCTGTACAACTTGCTGCTCTCAGAAATCGTACGATAAATAACGGAACTGCATTGTCAAGCATTTACACGTTCAAGCAAGATGTACGATTTAATTTTTTCGTTGCTGTCGACGGATAAACATCAACGAAATGGACAGCGCAATGGCTGGCAGCCATAATAATTGATGAGGTTATTGATGTTGATGAAAGAGAAGAGGAAAAAGAAGAAAAGAAAAGGAAAATATTATGGATCAAAGAATGGAAAAAAGAAAGAAACATCTTTACACACACTCGCTTGGCAAAAAAATTGGAGTTAACTTGCCCAGATGATTGCAAATATTTTTATTTATTTTTATTATTTCTTGATTTTTTTTAGTTCTCTCATAGCCTGTTATAAAGTTGTTAATTTTTTTGAGAACGTCCAAAGTGGAATTTTTTTCGATTTCTCTATATTTCATAAGAAGACATTCATAAGCTTTGTGTTTCAAATGTTTCTTTTTATATTCATCGCTCTTCACTTTTCATAGTTCTGGGAAATATTTGTAGAGGTTTAAAAACTCCTTCCAAAAATCCGTATTCATGTCGTCCGAACACTTCACTTCAAATGGCGTTTGCACTAAATCGTTTTGCCTGCGTTCACATGATCAAGCAAGTCGTCAAGCAGAGCAAGTTGGATGTCAAAAATCAAAATCGTTTGATTTTCATACGACTTGACCTTGGAAGGTCATACGACTTTAGCCACTTGGGAAGTGGCTGAAATAAGCAACGCACTGACGGAGACCACTTCGAATTTCCAATTTTGGTATACGCTAAGTGAAGTTGCGGCAGATGTCAAAAAAATGTTCATGGGCGTGTGAATGTTTACAAACTTTTTGTCAGAACATATGTTGACGCAACGCTTTTATTTCGGTTTAGCGCAGCGTCGTTTCTAAGGCGAAGTGATAAACACAACGCAAGACGCACTTATTTAGGTACCACGATTTAGGTAAGGTACGAGTATGTAATTCCTTTGAGTATTACTACTTCAAAATAAGAGTTTAAAATTAAACACACAAAAGACCTAGCTTTTTTTTCTTAAATTATTTTCTATTTTAAAATGTAATGTAAATTGGTACATACTATTTTGCTTGCAAGCTGGTTCGGCACCAGCCCAATTTCCATCTGCCTGACATAAGCGGCTTTGCAGACCTACTACATGGTATTTAATTGGACAAGAGTACGATGCTCTATCTCCAAAATGTATCCCAGTTAAAATAATTTGACCCAATGCGGGTTGGGCTAATGCTGGACATTCTCTATCTATTTAAAATACATAAAAATATGTTTTGTAATTTGAACGAGGTAAAACTTAATAAATATTAGTACCAGGTTTAATGCACGACATTCCACAAACACCATCACATAAACATTTCTTTCTCTTACTTTTACAGTCCTCATCAGAAGAACACTTTCTTAAACATTTTTGTCCCAACAAAGTAGCTTGATCCTCGTCTCTTGGGCAATCAGTTGACGGCGAATTCCTTGGATTCTTGTAAATCTTACCATCGTCATCGAATTGTGATGTGTCATCATCTTCATCCCAATCATCCTCGTCATCGGCTTGAGGAATTTGCGTATACGTAGGGACTGAAATAGCTAAAATAGATATAAATTTTGTATAACATATGTATTTAGTAGTAACACTTCAGTATTTATATATGTTATTTTAAAATGCAAGGTAGGCTTTGCGACAGAGGGTAGCTCACAAATCCTTTCATAATCCATAATCCATAAATCCTTTCATAAATCCATTCATAAATTTATAATTTTTACAACAGGTGAAGTAAAGTTTCAGGCGACAAGCCTCTTACAAACTTAATGTCTATGTTATATCGCTGTTTTACAAAGTAACCAATTAAGCCAAAAGTAACAACCAGTAAGAGAGCTATATTCGACCTTGCCGAATCTTAGATACCCTACACTTAAAAGTATTGAAAAAATTTAATTGAGCGAAATAGTTTTATTTATTTAAATTTTTAATTTATTTAGATTTCTCATTGCATAACAATAACATTATAGAGTGAAATACAACCTGAAACTAGAGGAATATGTGCTTATGAGGTAAGCTACCTTACCTGTATATACATATATCTTACCTTACCTGCCACTGTATAAATACAGTGGCGTAGCTATGGTGGAGCGGGGGTGGCGGTCCGCCCCTAGCGGAACAATTTAGGGAGCGGGAGTTTTGAAAATCAAGTATTGACTTATTGAATTCTAAGAATTTTTTGGGCTGCCAGCTGATTAACCGTCCCGGGCTCCATGAGTTCTGGCTACGCCACTGTATAAATAGTAGGCGTGGTCGTTACCTGTTTTCAAAACAAAATAACTAGCTTAGTTGTTTTATTATTGTGTTCAAATTTAAACTTTATTTACGTGGTAATAAATTTGTTTTCATGAGATTTACTCTATAAGTAATGTAAAAGTGGGCGGACCGCGCCTAGTTTTGTCGTTATAATGTTTTATTGGAAAATACGTTGTTATATAAAGTTTTATTCAGGAAGTTTATATATTTAACAATATAACCTCTTTTGCCTGTGTAACTTAAAAGTGGCGGATCATGCACCATATGGCATATTTTGCAAATTAACGGATATACCCAGGAATGAATTGTCATAACAGGAATGAATTTTGTTGTCATAACTCAAAAACGAACGCTGATATATATCAGTAATAGGCGTGGTCGTTTACCACAAGAAAGAATATTTCTGCATTTCATCACGATATCTTCGTGATTTCAATGGACGGACATGGCTAAATCGACTCAGGAGGTGACGCTGATCAAGAATATACATACATATATACTTTTCTATACCTATCGTCTCTATTTCTATGCGTTACACATTTCGTGACAACGTGAATATATCCTTAACCTTAAGGTGTAGGGTATAATAAATTCAGTAAACTGTTCGGATATTTCGGACTAGACAGAGCTTTAGAAACTGACGAACAATTAGAATATGAAGGCACGATTCCCATAGCAACACGCGAAATGGAAAATAGATCAATGTTGACGCTGAGGGAATCGGTGACAAAATTTTCGGGAACGAATTACCCGACAGTGGAGAATTGGATGCAAGACTTCTAAGCAAATGCAGCCCTAGTTGGTTGGAATGAAGTAAATAAATTCATTTATGCGAAACAACTGTTGACGGGTGCAGCCCGAGTATATGCTCGAGGCAGACCAAACATAATGAATTACAATTCGTTTAAATCTGCCCTTCTGGAATAATTTACAATGCAACTGTTCGTTAAAGAAGTCCACAGTATCTTAAAAAATCGAAGGAAGCTACCAAGCGAATTATTTCGGGAATTTCTTTATAGTTTGAAGACCCATTAACCTAAATCAGAAGAGCATAATTGAACATTTCATCGATGGAGTACAAGATTCGAAGTTTAAAAAAATGTACTGTATCGTATATGTAATGACGTACTGAAAAATAATATATTGCAGAATAATCGGTTGTTTAATTATTTTGAACTTCATGGATTTCAAGTTTCAGTTGATATCGGCGGTGACATCTCCGTTATCAGATACGATATTCTTCTTATGTTGGGCGACATTAAGTTAAAGCACCAAACAAAAAGCCTTCTAGGGAATTGTGTAAGTAAGTATTATAAGAACCTTGGAATACTTTAGCATGCCTACCACGATTGACGTAATTAATTTTGATATAGAATTCCATGTAGTCAAAAAAAAGATATGTGATATTCAGCAGTTTTAGGAAATGACATATTACAGATGTGAAACATAGTCATTAACCAAGAAGGAGTAACATTTTGTTAGAAGAAATAATAAGATCGGAGATGATAAAGAAATATGAACATTTTATGAGGCTGGTATGAGCATTAAAACTAAACGACAATAGAAAGAGATAACAGCATTGATCAACATGATAAGGAAAATGATACGGATCTTTAAAGACTTTGGACAACTTTGTAGCATAACTTCAGTTGAGAAAGTAATAGGTGAGAAAACACTTGAATTAGATCATCTGGATCAAACAAACAGAAATAAGATACTTCACGTAATCGAATATTACAATGTAAAACATACATACATTCAATGCAATGAAGCTTACTCTGAGCGACGAAATGCCTGTGCTTCAGAAAGAAAGAAGAATGTCACACGCTGATCAATAATTCTGTTCTGTTCAAGAAATAGTAGAAGATTGGCTAAAGAGAGGTGTCATTCAACAAAGTTTTTCAGAGTATGCTGCCTCAATTGTTCTCGTATCAAAAAATATTGTACGAAGCGACTCTGTTGCGATTAGCGTAAACTTAACCAAAAGGTCATACAGCTTAACCGACGAGGTAGTACAGCAGCAACAAGGACCAAAGGTTTTCACAACTCTGGACTTATTAGATGGATTTTTCCACGTACCGGTAGAAGCTTCGTCACGAAAATATACTTCCTTTGTTACCCAAAGCGGTCATTTGGCATATCACACTCCCAGCGATGTTCTCCAGATTTATCTCAACAATAACACTAGCCTACAAATTAACACTTTTTTTTGTAACGGGCTGTTTGACAACATATTCTAAAGGATTTTGGTCCGCTGATTGCAAAAATGATAAAATAAAATGATAAAAATAATATCAAAAAAATCTGCACAGAAATGGTTTCTTGGTGCGCGTTAAAGTAAATTTAGTGCTTTTCGCAAAAAATACTAAATTTTGAAAAAAAAGATAAATAAATACTTTTTATATTAAAAATGATTTTTATTTGTGCTTCTTCGCTTATATAAGTGGGTTGGTGTTTCCCTAGTCAAACTCCAGCAATAGTCCGCCATCATAGTTGCACCCCAGGATCCTTCATAGCGCTTTTCAATTGCCATCATTTGCTGGTGGAATCTTTCCAGATTTTTTTGATATTAGGCTTAAAACTCGCGTAAATGTCCAATCTATCGATATAAAAAATAAAAAGGGTAAAAAAGTTTCGGGAACATATTTTTACATACAGATATATAGCAGTTTTTTGTTTTTTTTTCTTAAAAAATTCCTCTTTTGAAGTTACGATTTCAGCAAAAGCTTTTAAACTATCTTTCGTATTTCAAAGTAATGTTAGCAAACAATATGCGTGCATCCTTCCTCTTTAATTTAATCTCAATTGTAATCGAATCGGTTACATATGTCAGTTGTAGTGGCTCTTCAAGTGGATGGACCTTAACGTAAAGTGGCCAAAAATTTAAAAACCGATTATCTCGAAAACGGCTCGTTTCATTTTTTTATTTTATCATTTTTGGAATCAGCGGACCAAAATCCTTTAGAATATGTTGTCAAACAGCCCGTTACAAAATGGCTGTCGGCCAGTGTAATTAGAGAATTGGTGCAAGACAACACTATCGTGATCTATATGGACGACATTATAATATCAAAAAAGAACGATAAAGAAGCTTTTGAGAAGTTAAAGAGAGTTAGCTGTGGCAGAAGAGTATGGGTCACGAATTAAATGGAGAAAGTGTGAGTTCTTGAAGAACAAGTTTACCTTTTTGCGTTATTAAATTGAGAATTCGGCCATCACGCCGTCGACAAAGAAAACAATCGCAGTTAGTGATTTTTCGCAACCTAGAGATAAGAAGCAGCAATTTCTAGGTCTCACGTCATATATTAAACGCTTAATGCCCGATTATGCCATGATTGCAAAACCACTATCAGACCTATTGAAAAAGGAGACGATGTTTAGATTTGGTGATGTGGAACAGCCATCTTTCCAACAACTTCAGCTGATGATGATTAAAGCTGCAGTCCTCAAAGTATTTAATCAGCAAGCGCCAGCTGAGATCCACACCGACGTATGCATGCATGGATTTGGCGGTGTTACTCTTCAAAACGACCCAGATGACCAACAATTTCATCCGGTCCAATATTTCAGCAGGAAAACTACAGAATGTACTTGAACTTATGCTTCAGCTCGTCCTCCATTATTGTCGTACTCTGAAGTTGTGTACTGTAATTATGACTCCTCATCGTCGCATAAAATTCATGTTATAATCAATAATTTGACTCGATATATATTCGGTTTGAGACTGTATGACCATGTGTCGGAGTATAGATTTTCGCTTCTTGGCTGTAGTTTTATTGACTAAAAGTGAAAAGCAGAACTCTTAATTGTGTGGTTTAAGTTCAACTCTGGTTTAAGTTCAAGAATTGTGTGTGGTTCTTTTATATGTTTAAAAATTCAATACATTATGTAATCAGTGGGGTTTTACATAACCACCACAACAACAACAAAATATACAATTCCTACTTGAGAACCTAAGCCAGCATTTGGCGACACAAAAAAAAAACAGAAAACCAGTAAGAAAGCTATATTCGGCCTGGCCGAATTTTAGATACCCTACACCTAAAAGTTTTAAGAAATTTTTAGGAATTAAGGTTTTATACCAATGCATTTTTTTATAAATTGATTCTACAGGGTCCGCCAAATAACTTTTTTTTTTTGAAAATGGCGCAAAATATCGAGTGTAGCTTCGGCTGTGTGGCACGTAGCACCGTCCTGTTGAAACCAAATGTTGCCAATATCCTCCTCTTCAATTTTTGTGAACAAAAATTCGTTCAACATGGCCCGATAACGATCGCCATTGATTGTAACGGATTATCTGTCAAATCAGACATGAGTAACACTTAGTTACCATTCACGAAATAAGCACTAGTTGAAAAAAAAAACGTTAGATGGCCGACCCTATATGTTTATATGTCTTATATTCGTTTTATTTGCTCGTTTACAAATCCGAACAAATAATATTTATACAAAATTTCATATTAATTGATAACACATCATAAAATTACAGACTTATATGAGGATTTATGTGGGACGATTGTGCCATATTACCCTTCCGTCCACGTAACCTAAAAGTATGCGCGCCACGCCCATTTTCTGCAACGTAAAAAATAATAATGTCGCTCGATATTGAAATTTTATTGTCATATCTTCAAAACTAGAAGAAATATGTGGTTATAAGGAATCACATATCTTATCTTATAATCACATTTAATCAAAGACGGGTATAAATAGTAGGCGTGGTCGTTACCCGTTCTCAAAACCAAACAATTGGCTTAGTAGTTTTATAATTGTGTTCAAATTTAAGCTTTATTTCCGTGGTAATAAATTTGTTTTCATGAGCTATACTGAATAAGCAGCGTAAAAGTGGGCGGACCGCGCCCAGTTTTTCTGTAATAATGTTTTATTATAAAAGAAGTTGTTATGTAAAGTTTGATTCAGGAAGATTACATATTTAACAATATAACCATTTAAGACCTTCTTTTGCCTGTATAACCTAAAAGTGGGCGGATCACGCCCATGTTTGGCATATAAACGGATGAAGTTACTCTATACCCAGAAATTAAATTTTGTTGTCATAGCTAAAAAACAACGACTGATATCACATTTTTACTAAAAAATAGGCGTGGTCGTGGACCGATTTTGTCCATTTTCAATACCAACCTGAACACCCTAAGAAAGATAATTTCTGTAAAATTTCATCACGATATCTTCACCGGTTCTCCTGTGATCGTGTTTTCAATAGACAGACAGACAGACAGACGGACGGACATGGCTAAATAGACTCAGGAGGTGACGCTGATCACGAATATATATACTTTTCTATGCCTATCGTCTCTATTTCTATGCATTACACATTTCGTGCCAAAGTTAATATACCCTTAACCTTAAGGTGTAGGGTATAAAAAACCCAAAACCCAGTTACCTAAAAGCTAATTACAGCATCAACAACGTTGCTTACCACTCAATAATCACCGAAAGGACAACAATAACAACAACAACTACCAGCACCAACAACACTAAAAGACATAGCATTTAGTGCCAGCCGTCTGGCTTACTTTTTGTAACGGCTACGATTTCTATTAATTTAGAATTAAATACTATTGAGTTAATGCTTTTGTTTAATAATGATAAATTATACGAGTACCTACATTAGTATTCCATAAAGAAAGTACGCACCATTGCAAAATATTGGCTCTGGTAAAATGTTTACACAATTTGGAATTAGTAGATATAGTAGTAATTTAGTAAGTATATTAAGTATAGTAGTAATTTTCAATTACTACTCGCAATAAATCCCTAAGCCAAATCAAAAGTCAATCGGATAAATATATCTTCGCATTAGTATACAAAGTGCAGTTGATATTACATACTATTATATATTATATACTAGCAAACCCCCTGAACACTTCGTAGTGCAAAAAAGAAAATAAAGAAATCAATTCGAATTCATTTAAATCAGTGATAAATTGCTTTTATTGTAATGCTCTGTGGTAAACAACATTTGTTGTTTTTCCATTTTCGGTGTAAATATACAAAATCGATGGTTTGCCAACGCGCGAACAGGCTACTTACAACTGTCCATGTGTGAAAGCTGGATACTCCACAAATTCCTAAGGATTGGCCTTGCGCCTTATTAATGGTAATCGCAAACGCAAGGCGAACAGGAAACTGAAGTCGTTTAAATTCAAATGGCATATCAGACGGAATCATTGGGATGCGTGGAATGAATACATCTTCGCCTTTGAATTTTCCAGTTAAAATAGTAGGTTCAATTACATAAGCCATCAACCTTTTAATAGCAAGTCTTGTATCATTACACAAACGGGGTTGATCGATATTGCGAAGCATAATAATAGTGGCTCCAACTTTCAATTGGAGATTATGCGGAGGCAAGCCTGGTAAGTCCAACGAATTCAAAAATTCTGTTGGATAATTCACAACATCTTCTTCATTGGTAACAGTAACCACAGACTTGTACGACACCAATTCGCCAGGAATCTTTGATTGTATAGCCATGTTTAAGTCAGTAACATCCTTGTTCTTTGCCGCTAAAATTGCTCTGTCACTCAACCATGCATGGCATGTATATTGTTGTGCTATGTTAGTGAAAACACATTCAATCAATTCCTCTTT
Organism: Myopa testacea; assembly: GCA_949629155.1. Classification (NCBI taxonomy): domain Eukaryota; kingdom Metazoa; phylum Arthropoda; class Insecta; order Diptera; family Conopidae; genus Myopa; species Myopa testacea. Next base: position 25,318,115 of record OX451347.1, read on the forward strand.
TGACTGTACAAAACGGCAAAAATCATTTGGTAGTGTTATCAATCCAGTGTCATCAACAGGCATTGCACCATTCCCAATTTTCAGCAATTACTTAGAGAACTTATCAGCAGATGGATCATTCTGCAACTGAACACGAACGTTGGTAGTGAGTTTCAATGTTTTAACAAATCTCCATAAATATGAGGACTTTAAGCAAGCGTTAATTTCATCGGCAGCTGTAGATCTAAGAATGACGGGCAATGTTTGCCTAAAATCTGTTTGACAATAAAATCAACGCATCACCAAACAACTCTGAATTATCTCGGAGATCTTTCATTGTTCTTTCCAAAGCTTCCACAGATTTCTTATTCGCCATAGTGCATTCATCCCAAATAATGATACCGCAACGTTTCAATAATTTTGCCGTTCCAGATGAATTCGAATTGGTTTCTTTATTTTCTTTTTTGCACTACGAACTGTGCAGGGGGTTTGCTAGTTATGCCTTGAACACATAGAAAATCGCACGACGAATATTTCGGTGCGAACTGTCAAAATTACACGGCCTCTTATGGGAAACGAGAAAAAAATAAAATTACGTCGCTGCCTCTGCTTGCGGCTGCGAATAAATCGCATCTGCGATCGATCTGGATGCGATTTCTTCGCAGTTGTCGCTCTTGTTCTTCTTATTTGTGTGTGTTTACATGGACTTTGACAAGCCAAAACTACGCTGCGGCAGAAGATTTCTGACAGTTCGCACCGAAATATTCGTCGTGCGATTTTCTATGTGTTCAAGGCATTAAGAATATAAATAGATCAGCTGATCATGAAATGTCAGTCATAGTATGCACTCAAAAGCTAGCGACCTTGGAGAAAAAGTCCGTTACAGTATTACATGTATATATTAGCTGTTTGATTTAATGTTTGAAATATCCGTTAAGTTAACATAGTATAAGAAAGCTCATTGCTGTGCATAATAAATTAAATTAATGGTTTCACTAAAATGAAACTATAACTCTATGAACCTATGAAGCTATAACACATGAACCAATACACATGCAGAGACCGTTTATACATAAAAACCTTGGTATTGACGTCACCTTTCATATGAACGTTGCAGAAACAAAATCGGTTCACGCATTCCAGAGAACATCCAGAGAATTACTAACACAGTGCAACTTATTTTTATATATGTATATATGTAGATAAGGCCATTGTGTACATACAATTATGATACATACATATATTCTATTGTATTATGTATTATGATACATACATATGTACTATTATGTATTATGATACATACATATGTACTATTTTCATATTTTCATTTCATTTTCATTTATTTATTTAAAACAAAGTACACTAAGACTTTATATGTCTTTTTTAGTACACCCTAGTAACAATAAGCACGATAATATACAGTTATAACAATTTTTATACATAACAATACATTATATTAATATTAATAGATAACAACTTAAGAACTAGTTAAGGTAACGATAGAAAAGGGAGAATAAAAATAGGGAGAAGAAGAGAGTCTGAATTGAACACTATGCTTTAGGCGGAGGAAAAGTACTGCATAATTGCTTTTTTGAAGCCGCCCCCCCCTCGATCGACGTCTTAGGCTCCTCGCACACTGCATGCGTTTTTCGTTCGTCCGAATTCTGACGAAAACATGCGAACGATCCCATTGCATGTTATTGATTGTAAATGCGCACATTGAAGCACTGTTCCGTCGTCAGAATTGCTGCGAAAAGTTGCGAATTGCGAACGATCCCATTTGAATGGGATCGTTCGCACGAATTCTGACGAAGTGTTTTTTTTTTTGTTAAATTAGTAATGCAGATGATGAAATATTCACCAAAATGACTTCTTTTCGTGAAAACCTCACGAACTTAAATCTTCCTTTTGAAAAATTTTCATTTTAGATAAGAATTTTCTAATAAAAAAAAGTCATCAACCGTGTCCATTATGTTATGGACACATATGGAGCATATGTTGTTTTTGCTTTACTCATAATTTTACGCACCAGTTCTGATAGAGTGTGCGGACTCTAAATAAGACTTCGGACGAATCGTTTTCGTCAGAATTCGGACGAACGAAAAACGCATCCAGTGTGCGAGCAGCCTTAAAGTCAAAGGTAAGGAACTCCAAAGTCGAATGGTGCTAATGAAGAAGTGTCGACCGCTGTTTAGAAAATTGCACCTAGGAACAATAAAAGTTAACGACCTAGCCGAATGTGTAAGTTGTAGTTTCTCGTAAAGGTATAAGGGAGTTTTGCTCCGCACCAGCTTATCTACAAAAAGAATATTAAGAATATTTAAGTATTCAACTATACCACAGCCTAGAATACCTTTACTCAACGTTGAGATATGATCAAAACGCGAGACTACATACACATATCTAGCAGCACTGTTGAAAGCCACAAGAATCTTATGTTGAGAATGAGAGTCTAAACGGCCAAAAACTATACCAATAGAGCACAAGTGCGGCATAATCAGCTGCTTAACAAGCTGACGCCTGATCACAAGTGGAGTAAACAATGCAGAGGATCGCAAGCACCTCAGCAAGCCATATATCTTGCCCACAGTACAATTAACATGGTCCGTACAAGTAAACTTAGAGTTAAGTATAAATCCAAGGTTTTTAACTTTGCACACAAATTCCAACTGCGCAGCACCAATAAATAGCGGGGGATAATCCTCGAGAACACGGGGTTGCCTCATAATAGGCAAAACTTTTGATTTGGCGGGATTAATGCGAAGTAAGTTTTTGTCAGCCCAAGCATTAAGGGCAGAGAGGTCAGAATTCAGTCTATAACTCAGATCATCTGCAAGATTTGGAGGTCCAGACAAATAGATCTGAATATCATCGGCATAGGCATGCATGATGGAATACTCACAAACAGAAAAAACATCATTAATGAATATGGAAAATAATAACGGACCCAGAATAGATCCCTGAGGAACGCCGGTGGTGACAGCCTCAAAGGAAGACAATCGGCTCCCAACTCTAACACACTGTGTTCTACCCTCCAGGTAATTAGCAAGTAACCTCACAGCACTACAACTAAAATTAAAATATCTACTGAGCTTATCACAAACCAGAGTGTGATTAACCGAGTCAAAGGCTTTTGAGAAATCAACAAGGCAAAGAAATGTTAGGCAATCTTGGTCATAATAAGCTCTAATGTCATCAGTGACTTTCAGCATGGCCGTCGAACAACTGTGGCCACAACGGAAGCCTGACTGCAGAGGGGATAATAAGTTGCGAGAGTTTAAATAAGCTGACATTTGCAGACACATAACTCTTTCCAGAACCTTCCCCAATGCTGGTAAGATACTAATCGGTCGGAAGTCAGTAGGAACAGCTGAAGAAGTCGATTTGGCAATGGGAATTATCATGGCTGTTTTCCATAGGCTCGGAAACCTAGAACTAGTCAGGCAATGATTGACAATGTGCGTGAGGGAAGCTAAGATAAACGGAGAAACCATCTTAATAAATCTCATTGACAGTCCATCAACCCCAACTGCATTAGATCTCAACTTAGACAAGACGCTGCCCACTTCGGCCTCACTAACAGAGGTAAACATGAAGGAAGGGAAAGAGAAGGAAGGGGAGGAGGGGAATGATGGTAAATCAACAACAGTCAGATCATTGGAAGGGCTATAAATACCATTAGTCACAAACGCATGATTCAGTTCATCCGGATCAAGGTGGCATTCGACAGATACCTTATCAATAACACGTAAATTCTTCAAATTCTTCCACAGCTGCTTAGCTCCTAAATCAGGATTAAGCTTGGAACCGAAATACCGCCTCTTAGCATTTTTTAATAACATAGTGGCTCTATTACGCGCAGTTCTATACTGCTCCCAGACAGTAGTTGATCGAGAGTTTTTCCATTTAGAATGGAGTTTGTTTCTCAACTTCATGGCGGACAAGACACTCTTTGTGATCCAGGGAGAACCTATCTTCAATGACCTCACCGTACGCAGCGGGACATGTTTAAGAAACGCAGCGTTAAGGTACGACATAAGGACACGAAGTTTATCATCAACCGACACAGCACACCAGATATCATTCCACGACACAGCTGCTAAGTCATTAAATAACGCAACATAATCAATTGAACTGAAATCATGATAACTAAAGCTAGCAATTTCATTTTTACACAGACTGAAATTGAAACTACAAAAAACTAGATCATGGTCAGAAATAAAAGTCATATGGTCAATGTTTAAAAGTAGCGAAAGTTCAGAAGCAAGACAGACATCAAGTAAACTTGGGTCACATGAAGGTGCGTACCGAGTAGGCGTGTCAACGTTGGTAAGGTTCAGACCACACATAGACACAAAGTACAGAAAACTGTCAGTTACAGAATCATTTAGAAACAGATTAACATTAAAATCACCACATACAATAAGAAAGTCGAAGTCGGTAAGTTTATTCACGAGATCAACAAAAAAAGGCTCAGGACTATGACTCCGCTGAGGATTATAAACACAAGAAACTAATATTTTGATATTGTTGTCATATAAAGCAACGTTAAGAAATTCACAAGAAGCGTTACCCTTGTTTACAATCTTCGAGTTGAGACTACTTTTACAATACACAGCCACACCACCGCCCCTTTTGCCAATTCTATCATTACGATAAAGTGTAAAGCCATCAAAACCGTACATGGAGTCAGAAAACTCACTCTTGAACCATGTTTCAGATATGCAAATAACATCAACAGCCGAGTTCACAAAAATATATCTAATATAATCTAGTTTCATCCCATTCAAACTCCTAGCATTAAAATGTACTACATTAAATCCACCCGATCGCACACAAAGAACATTCAATAATGCCTTGTAACAACCCACCGCACCATTCGACCTGTCATCAATACCCGACAATAAACAATAGACAGAGGGCAACTTCAAGCAATATCAGACATAATACAGTCAAAAATTTTACCAAGTGTTCAAAGCGACGTAGAAGAAGAGAAAAAAGACTTAGGTAAGAAGGAATAGAGAGTAAAAATGAAAGAAAAGAAAGAGCAAGGCAGAAACAAATTAAGTAATAACCAGGGTTCGGAAAACGTTTCTTTTTTATATCGCTCAATTTATATCCCTCACTGAAGATAAAAATATTTCCATCCTCACTGATAAATATCTTTTTTCATCTTCGTTCAAAAAAATAAATATCGCTCACGATGAAAATAATTTCGATCTTCCAACAAAACTATCACTTGGGATGAAAAAAATTCTTATCTTCAAATATTTCGATCCCTCAAGTTGAAAACATTTCGTTTGTTGACGAATAGCGATCGCAGAAGATGAGAAAACTTCGGCTTTCGTACCAAAACGATCTTCGGTGATGAAAAAAAGGGGTGCGCAGGCAAAGAATCGATCTTTGAAGATGAAAATAATTTCGACGCAGGATCGAAAAAAGCAGCGGAACAGAGTTGAATAGCATGTGTTTTGTTGGTGTTTGGATGGTTCGCTTCGCGGCAGAGACAATTGCTTGAAAATGAAGTTTTGTTTGTGTTTCGTATGAATATGTTTTTGTTGGATTTGGTATACGATGAATTAAAATTAATTTTGCAAGTTGTGGGGTGTGAGGGAAACTTGTAGAAGTAAATACGTAAAATATTAATGTGTAAAAATATTAATAAGAAAATTGTTTTTTTTTTTAATAAGTAATTCTATATTAATATATTTTATACATATTCCTATTATAAATTTTTTATTATGAATTATGTACATATGTATTAAGTAATGTATTAGAAAAACATTAATTGGGAATATTTGCTCCCCGATTCAAAGTACAGATTGTGCCGCGTTACATTCTTCAATTTTATTATCCGACGGACATTTGAAACATGAATTCAAACACTTCTTCCTTAATAAACTTTGGTACCTGTTTTCCCTCTAATAATCAAACCTTTTTCATTCCAAAAGTAATTATTTTCAAGGCCGATATACAAATTTGCCTTCGATTCATATGTACATGTACATATGTATTCAAATGCCTACCTGCAAAATTTATTGCATATATTCGTAACGAGCTCGCAGAAAGGGTTAACCATTTCCAGCAAAACTATCAATTAATGTTTTTCTAATACATTACTTAATACATACATAATAAAAATTTGTAATAGGAATATGTATAAAATATATTAGAATTACTTATTAAACGTATTTACTAAATATTTAACGTATCCAACAAAAATCTATTCAAACATAGTCTCTGCCGCGAAGCAAACCATCCAAACACCAACAAATTCCATGCTGTTCAACTCTATTCCGCTGCTTTTTTCGATCCCTGCGTCGAAATTATTTTCATCTTCAAAGATCGATTCTTTGCCTGCGCAGCCTTTTTTTCATCACCGAAGATCGTTTTGGTACGAAAGCCGAAGTTTTCTCATCTTCTGCGATCGCTATTCGTCAACAAACGAAATGTTTTCAACTTGAGGGATCGAAATATTTGAAGATAAGAATTTTTTTCATCCCAGTGATAGTTTTGTTGGAAGATCGAAATTATTTTGAACGTGAGCGATATGTATTTTTTTGAACAAAGATGAAAAAATAAAAATCGCTCATGAGTCAAAACAGATTTTCATCTTTTGTGATCGTTTTTTTGTGAGGGATATAAAAAAAGTTGTTCGTTTGAGGGATATATTCCGAACCCTGGTAATAACAAACTAACATTACAATTAAAATTACAATAAAAATACTAAATTTTAAGATACGGAAACAAATCAAGTAATAAGAAACTAACATTACAATAAAAATAATAAACATTACGATACGGCAACGGCGTCAACGCTCTCCTTGTGAACGACTAACTTAGCCTCTCCACCAGCTGTTGCTTTAACGTAGACTCTACCACGCAGCGAGAACACGGTGTGCAGCAACTTCTCTCTTCTCTTCACATTGGCATAATGCAGTAACTCACGATTAGCTTTAGTAAGACCTTCACGCACAAAAATTACTTGCTCACCGTCAAGGCCACCATCACTGAGCTGCAGCCGACGATTATTCGCTCTGCGAAAAGCAGCAACAGCTTTGCACAAATTATTGCGCTCATTCGCCGAAGATAATTTTGCAATAATCACAGAGTTTTTATTTCCCGTTGTAGGTCTCACACGAAATATATTTCGAATGCAGGGAGCGTCCAACTTTAACGAAGAGCAGAGCTTACCAAAAATATCAGTGAGATTCTCTCCCGGTAAAAACGGAATACCGTTTATTACCACATCAGCTGAAACAGAGTTACTTTCTAAACTCTCCATTTTTGTTTTTAACTCCGTAAGCTCAGCTTCGTAGTAAGAGAGCTTCCACCAGCACCGTCAGGCACGACCAATCGCTTGACTTCTTTGAACTGCTCTTTTAAGGCATTAAATTTAGCACAGGCAGCTTCCACAACAGTAACTCTGTCGATGATCTTTTTAATTGAAGATTTGATGTTGGACACCTCAGCTGATACCTCACTGAGTCTCTGCAGTACTCGCCCCTCAGATGCAGTTAGCGCAGCCGTCAACTTCTCAATAATAGTCTCCTCAAGACTATTCAGCTTAGTATTTAAGCTAGATGCTGAGAGCAAAGGAGTCGGAGCAGGGGATATCCCATCGGAGCGCTGCAATTTGGCGCCAAAAGTAGGTGACGTAGAAATTCCTCGAGAGGCCGAAACAGTTCTTGTATTTTTCGCTGGACAAGACATACCCAACACAGCGATTATTTACAAAACAAGGCAAAAAACAAAATCACTTAACACGTAAAAAATCAGCCGCAAGTGTTTAAAAACAGGAAAAAAAACAAGATTCACAAGGCAGAGTAAGCAAAAAACAATAACTAGAGCTTAATATTGAACGCCAAATACACATCTACTCACAGTGACATTCTCGACACGACTGATATGTTGTTACTTATCTGGGAAGCAGTGATAAAATATTGAATTTGTAAACTTAACATGCACTAAATAATTTACTCTATAGTATAGACTAGATGTTTCGCTACAAAAAAACCATTATATTAAATATACTAAGCCTAATGTATTCTATATATACGATTTCCATTTTTTTCTTATATTATATAAATATATAGGGACTTTTACTTACCTTATATAATTACCTAAGTTATTTACTTCATACCTACGCGAGTATGCACATGCGTAATTACCTTTAAAAAAAAAGGGGTTGAATTTTTGTAGATTTTGTTGATTTTAATAGAAACATATCGGAGTCACGGACGATGAGCTCAGCGGCCTTACTGGTAAAATCGCGACGAGAATAAATAGGTATGTGAGCATAGTATATATATTGCTTTGATTTAACACTTGAAAAAAAAAATTTAATGAATCGTATTCGCGACATTCCAGCCAGAATAATTGACGTTTTTATAAGGGTCGTTGTACTTAATTTGGTTTATTGTATGAACTAGTGACATGTATTCAAATCTAAGTTACCTTACGATATATGTATGCATACTAGTGTAAGACTTAAAGGAAGCAAAAGACTATTCTTTTACGTCCCCTTAAACTTAATTAAAATTTTTTTGGATAAATAAATTAAAGATAATTATCTCCGATGAAAGAAAAAGTTGTGGAATTATTTTTGTTAATAAACTTTGTTTAAAACTTTTGTTTAAAACTATTAGTATCATGTATTTGCATTATTTTTATTATGTATTATAATTAATAGTAAATAAGAAAAGTTAGAAACTCTAACAATGATGTAAATTAATTTTATATTAAGGCAGAGTACGCAATGAACCAAGTTGTTGAGGGCTAAAAGAGAACCGGATTAAACTTTTAGCAGGTCGGGAGGGTAACAGAACGCGGGCGAAGAGTATCACCTGTTTCCGCCCCTATCACTCCGTTTGGATGTAGTTTACGCGACTCTGATATTTTTTTGTTCTTCTTTTTTTTATTTTGTGATTTGACAAAACCTCTGCTTATTTTTTTCTGTGCAACGAGCTCTTGAATTCGCAAGGAGACAGCCCACCCCCAATTTCCCTGAGCCCAGTCGGCCGCAAGAAGCAGAGTACGATCCTCAAGCGATGCGAATGGTCTGTCGGTTCATCACAACTTTTCCAATATAAAAATTTGATTTTAAAACAAGAAGCGGTTCAGCCTCTAGCGTAGTATTCTTTAATTTGCTTTTTTCTTGATGGTATGTGTGTTATGTTCAATAGATTAATAGGAAGTTCATTTAGGAGTTTGGGAATTGTTACCATCAGTGTCGATTGACCTTAGTGATTATAAAATTTCGGAACCTTAAATCTAACTTCGCATTTTCTCCTTGTACTATAGTTATGATCCAAATCCTTGCGATACTGACTTTCCATGTAAAATTCGTTGACTAAACAGAGCTTGTACAGTTGTTTGACGTTGAGTACCTGCAGTGACTCGCTGATGTTTGCAGGAAAGTATTCGATGCGGCGTTTCCTAGCGAGTATCTTTAGGATAGCGTTTTGACTTTCCTGTAGAATCCTGCAATGGGTTGAGTTTCCCCAGGCTGTGATCCCATGCCTCAGATAAGATTCGCATAGTGCGTGGTATGCTTGTTTCAGCACTTCATATCCACAGTGGAAGCTCAAGTGCTTTAGCATATAAGATACACTACGGAGCTTTTTTTGCAAATGTTGTATGTGTTCGTGCCACCTTAGGTTATGGTCTACTGTAACACCAAGATATTTATATTTGGTGACCAGTTCTATATTATCCTCGCACGAGTCGTCTGCTCTACTAATGGTGTTTTGAAGAATAAAATCCAATGAGTGTAATTTTAGAATTATTTCTCTATGCAATATGGGGCGGTTTTATATGCATGAGTTTGGTTTTGGATGCATTTATTTTCAAGCCATTATCATGAGACCACCTTGATATTATATACGCAGTATCATCTGCGTACGCAAACACCGAGCCGTTTGGGAGTGTTTTCAGCATACCATTTGCATATTTAATACATAATAGCGGCCCTAGTTTTGAGCCTTGCGGAACACCGCTTCGGATTTCCATTTCTGTACTCACCGCATCACTGATTTCTACTCGGAAAGCTCTACATGAAAGGTAGTTTTGCATCCATTCCAAGCACTTGCCACGAATTCCTGCATTTTCTAAGGCTTCAATCAGCTTATCATGTGACAAAGTATCAAAAGCTTTGGTAAAGTCGATAAATAACGCCAGGCTGTTGTGATTTCTACTCAAGCTGTCGTTTAGCCTATCAGCAAATCTACCAAGCAACTGGTTTATATTTTTATTTTTCTGAAAACCATATTGATTTGGACTGATGATGTTATTTTTTGCAATGAATTCTGAGAGTCTTCTACACATAACTTCCTCAAGGATCTTTTCAATTACTGGCAGAATTGAGATCGGTCTATAGTGGTTGATATCGGTCTTTATTCCGCTTTTAAAAATTGGGCGAACTAAAGAGATCTTTAGGCTTTCGGTATTGTCGCTTAAAACTCATATTGATTAATTTTCTAATAATTGGACCTATAACTGTTGCATTATTTTTAAGATCTTTTGATCTTATCTCACTTAGACCAGGTCCCTTTGACTAGTTTGAATGCCACAGACGTGAAGGGTTTTCTCTACATTATTTTTAAACGTGGTAGCAAATTCAAGTGATAATTTTTGAGTCTAAAGTTTTTGGTTATTATATCATCTAATTTATCCGACTTCTTCCCCAAGATTTCATTTATGATTTGCTAAGCTTTCTAAATATCTTTTCTGTTTTCATTTAACTTGGTTTGATAAAATTTAATTTTGGCATGTTCAATTTTTTGTTTACAAAATTTCGGAATATCTTATATTCAACTTCTCTTTGCTTATCCTTTGGTTTTAAGTACCACTTCCTATAAAGTCTGTCACCATCCATAAGTTTAATTTTCGCATTTTGTTGTTTCTCTTTATCTTCGTTTTTTGCTTGATCATAAATGTTATTAAACATTCCATGCATCTGATCACACAATTCATCAGTGTTTGTGCAGCTTAATAAATGATCCCAGTGGGTGCTCGATATTTTTATTGACTCGACTTTTCTATCGCTAATACATACCTTCGTGGGTATTATTCTTTCTGATATAATTTGTATCGGAGTTTTTGAAAGTTAGTCCGCATGTAAGGGAATAGTGATCAGATATGTTGGTTTGGATAACAAATGAGTCTAAACGCATTAATGTCTTAGAGCAGAAGATAAGCAACTTAGAACAAGCATCGCTATCTAAAAACATCACGATCAAGAATGTGCCAGAGTACCAACGAAAATGTTAAGAGAATTGTGCATAACGTAGCTCAGTTAATCAATGTAAAACTGTCCGAAAACTCAATAGCTGACGCATACCGCACAAATCAGAAACAAAACGCTATTGTTGTGAAATTCTCTTCCGAAAGTGTGAAGCAAGAAATAATGCAGAATATAAGAGGCAAAAAACTCACTGTGGCAGAGATTATGCCTGCATCTAATGCAGAAAATATAAATGCAATTAACGACATTATATATATAAATGTTCAGCTGACTACGACTAATCGACGGTTGTTATGGCTAGCTAAGACAAAAGCGAAGACTTCAAATTGGAAATTTGTCTGGGCTCGTGATGGCAAAATATTAGCAAAGAAAGATGAAAATGCGATCGCAATAAACATATATTCGGAATCCGATATAGAACGAATTGCTCAGAAAATTTTTAAGTTAAGAGATAAAGTTTAGATCATTCAATAACATGTTTCATTCAATAACATCATTATGAATACAATCACAACAGATACATTTAATAACTTTCTGTAATCCTTCAAATACACCACGAAAATAAACACTATGCACTTGCTGCAATATATCGACCGCCTGCAATAAGCACAACGCATTTCACCGAACAACTGGATCAGCTACTTCACACTATTGAAAAGAACGAGGTAATTATTTTAATAGGCGACATAAATATAGACCTACACAAAAACAGTAATGGAATAAAAACAAAATACCTTGATGTGCTAATGTCGAATGGTTTACAACAGATAAATTACGCGAGCACAAGAGAGAATTTGAGTAATTAATATTTATTAATTGCAGAGCGAGCTGCATAAAAACAGCCGGTTTAAAAACAATTATATCAGATCATTACTCTTTAATATGTGGAATAACCCGAAATGCTCAAAATACCAACACAAGAGAGAATCAACAGCAACCTGTAAAAATAGATGATCGTAGGGTGAATGCGCTAATATCCGACACGAAATGGGAAAATTATCTGACAATCTCAGATGGAATCGCATTATACAGTGCTTTTAGAGGAAAATTTGAAGAAATTTATGAAGAGGCCAAAATAACAACCAACAATAAACGTAAGCAACGAACACCAATCCCGTGGTTAACAACTGAACTAATAAAACTGTGCACTGATCGTGATAAGCTATTTAAGCGCTGGCGTCTTAAACCGAAAGATAAACAAAGACAACATACTTATAAGAAGTTCCGAAATTACGTGAACAAAAAGCTACAGCTAGCCAAAAATATTTACTACCAGAATAAATTTCATGAAAACCGTAAAGACCAAAAAAAAACTTTGCAAATAATTTCAGAAATAATTGGCAAAAAACAGAGTATACTGGATGATACGTTATGCATTAACTTCAAAACGGAAAGCTTGCAAAATCTTCCAAACAATTTTGGTATAAAATTCAAGGAAATTATAGACAAAATAATACATAAGTGTGAAATTAATACATGTGAATGTAGTATAATCAGCTTCCAAAACTCATTTTTTCTAGAACCAGTGAGTGAACTTGAGATATTTAACACCCTGAGGTCACTAAACTGCAAAAAGGGACCAGGTGCAGACAAAATAAGACCTAAAGACTTGAAATACAACGCAACAGCACTATGTAAAATAGTAAGTAAAATGATTAATAATTTGTTTGACCTAGCAAAAATACCAAATGATCTGAAGATGTCAATAGTATTTATAAAAGCGGTACAAAGTCCGAGGTAGACAACTACAGACCTACATATATCTATTCTACATGTGATAGAGAAGGTAATGGAAGAAACCCTGGTAAGCAGACTAATATATTACATAACAAAAAACAGATTAATCCACCCTAGGCAGTACGGCTTTCAAAAAAAGCGTTCGATACGTTATCGCATGAAAAACTACTAATTATGCTAAGTAATGCGGGCGTTCGAGGACACTGCTTAAATTTGATGCAAACTTGAAGCAGAGAACTTTCCGTATTAAAATTAAAGACTTTCTAAGGGACGAATTCTCCTCGGATCAAGGCGTTCCACAAGGATCAAAACTTGGGCCCATGTTATATATAATTTATGCTAACAGTATGCTCCAAGCCCTAAAAAATAGCACAGTGTTTGCCTATGCGGATGACACAGCGATAATAGTGTCCCACCGAAATCTTTATGCCGCTACAAGCATAATGCATAGTGAGCTAAATGTACTCACGAGATGGGCATACGACAATGGTCTAGTTATAAATGCGAATTAAAAAAAAAATTAAAAACCAAACTTATGCATGTGAAACCACCGCACGTATTGCACACGGAAATTAAGTTAAAGTTCCATTCAAATGAATGCATCAACAAGAGCAACAGCGAGATGAATGACAAATGCCACACTTACATTGATCTCGTAAACACTTTTAAATATTTGGGCGTGATAGTCGACCACAATTCAAAGTGGCATAGCCACATAGAGCATATGCACAAGAGACTGCACCGGGTAGCATATAAGTTAAACCTTTTTAGGTTTTAATAAGTTTTTAAAAAAAGGTTTATTATATTCTAACCGTTTCAAACAATGATTGGATTAAGACTAACTTAAAGAATAATAACTTACATTATTCTGCTCTGCTACTCCTCTGCTGCTGCTATCTCCACTGCTCCACTGTCTGTTGTGCTCTTCTGCAGTATCGGCGTCAGCATATTCTGTAGAATTTGGTGCTTGGCAGGATGCAACTCGATGCCTTCTACGTGACATTTGGCATTTTACGTGGCATGAGGTGTTAATTTGATTCATGTGAAGATTTTGGATTTCCTAGGTGTTAACTCCTCCCCTCTTAAATGCAAACGTCCTCGTTTGTTGAGATTAATTATTTGGAATTATTTGCAATATTTGATTTGCTTGTTCTATGGGTTGTTCTTCTTTTGGGGTAGGATTATTTAATTGTATTCGAACTACATGTATTCCTTGTTTTTTGGTCATCCAAATTTTAATAGCTATTGTTATTATTATAAATAGCGTAAGTAATGTTGTAGTAATGTTTGATCCTAGGTTAATCTTGCTTTTTGAATTTAAATTTTCGATACTTTTTGTGTTTGAAAGGTGAAGATCCTTTAGCATTTCTAAACTAAGTACTTCTTTAATTGATGTTGATGGGATATCGGCTTGTAGAATGGCGGGCATCGGTTTTTTGTAAGATGCTTCTGCGTACGTGTAGATTTGATGATCGACGTATATGGTACTATCATGGTACTGGATTAAGTAGGATCCAGTTAAATTTATTGCTTCCTGGTTTGCTATAATAGTTCCATTGTATTGGTTTAGGAGCAGAAGTCCTGGCAATATGGTTTCTACCGATGGTACGTGTTGATTGTTGATGGCTTCGCATGTGGAGTTTTTGCTCATTAGCTGATGTGGTATGCAGGTTGTATTACTTATGTTAATTATATTTTTATTATTACATTTTTATTATTATATTTTATTATTATCTGTAATCTGTTAAAGATTTGACAATCTTTTCTTATTCCTAATATTTGACTTTCTTATTGAATAACATATTCAAATGGAAGTCTTATAATTATTTGGTTTTTTTTAATGGTTTTATTAAAAATGTTTCACATAATGTTTTACTTATAATGGGTATACTGATTATATATAGAATTGTGTTGTTTCTTACAGCTATTTTTGCATTTGCAAATTCGATCATTTCGTCGATGTTTCTACATAGTTCATTTTCTTCATATATTTCTCTTAAGATTTGTATTTCATACTTCGAAAATAGGAAAGAATTTATTGCGCCGGCCTTAGCCCAATGTATTGCGTATTCTAAATTCGTTAATTCTTCTGTTATTATCTGTAACTTATATTTAATTTCAGATGCGTAAATAAATTGTTCATTATAGTGATGTTTAAGAGTGGCTAAAATTCTATTTGACATTTTCGTTATATTACTTATTCTATCTATTACATGTTTATTTATTATTACTTGTTTATTATTATTTTTTAATTAATTGTTTAGTTTTGCGTTGATTATTTCTAAATCTGAATGATCGGGACTCCCGGCTATCAATTTCCATGCCGTCCCTAGGATATCTATTGGACGTTTATTTTTATGTTTAATTTCTAATCCACTTAGTTGCTCTTGGATGTGGGTGATTTCATGGGATAAGTAGAGAAACAGGGGGTCTCAACTTTGGATTCGATGGTCTTCAAAGCGGTCTTCAAGTCCTGTAGCGTGGTTTTATAAGGTGTAATATCTATGTCGTGTATGAGTTTGAAGGTTCCTGTCAGCAGACTGGTAATTTCTGTATTGACTGTCAGTATCTGTGAGTTCGTGTAATCCATAATTTTTACTTCGGCTGTGCTACTGCAAGCATATAATCTGAAAATTAACCGTAGAGCTACCTTCGAAAAATATTCATAATCCTACCCTGAAGTGTAGATTTCTACACCCAGAGATTTTCCTTTACTCTCCAAGAAATTGGTGCGCTTGTGTTACAGGTTTTTTTTAAATTTATTATTTAAAAATAATATTACACTATTTAAAATGAAAACATACACGGTTTGGGCATATGTTTCTTTTGTGCATTGCTTTGGATATACTTTTTTGCAGATGTATCACGCTAATTCATGATTATATTTAACTTTTCCCTAGTTTTTCCCTAAAGTACACAGGAAACATCTAGTCTTTGAACCTTTTGGGCTAGTTCATCTTTGCCTACTTAAGATACACATTTAGAAACGGATGTGCTTGTGAAGGTGTTTGTTTTCTCTGTTTTTTGGGCCAATTGGGAACTATTGTAAATAGAGAAGAAATATTTACATTGTATTAATTGTAACAGTAATTTACAAGTATTACAAGTACAAGTACAAGTAATTACAAGTATTGTAATTGTACGTACTAGTTCTATATAACATAAGCATTTAATGCTGATGTATCAAGCATATTGCAAAAGACTGCCATGTTTTGTCAATTACTTCGTTGAGCTTCGGCTTTTTTTGAATGGTATCTGTTGGTGTGTTTTCCGCCAAGGAAGAATTACCTTCTCCTGCAATTAACTGATTTTAGGAAAGTCATAGCACTGTAATACTTCCACTTTTCCCCCTTTCTTGCACCACTACCGAATCCTGTAATCCGAAACCATTTTGTCGACGGTATCGACTCTGCCCTTTGTTTGGGTGTAAAATTTTATTATTTCAGGTAATTTCTTACTATCATCTTCGAGAATACCTCCTGAATTATGTAAGGTGCTTTGGAGGACAGTACATTATGTCAATTGACATTATTTTTTATGTCAATACAACATCAGAGTAGTATTTGGGGTGAAAGCAAAAGACGAACTGTAAAGTGCTGACTTTTTGCATTTTAATAATTTTGGAGGAATTGATAACTTGTTTCTCCGCATAATTCCAAGCATTTTACCTGAGACGAAGCGGTCGTAGTTATGACAGGCCTGTTTCGCAACACATTTGATGCTTGGCTCCGGCCTTTTGATGGAAAAGGTAATGTACTCCAAACAATACCATTTTTAGACGTGAAAAACGAATCACAATCTAAGTTATTCTGAGATTCTTCATCTTCCACGGAATCACCTTCAGAAACGTTATAAGATAGCTCTAGTTCTTCCTCAACCGTTTGGTAATCTTCATCACTTCTCAAGGAAAAATCGTATTTATTTTCACTTTCTAACAAAATTTCTTTAATTTCTTCTTCACACAAATATTTTGGTTCTGCAATTTTTATCAACAGAAACTTAAATTGCACAACGAAGCAAGTGTCACATTAATCAAAGCATCCGAAGAATAACGGTAAAAACGATGGTTGCGATTCAAAAACTAATGCGGTTTACACGAGTGTAGTTTTCTACACCTTAAGGCGTTATACTGAAGTTTTTAAATATCGTAAATATATTAATCAATAATACATTGACATTCCCCGATTCTAGCTCATATTTTATACTTTGACGAATATTTGAAAAATAATTTTTAAAAATGTAGTTTTCTACACCAGGGTGGCTCTACGGTTAATTCTAGTTTTTTATTCTACTTTTATGTACTATTCGTCCTGTTTCAGTGACTACAGTATTTGATTTATTTTCTTGTACTATCGCTTTTTTGTACCTTGGGGATAATTTTGAACCTATTCGCTTGTTTAATTTTATGTAGATCGTTTCACCAGGGGAGTAGGTTTTCAAGGGTTGTAGGTAGTGCGTTTCTAGGTCTATGATTTGTTTTAGTTTTAATTATTCGATGTTTTTTTTTGTCGTGCATTTTCATATTGCTCTGGCGTGGTGCGTATGTGTCTTCCGAAAAAAATGTTTATTGGTTTCTTTTGAGTCGTACTGTGGATGGAGTAATTATATTCGTAAACAGATCTATCCAGGAGTTCTATGAATGTTCTATGTATTTGGTTGGTTTTAAGACATCGCATTATCTCTGAAAGAGTGGAATGAAAGCGTTCTACCTCTCCGTTTATTGTACTAACGTATGGATGTGTTTTGTTTATTTGAATTCCTAATTGATCTTCTACCATAAAAGATATTGTAGCTGAGTTTAATGATTTTTCGTTATCAATTACTATTATTTTGGGGACACCGTAGGCGAATAAAATTTGTGTGAGAGGTTCTCTGATATCTTCTATTGCTTTAGATTGGATGGGTTTAGCTATCGCGCACTTGGAAAATTTGTCAACTGCTGTTAAGACTAGGTTCTTTTCTGTGGAGTATATGTCGATGTGAATTATTTCACCTGGGTATTCTGTTATAGGAGTTTCGAGTAGTTCTGGTTTGTTTGGGTGTCTATCGTATTTATGTTCTTTACATATTCGACACTGTCGGATGAGATTGTCTATTTTAGCCGTAATTTTTGGAAAGTAGTATTTTTGAAGAATCTGTTTCTTATTTACGCAACCATTGCGGTGCGCTCTATTGTGTTCCTTTAAAATTTCTTCTTCTTGATCGGTATTGTTAACGAGGTCTTGAACTTGTGTCTGTGTAAATCTAGCTTTATATGATTTAAAGTAAAGTGGGTAAATTTCTTGAATTCTTCCCATCAGTTCTTCTGATGTGAATATTCCATTAATAACGCTAGGATTTAAATATTTTTAAAATATGGAAATGATTGTTCGTTAGTGTATACTGCTTGTATAACGATGTGTTTATGGTACGTAGCTGCTGTTATTGTCGGTCAGGAGAAATATCTGATTTTTAAAAACATTGATAGGGCTTTCTACTGCTGGGATTAATTGATGCGAAGAGCTTTCGTTGCTATGCATAGTGGCTGTTAATGAGAAATTAATTTCTGCTACTCTGGGTGGTCTGGAGAGAGCGTCGGCTACTACATTAGTTTTTCCAGGTCTGTATTTGATTTCGTGGTTATACCTTTCTAGAATTGCTTTCCAACGTTTCATTTTAGAGTTAGTATTTTTATTGCTGAGAGCGCATGTAAGGGGTTGGTGGTCGGTAATAATATTAACTTTAGGGGAACCGTAAAGGTAATTTCGGAGGGATTTTAATGCCCAAATTATTGCTAGCATTTCTTTTTCGTTTGCAGCATAACTTTCTTTGGTTTTTGATAGAGTTCGAGATATAAACGTTATGGGTTTATCGTTTTGTAAAAGTAGTGCTCCGATTGCGAAGTTAGAAGCATCCGTTGTTAATTCGAATGTTGTATTAAAATCTGGATAGGTTAAAATTACTTCTATTGAAATTAATGTGTTTTTTATTTTATTGAATGCATTGATTGCTTCGGCGTTTAGCGTAATGATTTTTTGATTTTTTTTGTGGATTGAGTTTTAGATAGACGACCTTCTTCGCCTCGTGAAAGGGATGTGAGTGGTTTGGCAAGATTAGCGTAGTCTTTAACTAATCTGCGGTAATAACCTGACGATCCTAAGAAAGATCTGAGGTCTCTTAAAGTTACAGGATGTGGGAAATCTTTAATTTCTTTTACTTTATCGGGGTTAGTTTTAATTCCGTCAGCTGATACAAGGAATCCTAGGAATTCTACTTCTTTTTTGAAGAAATAATGAAGAATGAGATAATATCGGGTGTATACGGGAGTATCCGTAGTCGTGCGAATTTCGCCTAGAACTTGGGTTGTGTATGTCAATTTCTCATTTGACTCTGCAAATTGTTTGTTTGTGGGAATTGTTTTCTTGATGGCAAAGGTGGATTATAATTTCTGTTGGATTATGATTACCTGAAGCGTAACTATGATTACCTGAAGCGTAAACTTTCTGATAGAATTCTTGAACTGTTAAGTGTCCTTGGATAAGTGAGGTCATTTGGTATTCGAGGGTGCCTACGTCGCGTTTGTCGTCGTAATGTAGTGTAAGACATTTCAAAATTGCTTCCCAGTTCAGAGGTGTGTTATATGATTCAAGTGCAATGTCGGCGTTGCCTACTATTTTGTTACGTATAACATTAAGTATCCCATAATATTTGGGAGTGCCTCTCGAGTTATCGTATATTTGTATTATACGGTCGACACTCTTTTTCCACGAGTTGAATTCTCCTGGGTTACCAGAAAATTCTCTGAGACAGCGGACGACGTCTGGTATTCTGTCTAGCTCTGATAGGTTTCTTGAATTTGATGGGTCTATGGTCACGTCGGTTACATTTAAAGAGTTTGCGTTAGGATTCAGTACTGTTTGCATAAGGTAACGATTTCAGAGATTACTGTTGTCAGTTGGTCCATCGTAACGTTGGTTGCCATTCTGGAGGGTGATCGAGTTGGTAAGTCTTCAGGAATGGGATTAAGAGTTGGAGGGCGTATCAGATTGCCTGGATTTGACATATGTATTTAATTTCGAAAACTGTTTCTTAAGATTAATTAATTAATTAATTACTAGTTCTTTTTTATTTTATAATTATTATATATAATATTAATATATAATTATAATTATCATATATTCTTTTTCTCTGGTGAGTGTGTGATTATCTTTGCTCTGGAGGGACTCGTAAGTACCGCAATTTCGTTTTTTTATTTGATAGGTTAAATTTTATTTGTATTTAATTATATCTGAAATCAGAGGGATTCGTAAGTTTTGTGATTTCGATTTTTATTTTTATAAATTGGAGGGACTCTTAAGTTTCGCAATTTTTATTTGGCTTTGATTGTATTTTGTTTATACCAGGAAGAAAAAAATATAATCAATATACAATTAATAGTTGATATATTGAAAAATTAGGTTCACTGTTACTAATGAATTCACTTCAGTTTTCTCTTAATATAAAAATTTTCCGTTGTAAAATTTAAATTTTTTCTCTTAGAATAAATTCAATTTAGTTTTTTTCTTAAATCACTATAAAAATTTTCCGTTGTAAAATTTCAATTCTTTCTCTTAGAATAAATTCAATTTAGTTTTTTTCTTAAATCACTATAAAAATTTTCCGTTGTAAAATTTCAATTTTTATACCCTACACACGAAGTGAATAGGGTATATTTACTTACTGCTTCCGTTTGTAACGCATTAAAGGAGGCGTGACAGGTATAGTAAAGTATATACATATATTCTTGATCAGATTCACCTCCTGAATCGATTTAGCCATGTCCGTCCGTCTGTCTGTCTATCTGTAGAAATCACGATTACAAGAGAACGAATAGAGATATCTTCATCAAACTTGGAAAAAATATTGTCTGTCATTAGAAACACATCGGTATTGAAAATGGGCAAAATCGGACTATTACCATGCCTACTTTTTATAGTGAACATAAATTCATCCATGCTTATGCTCAATTTCCCAGCTTGCAAAACGAATTTGGGGTTGAAATTTTGCCCAGACGTCCACTGTCTCTGACCAAAACAGATCACCAAAAATGGGCGTGGTCCGCCCACTAATTAAATAAAACTCAATCACAGGAGAGATATCTTCATCAAATTTGGCACGAATATTTTCTGTCATCACCGACTATTTGGGAAAAAGGAAAAAATTAGACCATTGCCACGCCCAATTTTTAAGTAAACGTGTGTAGGGCATATGAACTTCGGCCAGGCCGAAGTTAATACTCTTTCTGGTTTCTCTTAGAATAAATTTAATTTAGTTTTTTTCTTAAATCACTATAAAAATTTTCCGTTTTAATATCTGATGATATATTTTTTATTTATTTATCATAACATATTTTCTTCCACTTAATAATAACTTACATTACTAGGAACTGCCACATTGCGCTTGGTGACGAACTGGATTTGTCCGTTTTGTCCGAGATTTTTGATGTTTCTTCAGTGACTCCGGATCCTCGTGTCGCACTCGCTCGTTTCTGTAGATGGAAGCGATCCTTGCGTATGTGCAGCTTTTTAGAACAGGTTAAGTTGATTCATGTGAAGATTTTGGATTTCCTAGGTGTTAACTTATATGTTGAAACATTTGAGCTATAGTATCAATTATGAAGTACTTCGCCAAGCGTATTTGCCATAGGTGAATCTCATATCCGACATGGTATAAAAAAACAGAACAAAAATAAAAACAAAATAAAATACAGTAAGACCCACGCGGGGGATACGTTCCATCAAAGTAGAGCGTAAAGCGAAACAGCGCTAAACGAGGCTATCTTAACATGTAAATAATGGGGTTAGGGGAAGATGGATAGAAAATTGGTTAGATATTAAATTTAATAATTATGTTTTTTTTAATAAAAATAAAACCAAGCATTTATTTCTTACAAAAATAAAAACAATATAAACGAATATACATATAAAAACAAATTAAATTCTAAGTCAGTCAGATCAGAGCTAAACCGAAACAGCACTAAACCGAAACGAAACAGCGTTAAGCGGGTTCTTACCGTAAACTGTTTTGGATATGTTATGTACATATACATATGTATATGTATTTGCAAACCTAGTGCTGCGCATAATTTCGGGGAATTTCGGTTGAAATAAAAGAGCGCTAAACCGAAACAGCGCTAAATGAAACAGCTTTAAGCGGGATCTTACTGTAATTTGAAATATGTAGATCTTTTGATAATATGTTGTTTAAAAATTGTAATTCAGAATATCCATTCGTTGAAGGAAGAAGCACTACCGGGTAGAGGTGAGCGATTCCGTGATTTTTCCGGAGCAGCTCCGACCTGTGACTGTGACAGTACTGTCTCAGGTATAAAAACCCGTGACTCGTGACAAGGCAGTCGCTATAAAATGAGTGCGCAAAAACGTGCTAGATGCATTCAAAATAACGGCATTAATTTAGATCTGCTTTGGTTTCGTTCGCTTTGGCTATAAGAACGAAGTGAAGCTATGAACATTCGTTGCATGAACTTTAAAGCCATGAACTTTAAAAGCATTCATATTTTACAAAAGTATGAATTAATACAGACACCAATTTTAAGTAATTGAAACTAATGATATATACTTATTTTATATGCAAAAAACATTCTTGTATTAATATTTTATTACCAATATTTTATTATATCTTATTTGTATTTTTTCAAAATAATGAAGGCAAAATCGTATTAAAGGTGTTAAGTTATTAATGTTATTAAGTTCATTCCGTATTTTACAATACGCATTTGTAAAATTTTTATTTGAGCTGCATGATCATAGTCTAAGGTTGAAAAAAACAAGTCCTACCTAGATATTTACACATAGCAACTTTCGTTCATGTCTTCAGTAGTATCCAAAATATAGTACAAATATCGCAAAATATCGAGTAAAACAGGTAATCCCACAAAATCCAGACAAGAAATCCCTGATTGCGACAAATTGCACAAAAAAGGGCATCACTGCTTCTAGCTGGGACAATAACTCGTTGTAACAATAACGAAACGCTAGAGCAGCAAACTGTGACTCGTGATTTCATTTCAATGAAATAACAGTTCGTTAAATATCGTTCCGCTGTACCTGTGACAGCGAGTCACAGGTTCGGAGCGTTTCAATACCAACTGTGATTCGTGGTTGCATTTCAATGAAATCACAATTCGTTAAATATCGTTCCGCTGTACCTGTGACAGCGAGTCACAGGTTCGGAGCGTTTTCAATCGCAACTGTGACTCGTGATTTTGTGTACCTGTGACAAAATCACAGGTCGTGAAATATCGCTCAGCTCTACTACCGGGTCATCAACCCATCTTTCCCAATTAACGTGAGGCATATTAAAATCCCCAAAGATAATTAATCGGTCCGTTTGCAACATTTTATGAGTTACTTGGCTTATACAGCTATCGTGATTGTTATAAATGTCATGTAAATGACTAAGTTCGCTAGTTTAACACACACACACAGAAAAATCCTAATTCATAAGCATCATCAAAGGACACTTCTCTTGAGAAATAGCTGGAGTTTACAGTAATTAGAACACCGCCACTTCTGGTTAAATTAGTAAGTGTTTGATGTCGATCTTTTCTATAATACAAACTGTGTACTTATTTGAAAAGATTTCAGAGTTAAGTATATCGGGTCTGATTAGGTTTCAGTGAACATGTTCATGTTGTATTCAGCGTCTATGCTCTGAAAAGGTTTGTAATCTTAGTAGTAATTCCTCTGACATTTTGATAATAAGTATTTAGTGTTTTGGAACATCACCACGAATAGTAGCATTTACCGAATTGACAGTGCTTATTATTGCTTATTGTTATATTTGGGCCATAAATTCGCGAACAATGGTCTTATCTGTCCAAAAATTGAGGTCACTGACACGATTGATGTAATGATCCGGTAGCTTTATATTAAACGACGAATAAGTTCTCTAGGAGCGAAACTTGTATTTCGATATAGACATATCAATATTGACTTAATCCAGTTGTGAGTAAATGTGATGACGAATGTCATCAATCATCGTATCTGGAAAGCAAAGCGTGATACGAAGATAGTTTTTTTCGACTGCACGACCATCAGTTTCCTTACAGCAACCGGCGCAGGCAGTACTGCCAGAGATGATTTCGATACTTTCGGTCTCGTACCTGTATTTTTCGCACCAGCAACAGAGGCTGTTGCTACATCAGCCGTATTCGGTTCTAGTGGAGAAGTAGAGATCGAGGGAAAGTTGGAAGCACTAACAGCCGAGCTTAAAACATTTATAAGAGCTGGCGGATCACGAGTGTTTTTATTTAAGCGTTTGCGTTTTGGGGAAGCTTGGTCCATGAATTTTAATTGATTGAAAAACCTTTCGTAGTCATTCAGTTTTTTGTGCAAAACAGTGAGATCAGTTTCACATTCTCGAAAGTTTCCACGTAGTTGAGCCAAGATACGAATAACCTCCACGTCACGTGACCTACATTTATTCCATGACCATCTTAGACCACCATCGATCCCAATCTTGTCTGCAATTCTATCCATAAGCCCAACACATTTCATGTGATACTCATCATGACATAGTGAGCAGAACACAAATCCTTAAGCGGGACTATTAGTTTTGCAACCACTTAGTTTGCACGACATTTTTTGTTTTTTATTAATCATAACAAAAAAATATCAACGAATTTTTAAAGAGTTTTAGAAAATTTGACAAGCAGCTTGAGAAGCACTTCAAATACACTATTTATGTACGCACTGATTAAATGTCAGAAAAGAAAATAGAAAAAGGAATGTTCCTTAAAATTTGTGTAAAATCCTGTGGTAATTAGTACAGAAAATTACAATCGACGGAAGTAAGCCATAACGATAATAATTTTGGCAAAGCTTAAACTTTGCAAACTCATGGATTGAAAAGATTTTATTAAGAATTATTAAAGAATTTAGATCACATTGAAAACACGTCAGACCGTGGAGATTAAACTTCGGACAGAGATGATTATTAGTTCTTTCATTTATGAGTTTATAACTTTCAGTACTGCTTATGCGAAAAGCTGTGTGTTCAAGTAATTTCATTGGATTTTCTGGCGAAATATAGTAATTCCCGTTAAACGAAAATTGATTTATTTTCTGAGAATTTTTCCATACTTCTATTTCGCCCAATTTCATGTACACAATCAGTCAAAGGTATGGCATCCATAGTGACCCTGTCTACAGCCTTACTTCTCCTCACTATCCGAACGCCTTATTGATTATGATTGATTATTTATAAAAAACCAGTAAGAGCGCTATATTCGGCCGAATCTTAGATACCCTACACCTAAAGGTTTGAAACAATTTAATTATACGCAATAGTTTGCATAACATTGCATAACAATAACATTATAGAGTGAAATACATACTGAAACTAGAGGAATATGTGGTTATAAGGTAAGCTATCTTATAATTACATTTAATCACAGACGGATATAAATACAGTGGCGTAGCTAGGGTGGAGCAGAGGGGGCGGTCCGCCCCGGACGGAACAATTTACGGGGCGGCAGTTTAGAAAATCAAGTATTGACTTATTGAATTCTAAGAATTTTTTGGGCTGCAAGTTAATTAACCGTCCCGGGCCCCATGAGTCCTAGCTACGCCACTGTATAAAAGCAGGCGTGCTCGTTACCTATTTTCAAAACAAAATAACGAGCATAGTTGTTTTATTATTGTGTTCAAATTTAAACTTTATTTACGTTGTAATAAATTTGTTTTCATGAGATATACTATATAAGTAGTGTAAAAGTGGGCGGACCGCGCCTAGTTTTGGTGTTATAATTTTTTATTGGAAAATACGTTGTTATATAAAGTTTTATTCAGGAAGTTTATATTTTTAACAATATAACCTCTTTTGCCTGTGTAATCTAAATGTGGGCGGATCACGCACCATATGCCATATTTGGCATATTGACGGATAATGCTACTCTATACCCAGGAATGAAATTTTGCTGTCATAACTCAAAAACGAACGCTGATATCACATTTCTAATAAAAAAAAGACGTGGTCGTTGACCGATTTTGCCCATTTTCAATACCAACCTGCACACCACAAGAAACAATATTTCTGCATTTCTGACAGACGGACGGACATGGCTAAATCGACTCAGGAGGTGACGCTAATCAAGAATATATACACTTTTCTATACCAATTGTCTCTATTTCCCTTTACCCTTAACCTTAAGGTGTAGGGTATAACTAGAAAGAAAACCAGTAAGAAAGCTATATTCGGCTTGGTCGAATCTTAGATACCCTACACCTAAAAGTTTTGAAAAAATTTAAACTGAAACTAGAGGAAATACAGCAGCGGTCAAAAAAATAGTAGTGGGGCTAAAAAGTTTAAAATCTGTTTAATGGTTTTGAGCGTAAATTTCGGGTTCAACCCGAGATTAGCTGGTCGTCTAATGTACGCACGATTTCCCTTACTTCCATATAAAAGTATTTTTGACTCGTTGGACCATAAAATATTTCGGAATTTTTCAGGAGGCCAATTTAAGTGCTCTTTTGCAAATTTTAATCTTTTTAATACATGGTTCTTTGACAAAAATGGAACCTTTCGAGGATTGTGTGCAGTCAGATTGTTATCTCGCAATCGTCGGCGAAGAGTCTTCACACTTGCTCCGACATTTAATTCGAACCATGTTCTCTGTCATAACCTTCTTACGACCGCGAATCTCTTTACAGATTTGTATGTAATGGCATTCCGTACCATTGTCGGAGAGCAGCCTAACAAATTTTGGATGTCTTTATGGGTCTTACCTTCTGAAACCAATTTTTTTATAAGTGCTCTCTTCTCTGCAGTGCAATGCTTTCCTCATTCATTCTTGAAGAGAAAACTCAAAATTATTGCTATATTTTGTTTCAATAACATAAAAATTATATAATTACCCACTTTTGTATCTACAATTTTAAGGAAATATTGTTAATTCTTTTTTAAAATCACACTGATGAAACAAACACTGATACACTACTATTATTTTGACCGTTAAAAATTATAGTTTGTCTCAGAAAGCACTGATTTCAAGAAGAAACAAAAAAGACTTCTTTAGGCCGTGGTTGTGCTACCGAGCAAAACTTGGTGGGAAATTACTCTAATTTTTGTGATCGGAGTCCGTGCAAAAAGAGTGGTTACGCTTGTGCTTGACCCACGCTTGCTTTCTTCAAAAATCTATATTTTTTCTCACCTTCAACAGCAACCCGTCTACTACACAAATGAGAAAACGTATATTTTGCGGTGTAGTTTTCGACGCGATGGAAGACCAAATGCTTATATTAATTGAAATCTGCTTAACATATATAAAGGCGTAATATTTTGGAACGATAATCAAAAGGAATAGAATTGATAGATTTATCAGTTCATTCCATTCTTTCACTCCACTCCATTTTTCAACACTTTTGTGAATATTGAGACTAAGCAACACCGGTTTACTCGGTGTCCTCGGTGTACGCTAGACCGAGTTTTCGTGCTCGGTGTGAGAAATCGATGTTGAGAACAGAAAAATATCCCTTTCTCTCTTTTACACACAAAACAACAAAAAAACCTACTTGCCAAGCAAAACTCGATAGCATAACCACGGCCTTACGAATCATATAAATTTTGTGGGGAGATAAGCTGTGTAACGGTTTTTTACAGTCATGGCCAAAAATAATAAACATATACATGACATATAACAAAAAATGTAAAATGTGTCTTCCCACTACTATTTTTTTGACCGTTGCTGTATGTGGTTATAAGGAAAGGAAAATATGTGGTTATAATCACATTAAATCACAGACGGGTAAAAATACGGTGCGTAGCTAAGGGGGGTAGCGGTACACTTTGGCGGCACAATGTCGGGGGTGACAGTTGTGGAAATCAATCTAGAAATCAACTAATTGAATTCTAGGAATTTTTGGGGCAGCCAGTGGGTTAACCGTCCCGGGCTCCATGAGACCTAGCTACACCTCTGTATAAATAGTAGGCGTGGCCATTACATTTTTCAAAACAAAATATTTAGTGTAGTTGTTTTATTTTTGTGTTCAAATTTAAACTTTATATCCGTGGTAATAAACTTGTTTTCATACCTCTATACTGTATAAGTAGTGTAAAGGTGGGCGGACCGCACCCAGTTTTGATATAATAATGTTTTTTTGGAAAACAAGATGTTATCTAAAGTTTTATTCAGGAAGTTTATATATTTAACAATATAACAATATTTTCTCGGTTCCTTCCGGTTTGAAGCTTTCTCTCTAGAATTGATTAGAGAATTTTATAGTCGAACAAAAATGTATACTTAATACCGTATTTTAACAAAAAAATTGCGACCAAAAATTTTTTTTGTAGAATTTTTATTCTAAATTTTAACTTTGGCGTTCATTTTCTCAAAAACTGTTTGACGTAGGAACCTAATTTAAAAAAGATATTAAGAGGCCGATATTTGGCGAAAGTGATCCAGATATCGCCGTTATTTTTTAATATTTTTTTTCCGGTTTTTAGCCGAGTTTTTAGAAAATGGCCCCTCCCGCCTAAACGGGGGGAAATGCACCACCCCTCCCATACGATTTTTTCTTGCCTCGACCCAACCTACATGCCCTAGCCTTTTGTCTACTCTTATGCGAAACATCCTGTATAACTAAAAAAAAAAGAAAACTCACAATAAGATGCATAAAATTTAATATCTATAATTTAAAAAATTCAGGTATTAGTTAATTATTATGCTAAAAAAACTATACTGTATCACTAATATTATGCATATTTCATATGAATGTGCCACGCCTTTCTGTTATCCGATCAACTTCATATTTTACAGAAATTATTTCTTTATCCAATGGAAGAATTTTAGGGGCGGCGTAAAAGAATGCTGCAAAAAATTTTCGCCCAGTACTAAGGTCCATCCTAGTATACATATGTATATACTTTTCTATACCTATCGTCTCTATTTCTATGCGTTACACATTTCATGACAAAGTGAATATACCCTTAACCTTAAGGTGTAGGGTATAAAAATTCTGTTTATTAAAGAAGTGTGTCTTATTGTGTGTTCATCTAATTGCTAAGTTATACTAGCTTATAGTTATACTAGCTTATAAACTACATATATATGTATAAATACGCCAAACGAAAAGGGTTCCACCCCTCTAGCGTCTGTTCCATTTATTCAATTTCAATGAGACATATACATATATATATATATATGTATATATGTATATACATATGTATATCATATATGTATACATGTTTCTAAGCATAAAAAAGAATTGAAACACAAACATTTGTTGGTGGGATTTCTCGTGTGTTTACGAGGACTGAGTGATTGATTGATTGAGAAGAGGAGGTTTTGCTATTCATAGAAGAGCATTATAAAATAAATAATAAATAAATTTTATAATTCCCATAAAAATGGAAATTGCTATTGGTCGAAAATTTCGACCACGACCGACACTAGTTAAATATAAATAAGTAAACTTTCTTTTATTACTTAGTTATTTTTAGTTTAGTTATTAGTTATTTTATAACTTTCTTTTTTTAAACTTTAAATAAAGTTTCCTTGATTTTGTCTTGTTGGCAGCACCAAAGCGGCAACAAATTGCGGAAGTCAGGTCGTCATGGAAACAACAATGGATGTGTTATAAAAAAGCATATAAAAATTAAAAAATTCCTAAAAGCATAATTCCTATCAGTAACCGAAAAATGCAAAATTGTAAACAACAAATCGAAATTTAATAGACAGAAAGACGGATGATTTGTTACTGTAAAAGAAAAAAAAAACCGAATTGCGAAACTGTAATCCACAAACGTTTCTTTCACACATCTGGCATACGATTGCTGGGATCGATCGACTATTCTTACCCATTTGAGACACATATTTTGAGAACAATAACTTTATTTCCAATTAATATCAATATGTATTGTATATTTATATTACATTATTATTTTTATTTATTTTATTTATATTATATATTTATTTTATTTATTTTTATTTGTATTGATGTTTTATGTGATAAAATGTAATCAAGCTTTTTTACTTTACACACAACCTAAACTAATCAGCATGAAGCATTTCTAGCGATATATGCATGTGTGTATGCATGTTCTTCCACAACAGGACACAGTACATTTTTTCTTCAAAAGACTTTTAAAAACAGACTTTTATTTCAAAAAAGTCAAAGGAAAAAGTCATCCAAAAATGCTATCAATGACTTCTAAAAATAAAAGTCACCTTTTAACTATTAAAATAAAAGTTAAAAGTTGCCTTTTTTACTTAAGGTCAGTGGCATAACAGTTATTTTCAGGCTCTGTATGAAACAATTCAGTAATGCTTTTGATGCTCTAATTTGGTATTCAGTTAAGAAGTTTTTCATTAATAACAATATTTAATGGGAGTGAACATTTTTCATTCGAAAAAAGCATGCGCAGATTAAGCTTTCTTATACTAATAATAATCCAAAATAAGTTATCTTAAAGTTTATGCTAAAATATTTATGTTCAACCCCATATAAAATATGTATGTTCAATTCTTTAACAATGTTGTTGTGCACAGAATACATATGTACATATATGTATAATAATTATTTGAAAAATACAATTATAACATATGGTATATATTTCAATATAAGGGTGAATACTTACCCTTGAAAATCAGAATGACCGCGAGAAAGCCATGAAGAATGAGATTCATTTTTATTTCTTGTATAATTAAAAGAATTGCTTAATTCTGTGTTATTTCGAATTAAAAATAATTTTTAGTTACCAAAGTACTATGTCTTTGGAATGAATACTCGTACCATCTACACTGTTACGAAGGTAATATAGATATGAATAAAATAATAGTTTCAGTAAGACTTAAATTTTGCCACAAGCAAGCTTTAATATAAAAAGCTTTATAAATAATTAAAGCTAATGAAATCTCTATATCACATACAGTATTTTTGACCAAGTTTCTTAAAAGTATATAGAATAGTTATATATTGCATATACTCGTTATATTGTGAATATTAAATTTCCCCATGAACTGAATATTATTGATTCCACTTTTTGTTTATTTTTATACCCTACACCTTAAGGTTAAGGGTATATTCACTTTGTCACGAAATGTGTAACGCATAGAAATAGAGAAGATAGATATAGCAAAGTACATACATATATTCTTGTTCTGCGTTTTAGCCAAGCCCGTCTCTCTGTCTGTTGAAATCACGATCATAGCAGAACCGGTGAAGATAACGTAATGAAATTTTGGGTGAATATTTTCGTATTTGAAATATTCTTCGTTACGGTGTGCAGGTTGGTATTGAAAATTGTCAAAATCGGTCAATTACCACCCCTATTTTTATTAAAAATGTTATAACAGCGTTCGTTTTCGAGTTATGACAACAAAATTTCATTCCTGGATATAGAGTAGCATTATCCGTCAATATGCCAAATATGGGCGTGATCCGCCCAGGTTTAGGTTACACAGGCAAAAGAGGATTTAAAATGGTTACATTGTTAAATATATGAACTTCCTGAATAAAATTTTACATAACAACTTATTTTCCAATAAAACATTATAACAGCAAAACTCGGCGCGGTCCGCCCACTTTTACACTACTTATACAGTATAGCTCATGAAAACAAATTTATTACCACGTAAATAAAGTTTACATTTGAACATAATAATAAAACAACTAAGCTAGTTATTTTGTTTTGAAAACAGGTAATGAGCACGCCTACTTTTATACAGTGGCGTAGCTAGGACTCATGGGGCCCGGGACGGTTAATCAACTTGCAACTCAAAAAATTCTTAGAATTCAATAAGTCAATAATTGATTTTCTAAACTGGCGCCCCTAAACCCCTAAATTGTTCCGTGGACCGCCCCCTCTGCTCCACCCTAGCTACGCCACTACATTTATACCTAACAGGTGCCCAAGCAACATTTCAAAGGATAATATATATCCTAACAGGTCTACAAGGCATAGACTGTTTTTTTAATTTAGATGACATAGTTATCTACGGTAGAAATCTGAAACAACACAAACAAAGATTATGCTCAGTATTACAGAAATTCCGTGATCATAATGTAAAACTAAATACAGAGAAGTGCAAGGTTTTGAGAAAGGAAATAGTTTATTTAGGACACAAATGCTCGGAAAATGGTGCTTTACCAGATCCCTACAAGGTAGAATGTGCAAAGAACATAGGAGTACCGAGAAACAGAAAAGACGTACAAGCATTTCTTGGACTAATAAATTATTATAGAAAATTCATAGAAAACACAGCTAAGATATCACTACCAATTAAAAAATTATTACATAAAGACGCAAAATTTATCTGGACAGAGGACTTCCAGCAAGCATTTGAACGGTTAAAAGAAGCAGTCATGTCACCGCCAGTGTTGGCATATCCAGATTTTTCAAAAGAATTTCTTTTAACTACCGACGCAAGTAATGAAGCGCGGTTCAAGGAAAAGTAGGCGAAGATAGACCAATAGCTTTCGCTAGCCGAGCGCTGAGCGACACAGAAAAAAGATATTCAACAATAGAAAAGGAATTCTTAGCTGTAGTTTGGGCAACAAAAGACTTCAGAGCATATCTCTTAGGCAGACATTTCAAAATTTTTACTGACCACCAGGCATTAAAGGGAATAGCCAATTTAAAAGACCAAACTTCAAGACTGGCAAGGTTTAGGCATACATTTTCAGAATACGACTTCGAAATTCTATGTAAGCCAGGATAGAAAAACATAAATGCAGACTAAGTAGAATTCCTCAGAAGAAGCACAAAACAATGGGAGCCGTACAAACACGATCAAAAACAAAAACAGCGAACCAAGATCAACGTCAAGGCACAACCGTTGAAACCGATAAAGAGATGAGGAACCGGGAAACGGAACAACAAATACAGCAACATTGCTATCCCACCCGAAACAAATAGAAACAGTAATAAAATACTTTCACAATTCGCCACTGGGAGGACAGGTGCAGTGAAAACATATTTAAGAATCCGAAAACAATTTAGATGGCCAGGAATGCAAAAACGTCTGTGATTAAATGATGGTAACTAGCCCGTAAACATGTTCCCGTTGTTCTTCGTTGCTCTGTTTGTGTTGCTCTCAGCTCGAAAAAATGTTCCCGTTGTTCTTCGTTGCTCTGTTTGTGTTGCTCTCAGCTAGAAAACATGTTCCCGTTGTTTTTCGTTGCTTTTTTTGTGTTGCTGTTAGCTCGTAAACATGTTGCCGTTGTTCTTCGTTGCTCTATTTATGTTGCTCTCCGTTCGTAAGCCGGTTGTGGCGTTGTGAGTTTTCTCACCAATCGGAGTTGACTCCTTGATGAACTTGTGAAGCGTAGTATTGTTGTGCGGTAATTTTCGGCTTTCGAAAATTGTCGTTACAAGTTTCGCCGACTTTTTTATGTGTTTGTCCTTGTTAACCAATACTTCTGGTCCATAAATCTATCTGATTTTAATATCATATAAACATTTATTGTAGTCCGATTGGTTGTAAATTGCAATGTAGATATTTGCAGATGGAGGTAACAGTTTAGAGATATCGAGATAAATGTATTTTTTAAGTTGTTACTACGAATATTATGAGACAAATAATAAAACTTGAACGCAAGAATAACAAAACCAGTAAGAGTGCTATATTCGGCCTGGCCGAGTCTTAGATACCCTACACCTAAAAGTTTTAAAAAAAATTAATTGAACGATATAGTTTTATTTATTCAAATTTTTAGTTTATTTAGATTTTTCATTGCAGGACAATAACATTATAGAGTGAAATACAATCTGAAACTAGAGGAAATATGTGGTTATAAGGAAAACTACCTTATAATCACATTTAATCACAGACGCATATAAATACAGGGCTGTATCTAGCGTGGGGTGGGGGTGGCGGTCCGCCCCGGGTGGCACAATTTTGGCAGCGGGAGTTTTGGAATCAAGTATTGACTTATTGAATTCTAGGAATTTTGGGACTGCAGGTTGATTAACTGTCCCGAGCTCCATAAGTCCCAGCTACACCACTGTGTAAATAGTAGGCGTGGTCGTTACCTGTTTTCAAAACAAAATAACTAGCTTAGTAGTTTTATTATTGTGTTCAAATTTAAGCTTTATTTCCGCGGTAATAAACTTGTTTTCATGAGCTATACTGTATAATTAGTGTAAAAGTTGGCGGACCGCGCCCAGTTTTGGTGTTATAATGTTTTATTGGAAAATAAGTTGTTATGTAAAGCTTAATTCAGGAAGATTACATATTTAACAATATAACCATTTAAGACCCTCTTTTGCCTGTATGGCCTAAAAGTGTATAACCTAAAGATCACGCCCATATTTGGCATATCAACGGATGAAGTTATTCTATACCCTGAAATGAAATTTTGTTGTCATAACTAAAAAATAACGGCTTATATCACATTTTTACTAAAAAATAGGCGTGGTCGTGGACCGATTGTGCCCATTTTCAATACCAACTTGCACACCCTAAGAAAGAATATTTCTGCAAAATTTCTTTCGCTGGTTCTTCTGTGATCGTGATTTCAACAGACAGACAGACAGACAGACAGTCAGACGGACGGACGGACATGGCTAAATCGACTCAGGAGGTCACGCTGATCACGCTTTAATCCCCCTTTTTCAACAACTTCAGAAGAATGGGAAAATTTTTTACATTGGAATTTCTCACGGCGGACAATAATTGGACAATGGGAAGTTTCTTAGTAGCTGTCTCTTTTCCAAAATAAACATTAAAATCGTAAACATATCCGGTTGGAGTCGCACCTCTCCAAAATTTTAATACTTTTTTTTTATAGGTTTACAGATATGTATTGTTTCATGCTTGATCAGCCCTTGAATTTCACCATGCTTTCATCAATACTTTGGTGTTGACAGCTTCTGCATGTAGCTAAAAATGTATATTTCAGACATGAATCCAAATTTTATGTAGTATTATTTCAATGAATTTTCTGGTTTTTATTTTGGGTCAGCAAAATACAATTTGGTGGACAACAACATATACCGATCTCTGGACTTGATATTTTACCAAACTGTTGGTAAACTGACAGGAGGAGCTGATACAGTAGTAGTCTATTATATGAGATTAGTAACGTAACACCTACAACAATCATTATCTCAGCATAATCTGTTGGTGCTATTGGCTTACTCTTGGAAATGATAGTTAGTTTTTGTTTGTATTATCAGCTTTATCTATAAATAAGGTTCGAGGAAATACACTTAGAAAAGGGTCTGCTACGTCTGACAAGATTTGCCAGAACGAAAGATACACGGTCTGGCGGTATTTTAAATCTTGGGGAAAACGTCATATCATTCTCAAAGTTGAGTTCAATCGATTTGGCTGCTGAGTTTCAATCTCCACTTCATCGTCCGTAGGTACATATTCAGAAGCATTTTCTGCAAGATTCCCATCCGAGCTTTCTTTCAGTAAACTCCTAATAGTTTCAGCGTCATATTTAAATCGTTTTGTCCTATAAAATAAACATGTTAATACTGCTGGGACTTATCATTCCAATGATAACTGTCTTTAGTATACTGTGGGGACATCCTAATTATACAAAATTATAGCAAAGTAGCATTTCACTTGTTCAAATCACTGAAAATATTTATGATTTACTTTTTATTCATGAAAACATTAACACGCAACATTAACAGCAAATTTATGCATTGTGAGGTTAGCCTGTTGACTCACCCTGTGGATCACAGCGGTCACAGCAAAACTCAGTTCACTCTGTGGGGGGCAATCCGATTTGGTCCGTATCGCCGTGCCGCATTGCAGATGTCGGTGTCTTGCTCTCCCCACCTTGTGTCGGGAGAGCGGGTCCCGTAGCATGGCGTGATCTTAAAAACCGAAAGGATTTTTTTTTATGAACTTTACATCACGCCATGCTACGGCACTTGCTCAGAGTGCCGACCATGATGGGAGGGAGCGAGACGGCGATGTCTGCAGTGTGGTCGATGGTCACGGCAAACGAGATCGAAAGGACAGTTGGTAACAAGTAATTGGTGCGCATGCACGTCGTTAGTCGTGGAAATACGTGTGTTTGCGTGTTATCGGCGTTTGAAGGTCGCGAAAGGTCACCTCTTTAAAAGTTTATTATACCCAAATTAGGAAAGGTATACTAACGATCGAGGTGTCAAAGGAAAGGTATTGCCATGCCCCTCATTTCCCTAGTACACCACTTTACCGCCAAGGTTACGGTTTATAAAACCTTCCCCTCCCTCTTATATGACAATTAAGGTATATATTAGAAACACTATTTATAAAGCCCATAATTTTCTCTTTTCAGCGATATATAATATGTCATACTTACCGCTATAGTTGGTAAATTGCAGAAGGAATGATTATTTAAAAACAGTGTTTTATGTGTATTTTAGGATGTGTTTTTTTTTTATTAGTTATTATTTATTAAGTAGGAATTTATTCGTCTGGTACAATTTCATAGTGATTATAACCCTCAGTATGTCAAACACCGGCTACGCAACAGAATAGTGTTTTGTGGCCAATTTTGATTGATGATGTGGCTTTTTGATTATAACACTCAGTATGTCAAACACCGGCTAGGCAACAGAATAGTGTTTTGTGGCCAATTTTAGGGCACTTTTTGATTTTAACCCTCAGTATGTTAAACGATGGTTAATGCTAAAAAACGGAAATTTTGGGGTCTGTAAAACGCTCATTTTTTTATATTTCAGTGAGTGTGGTTGGAATTGTTGGTGCACCTGCAACATATTATATATCGTTGAAAAGAGAAAATCATGCTTTAAGATTATTGATTTTAATACATACCTTAATTGTCATATAAGAGGTAGGGGGATGGTTTTGTAATAGCCCCTCCACCATTTTTTTCTTAAAACTAAAATATCTCCTAAACAATTGACAATATCGAAAAAATATATATCACTAAAACATAGGTGCAAATATTTCCTTTCAATCGGTTAATACACCTTCTCTGTAGGGCTAATAGTTTGGGACTTATCGCTCGCCAAAAATTCTGCATTTCCGCAATTCAAACGCCCATATCTTCTATACGGAAGCCACGCCCCCCAAAAAATTTTTGGGATTAGATTCTTCGGTAAAAAACGAAGGCTTAATTTCACTTTAGCGGTTTGGCGCAGCCAAAAAATTGTTTCAAAAGGTTGAAAAAAACGAAAATAACCGAAGAAACGTAACAAGCCGGTAACGCAGCAAATGGCAATTCAACAGCTTCCCTATGTGGCATGTGGCAATTCAACAGCTTCCCTATAGTTCTTGCCTTGATCGTGTTACAAATACAAGAAAACTAGAACCGAGCAGAAGTTGAAACAAAAACAGCAGTAACAACCACAACATCTACTTACAAAACGAAGCCGAAACGTTGGAATTAAATACAAAATATTCTACTTTCAACTATCTACTTACCAATCATAATTTTCCGATTGTATGCTTTCATGCGTTTACATGAGTTTTCCACGAAACTCAGCAAAAATTTCATTGTGCTGTGAACATTAATGTTTTGAATAATTGCTTAAAATTTTATGTTGAAAAAAAAATAGTACTTCGAATATTCAACTTAAACAAATAAAGGCTAACAGCCATTGGTATCTATAACTACAACAAAAATTGATAAAACCTGTGCTCGGGGCCAAAAGTTTGTGTATTCAATCGAGGAGCTGAATTGTCTGGCTGCAGTTCTTGGCGAACGGATGTTCTCTGGACCACTTTAAAACTCCAAAATTATTGCTTAACAAACCTAGTGAATTGTGATTGATGACACTATTTGACTTGACTATTTATGAGGAAAAACACGTACAATCATCATTTAAACAAAAGAATTTAGCATCAGTTTACAAGATAACAATTAATAGCAACAGTTTACAAGATAACAATAATAGCAACAGTTTACAAGATAACAATTAATAGCAACAGTTTACAAGATAACCAATAATAGTAACATTTTTCAATATAACAATTAATAGCAGCATTCACTAACGTGCAAGGTTTACAAGAAAACAAAGGGTCAAAAGCCACCTAAATCACCTTACATTACATCAATTTCACACCTTATAAAAGAAAAGAACCGGAACATAAACCACAAGTGATGATCCAGGAATTGGCGACCCGAATCTGCCAAATCGACGAGGATAACTTCATCTGTAAAGTTACCAGCAACAATATGGTGAACCAGAACCACTGCAGCCAATGTATTTTGCCAGCACCAACTCCTGTAGGAGCTGTCCCTGTATACTGTCGATGATCAGGGTTCATAGTTTGTTTTGTTTTTTTTTTCTTTGTGAAAATTGAGATGTATTACTGTGGTTAAATAAATACATTTAACTTTAACGTCACTAACACATTTACTGCCTAAAGTTAAATAAATAATTACTTTTAATTTTACTTTTACTGCCACAGTTGACACATAATGTTACTTTAATAATTACATTTGATTTTGTTGTTAATCTTGCATTTACCACGTAAAGTTACATTAATAATTACAGTTAACTTTACTTCAAATGTTACATTTACCACATAAAACTACATTGCGAATCACAGTTGACTTTACTTTTAACGTTACATTTACCACATAAGATTACATAAAGAATTACATTTAGCTTTAACGTCAGCTATTAAATTTACA
Organism: Myopa testacea; assembly: GCA_949629155.1. Lineage (NCBI taxonomy): Eukaryota > Metazoa > Arthropoda > Insecta > Diptera > Conopidae > Myopa > Myopa testacea. Next base: position 25,356,665 of record OX451347.1, read on the forward strand.
GCCTAAAATTACATAAATAATTACTTTGAATTTCACTTTTACTATCACTTAACTTAAACTTTAACTTTATTGTTAACTTTATTTAACTTTAACGTTAACTTTATTGTTAATATTACCGATACCACCTAAAGTTACATTAATAAGTACAGTTACTTTTATTTCTAATATTACATTTACCACATAAAGTTACATTAATAATTACAGTTAACTTTATTCCTAATATTACATTCACCGTCTAAGGTTACATTAATAATTACATTTGATTCTGCTGTTAACCTTACATGTACCGCGTAAAGTTATGAGAATAATTATATTTAGTTTTACTTCTACTATCACAGTTAACACATAACGTTGCATAAGTAATTACATTAACTTTTGCTACAATTTAATTTACTACATACATATTCAACTTTATATACGTATTGATATCGATATGGCGAGATGGGTGAAATAACCTAATTTGTTTGTCGGACGTTGCGTCGGGTGATCTTGCCTTCATATGGTTACATTGATTCTTTTTAATTTTCTTAAGTTATGTGGTGTGCCACGTGGTAACCAGAGCTTGAGTTTATTTTCAGGTTCAGTACTCCGTTGGATGGCGCCATTCCCGGAGCTCCTGTCATAGATCTGGTAAGCAGTCAATAATGTTATCTTCTAGTAAATATTAACATCAATGACCTACTATATGATTACATGATTACTATGATTAGTTACTTGGTTAATTGATTCCCTTTGAACATTGACTCAACTTATTTTTTTTCTCACAATTAATATTATATCGAGTAATAATATTTCAATTAAGATTATAACTCCTGTTTTTTTCTTGTACTTTATTAGTATTACATCTAATATTATTTCACCTTTAATACGATAATTATAAATAATAAAAATGCTAATTCTTGAAATCTTGTCCATTTAATGTCTGACATTCTTTTTATTGGTTAAATAACCTATCGGATTTTATTTGTCTTTCTGAGTAATAAGGTACTCGGCTTTCCACGACAATAGAATCTTAATGAAGAAGAAAATAGATTTACTTTAGGAACAGCAATGGATTCACTGGACAGATAAGTACCGGTCGATTAGCGACCTCCGCTAACCACCAAGTGACACATATATTAGGGGTCGGTGCACAACAACATCGGCACCGGCCAGGTTGGGTGGGTATCGAAGGGGGATGGAACATAACATCTAATCCTTCCCCCCTTCTGCCATCCTCTTTCCTTCTGAACCCTCGCGACTGCCGCCCTAGTCATCCATGTCCGTCCGCTGGGGGTTGTTACGATTTTTGCTCGTCTGTTTCAATGGCTGCTTAGCCAAAGTAAGTCTTAGCTCCGTTCCGTTTATTTGTAACAGGGGTTCCTTTCCGCTGTTGGGGTTCAAGAGCCCACCCACTTTCCCTGAGTATGGCCGGAAGAGCTGAGCCATCCTCAGCAGCGGAGTTTTGAATTTTTTTTGTGTAATCACCCTATTCGCTACAGCATGTACGTGTTGGCACTGGGTGTACGCAGAGCGCTGACTATCCTATGGGAAAGGTCACATGGTTGGAGATGAACCAACAACCACCAACTAGGCAGAATCAAGGTGTCTTACGATCCGTGCCGATGATCAACCAGGCTGGGGACCCAATTCAAAAATAGCCCAGTCTTGAACGGAGTATTCGGATACCTGGCGCCCTCCGGATTATTTAGCCTTACCTGTTTACTGCGGATTTCTACACAGGCGGACCACCCCTTCTCCGGAAGTCGTGGGAACAAATATGAACCAAACAAACAAAAAACAAACAGCAAAAAGAGAGGCCGAAATTCTTAAAAATCAGGCTAAAATCAACCCTGCTGCAGGCTGTAACCACTGAAATAAGTGGCCAAGGCAATGCATGTGGGGAGGGAAAATCCGGCGCACAGTGGGCTGATTTTTGCAGAAGGTGGCCAAAAATCTATAACTTTCGAGTTATATTCTTACGCCCTCAGCGAAATCCTGAGGGACCGGTTGGTACTGGCGGAAGTCGATAAAAGCGACCCCGACTGTGCCATCGGTCGATCGGTGGAAGAAGGTTGAAGTTAAGCTGGCTGCAAGCTTTCTACCAATGATGAATAGTTTCCAGGGCCGGTACACATAGTAAGAGATGCTGGGTGGCATCAGGGTCGTGTCAAGCTGATCGCCTGCGTAGATAAGAGGTCGAACGACCTGTACAAGCTGGCGATTAGCAGGCTAGGGAGATATGGCCGGGTGCGAAACTTGAAGTCATCCCCCGAGAGAAAATCCCGTCTCTGCCAAGAGCTAGGGCGTGGATCCCAGTGGAGCCATCCGATCCTGCTATTGTGCTTGAGATGTTCAAGTATAGCAACCCAGACTTGCCTACTGTAAACTGGAAAGTTTCTAAAATAGAGGAGCCGAAGGGACTACAGATCAGCAATGATGGTCCTGAACAAGGAGTCCCTGGAGCCTCTAGAGAAGGCAGGATGGGCGGTCGGCTATGGCTTTACGTCGGTAACGCTGAAGGTCTACAAAAGAGACTGGGGCGAAGCCAAAGCCAAGAGCACGGGAGAAGTAGCTGCAGAAACTGCAGCACCTTCGTCAAGCGGCTCCAACAGTCCAACACATCGAGGATTATCCTGGAACTCCGGATAATACAGATTAACTTCCACCACTGTAAAACAGCTTCAGCTGCTCTCGTTATTCATTTCCTCAGAGATATTTATTTATTTATTTATTTAATAACTAAGCTAAGCAAAGCTTTATAGCTTGAAATAAAAATTAAAATTCAAGAATTTTCCCTTTGTGATAGAATCAGCTAGACTTACAACGGCCGAGACCGAATTCAGGTCAGCACAAGCCTTGCGGTGTGGTTCATTCATGAGATAAGAAGTTCTGCAGAATTTCAGATGCAAGAACTCGTGCCCTCTAGACGAAATGCGTGGAATGTTGATACCTATATTGCTTAAGAGATGAACAGAATCCGTGATCCCATGCAGAAGGTTTAGGTTAAACACTGAATTTAACATTATTCTCCGATGGGAAAGTGATGACAAATTAATCAATTTGAGTCGTGACTTATACGATTCAAGTCTTATTGAAGGATCATAGTGAAGATTCCATAAACAAAATAAAAGAAACTATTTTTGAACCGATTCGATCTTGGAGATGTAGCAACCATAGCTAGGCGACCATACAGGTGAAGCATATTCTAGTATTGGCCGAACTAATGACGTGTAAAGAATTTTATTGATGTAAGGATCATCAAATTCCTTTGCTGAACGTTTAATAAATCCAAGTAGACTTAGGGATCTGGCAGTTATCCGATCAATATGGGCATGGAAACGCAGTTTACGATCCAACACCACGCCAAGATCCTCAACGATATTTAGGATTTCCAATTCATGATCACCAATAGACTTGTCACCAAACGACATTTGTTTGCATTTGCGCAAGTTCAAACTCATGCAGTTTACATCACACCATGTAAGAATATTGTTTAGATCAGATTGGAGCAGCAACGCATCACATCCATTTTTACGTACATATATGAAAGAAATATCTTCAAATCATCAGCAAACAATAAAGCATCGCAATCTTGTAAGATCGAAGGTAAATTGTTAATGAAGATAAGAAATAAAATAGGCACGAAGTGACTTCCTTGTGGGACACCAGACTTAACTTGGAATATATCCGATTTCATTTTTTGCAGTAAAACTGATTGTGTACGGTCAGCGAGATACGATCGAATCCAGTTTAATAAGCTCAAGAGAAATTCAAATAGTTTCAATTTCATAATTAGAATGTTGTGATTAACAACATCAAAAGCTTTGGAGAAGTCCGTATAAATGACAACAGTTTGCATGCTGCATTTAAAGCCATTTATTGTCTTAGAAACGAAGTCCAGAAGATTAGTTTTAGTAGACTTTCCTGAGCGAAATCCATGCTGAAACTCCGAGATGTACGAATAAACATCACGGAAAATCAGAGATATGATAATTTTTCAAATAGTTTAGGCAACGTACTCAGATGAAGAAGATGCTGCCTTAATTCAAGAACCTTGGGTTGGGGGTTCCTGGTTATACGCTATGCTACAGGAGGGGTGAAGGTAGGCCCAAATCCTGTATTCTGTTGAAGAATAAACATAATGGTTTTCTTCTCAATAATTTCAGTGAAGGTATCGTAGGGCTGGAGGCTGGAGATAACATTTCCTGGCTGGCCTCCATTTATATGGCATCCGATGAATCGGATCATCAGCCACTACCAGAAGTATGGCGACGGCGCCTCAACGCTGCAAGGCGGAACTGGTGATCGCTTGTGATGCAAATGCGTACCATACCATCTGGGGCAGATCGGACATAAATGTTAGAGGTGAGTCACTTTTTGATTTTATACTTGGCGAGAGTCTATATATATGTAATAGGGGTAGGGAGCCAACCTTTATCACTAGCAATAGAGAGGAAGTTTTAAATCTTTCCATTGTATCACAGGGCATAAGCTCCCGAATGAACAATTGGAAGGTCCTAGCAGAGCATTCCTTCTCCGACCATAGATACATTGTCTTCTCTCTTAGGGGGACACTTGACGACTCAATCCATCCAGTTAGGAACATTAGGAAAACTAGCTAGCCTAGATACAGGACTGAGGCAATAGCATTATTGCTCAACACTCCGGGGGTTATTATAAGCAGGAAAGAACTCGACAGCAATGTTGATCGCTTCTCGAATGCTCTAAATAGGGCTTTGGAAGTAGCGTGCCCTTCAAGGAATCCTAAAGGAAAAAGGAAGCCACCCTTGTGGAACCCTAACTTAATGGAGATACGAAAGAGATGCAGGCGACTATTTAATAAGGTTAAAACCTCAAAAGAAGCCCATCTCTGGAATGAATATAAGGCAGCTTTAAGCAGCTAAAAGAAGGAACTACGTATGGCAAAGAGAAACTCATGGAAAACCTTTTCTGAAATCATCATTAGTACCTGGGAAGCCTGTCGACTGAGAAGGATTTTATCCTCTATCCCAGCTAGGAAGGAGTATGGCTCCTGGACTATGTCAAGAATGGAATCTCTGGAGGTTCTGGTTGACACACACTTTCCGAGAAATAGTCACACCAGTGGTTTTGACTATGATATTTCATGCTCTTCCCTACGGGACCTGGAATATCTGATAACATATAGCATAGTAGCCTGAGCTATAAGCAGCTTCAAACCTTTAAATCCCCGGGACCAGACGGGTTGTTGTACCCTGGTTGGTGATCATCTATAAGGGATGCTAACTGGCTACATTCCTCTGAGATGGAGAAGTAGTGCAGTGGTGTATATACCGAAGGTGGGCAAACGCTCGCATGAGGTCGCCAAGGACCTTCGACCCATCACATTACCATGCTTTCTGTTGAAGGTTTTGGAGAGGATTCTTGAACTGCACATAAGAGGAAAATACCTAGAAAGGGAGATCTGTAGAGATGGCTCTACACTCCATGGTGGGTTCTATCGCAAAATCTCTAGCCTGGAAGGAATTTTCCCTCGTAGCTTTTGTGGACATTGAAGGTGTCTTCAACAACGTGGAGGCAAACGTAATTCTAGATGCTCTAAGAATCCCAAATGTAGAAGAACGCCTGGTATCCTTTATCAGCAAGTTGCTTAAGGATCATTGAGGCGAGACTTGGGGACGCACGGGTTGAAAGTATGGTATGGAGGGGTACTGTACAAGGTGGGATCCTATCTCCCATACTGTGGAATATAGTGGTCGATGGGCTACTAAAAATCCTAGAAAGAGAAGGCCTAAAGTTTACTGCATACGCAGATGATCTTTCTATATTGACTTCGGGTAAACACCCACATGTTATCAGGGATCTAGTGCAAAACGCATTGTAACAAGATGGGCAGCTTCAAGGGGCAGGGGTCAACCCCAGAAAGCGGAGCTCGATGTCTTTACACGGAAGCATAGGATTCCTCAAATCGAGCCTCCAAGGATGGTTTGCGTCCGGCTCAACTTTAAAGACAAGGCAAAATTCCTCGATATGATCCTGGATAGGAAACTTAGCTGGAAAAAAATATCACTAAGAGGGGTGAACAAAGCCATGGTGGCTCTTTACACTTGTAGAAAGGCCATTCGAAACAGATGGGGCCTTAACTCAACAATAACGCACTGGTTATATGTCGCCGTAGTCAGGCCCATACTGCTGTACGGGGTGGCCATCTAGTGGCCAGCCCTCAAGAAGGCAACAAACTGCAATCTGCTGGATAAAACCAAAGGTCAGCATCTGAAGTCAACACCGACCGCGGCTCTAGAAGTTCTACTGCATCCTCCCCAATAGACATCATGGGAAGGCAGATGGCTAGGTGTACGACCGTAAGGCTGTATTAAATGAAATGGACAATTGACCATGCGGTTTACAATTTTATATAATGCATACATAATACACACATTACATAAATCTTCCTCTCTTTAATATAAGAGTATATTAGAAATTCTACTGCATTGTCCGTTAGGCGATGCAGTTTACAATTTTAGGAGAGAATTTTTAGTGAATGAATACATCTCCTTAATATGAGAGTATTTACAATTGTAACTCTTCCTCTCTTTATTTGAGGCTCCGACTAACATTACTTGTTTAAATCTACATACATATGAATACATACAATATTCTTTAAAATGAGAGTATTTACATTTATAACTGGTATACATAGGTATATCGATGGATGGAAAATACTTGGCAGGGTTGGTGGGGGGTTTTCTGTGAACTTCTTGGGATGGAAGAAAGTTTTCGAATACCGGACTACTGCAGCGTCTTCCAAGAGGAAATGCTGGCAATTCGCGAGGTACTGTCCTGGCTGAAAGACAATCAGACAATAGGGATATCTGTATTCGTGCAGACAGCCAGGTAGCGATACAAGCCCTGAATGCAAACTTCACCTATGGTGGTAAAAAGCTGCCACCAATCTCTAATGAGATGGCAGAGCAGCTTTCTATAAAACTGTGCTGGGTTCCAAGATACAGTAATATTCCGAGCGGGAACTCGGGAAATGCCGAGCGGATGAACTAGCCCGTCTGAAATAGTTATTATCCCAGATAACTCACGAATAGGTATGCCGCTGGATACCTGTAGCTAACTATAAAATCATACGCCCTGAAAGAGGTTAACAAAAGGTGGGAGGAGCTGGTGGCATGCAAGGCAACTATGGCCCACTTACCATCAAACGAATACAAAAGACCTCCTTCCGCTGAGCGGGGAGAACATTCGGCGGGTGATAGGAGTCACAACAGGTCACTGCCTTTTTGGGGCTCACGCAAAGCGCATGGGGCTTTTCGCAAATGACTTTTGCAGGAGCTGCAAAAGGCAAACCCACATGGGAGCCTTTTTCTACAACAACCTCTGCGAAATGATATCCTTTAAGATAGGGGATCTGAGTCGTTATATAAATAGCTGGCGTGGCTGAGCTAAAGTTTTGGGGGTGAGATCCATATGGCATCGCAATGGACCCTTGCGGTCTAAGTGTGTCTCTAGGACAGCCACCTAACCTAACCTAACCTATATGAACCTATATACAGGGTGTTTCGCATAAGGGTGTTCAAAAGACTAGAGCGTGTAGGATGGGTCGAGACAAGAAAAAAATCGTATGAGGGGGTCAATTGCCCCCCGTTTAGGCGGGAGGGGACATTTTATAAAAATCCGACTTAACACCGAAAAAAATAATACTAAAAAATAATGGTTAGACCTACATAACTTTTGCATGCTGATTTTCAAAGCCAAATATCCGCTTCTTAATATCCTTTTTAAATTAGGTTCCTATGTCAAACAGGTTTTGAGAAATTTAATGACAAAGTTAAAATTTGGAAAAAAAATTCCGAAAAAAAATGTTTGGTCGCAAACATAGATCCTTCCAGTTTGAAGCATTCTCTCTAGAATTCATTACAGAATTTTATGGTCGGAAAAAAATTTATACTTAATACCGTAATTTTTTAAAAAAAATTGCGACCAAATATTTTTTTTTCGGATTTTTTTTTCCAAATTTTAACATTGACATTAATTTTCTCAGAAACTGACATAGGAACCTTATTTAAAAAGGATATTAAGAAGCGGATATTTGGCTTTGAAAATCAGCAAGCAAAAGTTATCTAGTTCCAACAATTATTTTTTAATATTATTTTTTTCGGTGTTAAGTCGGATTTTTATAAAATGTCCCCTCCCGCCTAAACGGGGGGAAATTGACCCCCCCCCCCCCCCTCCCATACGATTTTTTTCTTGTCTCGACCCATCCTACACGCCCTAGTCTTTTGAACATCCTTATGCGAAACACCCTGTATATATATGTACATATATATACGTATATACTAGCTTAACTACTCGGCATTGCGCGGGACATAAAATATTATTTTATAATACTACATTGTATTTTTTAATTTGGTATGTTTTTATTTATGTTTTTTATGTGTTTATTTTAATTTTTTATTGGAGAATATTAGAAATGTTTTGTTTAATCTTCTTGCTGTTTAGTTTTAATTAATGTACCTCTTTATACACTAAATAAGAGGTTTTGCCTTCAGTTGCTAACACAACCAAGCTGTTAGATGAGCTAACTCTTCAGCAGGCGACGTAAAACTGTCCATGTGAAAACCAGTCTTACCTAAGACAAATTCCTGCTATTTTCAGTTAAGTTTGTGAGACAGTAGACCAGGTGGGTTAAGTGTATTTAAGAACTCCACAGGATAGCGTATAGCGTTATCTATGTGCAATACTGTGTCCACCGATTTGTACAGATATTTTGTTTCTTCAAATGACTTCAGCAATGTGTCATTAATGGTTGATGCCTGATCGTTCTTAGGTGTAAGAATCGCACGTTCGCCCAACCACTCTCTAGTTTTATGGTGTAGGTTTTGGATATCCGAATATATTCCTTCTATCAGATCGTCGACACAACTGAGGTAAGATTTGGTTGAATATGAATTTTGTACTTTTTGTACTTTCACCCCAAACTATTAATTTACAATCTCGTAGCATTTGAGCCATATTACTCTGTTTTGAATATTGTAATAATATATTGTAATATATTCTTTAACACATGACAAAAATTCATAACATGAAAAATGCATAACATGCTTCGTATTATTTTATTATGTCAATCGGTGTTATTTCACCAAATTATGTCCTTTTTTGGATCTTTAGAGGATGAATTTAGAAAAATGCTGAAAATGGTTTTGAGGCATTTATACGCGGGATGTTTTCGTGAAAAAAGAAAATTCATATTTGGTGGCTAACAAAAGAGTTTGTGTTTGTCCTTTTTAAAGACCTTAGAAGTAAAATTTCGAAAAATCATTTCTTCTCCCTTGTATACATCGTAAAAGAGTATTGGTTATAAGTTGTTTCTGGGACAAAGGAAACGTGGAAGCTACTGGGAGCGGTATTTAGGAGTGTGTCTTTGCTAAAAATTGGGTTGTGTATTTGCTAGACTTTGCTTTGTGTCTTTGCTGAAAGTATAGTTTTAGGGTCTTCTTTTTGAATATTGCATTTTTAGTCCTATTTAGGATTGTTTAGGATTGTGTCTTTGCTAAAAATATGGTTTTAGGGGTCTTTTCTTGGATAATTTTTTGTGTTTTAGCCGATAGATTTGTATCTATACTATCGTTCACCAGATGGCCATAGTGGATAAGAGCTTTGCAATGTTCATTTAGGGTTGTGTCTGTGATATAGACTTAGGAATGCCGATCGTTTGGTATACCGGAGTAGATGGCGTTAGTGAGAAATTTGTAGTGTAGCATACTTTTTAGTCTTTTTTTGCTAATTTCTCTGTGCTAGGAATGAAGGTGTGATTTTGTCTTTGGTGGGAATAAATAGGGAAGAAAAAATCGTAGCATACTTTTTAGTCTTTTTATATGGCGTGTTTCGTATATCGGTAAAGTGCTAAGTAGAAGTCAGAAGTTTTGCTATGTGGTTGTTGTTGTTATTTGTGTAATAGTAGATTTAAAGATCAAGTGTTATGTATGTATGTATATTATTATAATTTGTAACTTATATTTTATATTTATATTTATTTATTTATATATTTATTTATCACTAGTATATAAGCCTAACTTCGCCAGGAAGTTATTATTTTTTATTTATTTCGTAACAAAAATTGCGAAGTCTTTTGGACTTTCTCACCTTACATTTTTTTGGTTTATTTATTTTGTAGCATGAAAAGTAAAAAATTAATCGCAATTAATATCGATTGTTTGAATTTGATTCAAATATTGTTTGAGAATATTTCTTTAAAAGCAACATTTTTTGTGATAACCGTCGTCTCCACCAGCGGTACTGGCAGTTTTAAATGGGAATGGTATGTGCGATCTCCTTTTAAAAAGGACCTCCTTCATCTATAACTCTATTAAAGCAACACCCGTGTTCATCGTTTAAACATTCGACCATATCTTGACCTGCTGCTTTTTGGTTCTTTATATCAAGTGCTGCTCCGGCATCATTAGCCAAGTCTTGAGGTGGAGTTTTAATACCGAAGTCTGTACAATTTTTACCATGTAAAATAAGAATTTCTTGGACATCGCGTAGGGCTAAATTTTCACAGTCTGCGTGTGTTCCTCAATGATCCGGGTGTTTTCCAGGTAGGTCTTCTGCGGCTCAAGTAGGCACCCAAAAACACAGATTAAAGCTAATAATTCTCTGGCTTCCCAGCCAGGTGGCTTCCCAAACAGAATCGTCTTCTAAGATACCCAACTCCTTGCATGCCTTTTTGAATGTGACCTCGTGCACAGTTCTCAAAACTGATATCTCCTGTCACATGTAATACAAGTAGTCTTAGATGATATCGCCCACCTTCCGATATACTAATGTTCATTTTCTAAGCAACTATACACAACCTAATCTTTTTTAACCTTTTTTATCAGCACTTGCACTATGAAGCATGAGTTTTTGGGTACACAGTAGGAATTTCGGGGGCTTTGATCACCTGTTGCGTGATAGTAGGGAAACATGCACGTGTTTGTACACGCATGAAAACGCAGCATTATCATTTGCGGGGTTTTATGGCCAGATGCAACAATATGGCTCCGAAGTTCTGTGGAATTTCAATTAAATAAAGTCGTAAATTAAAGCTCGGTTGACATTTTAAGGGATAACCTTTTTTTTATCAGCACTTGCACTATGTAGCGCGATCGTTTTGGGTACGCTGGCCTCCTGCTGTGTGTGAGTGTGTGATTGTTGTACTGCTGCGGCAAATGTGAACTTATCACACTCTTGGGGCCCTTTCCTTTTCCGTGGGAAACAAAAATGCTCAACGTGTGCAGGTGTTTTCAAATAATTTCTATTTTCGAATCTAGCGTACGATTTTTTCGTATAAATAGATCCTACATTTCAGGACCAAGTCAGAATCCGACATTCACTTCATGAGTAAGGGTTTTTAGAAAATAAGGCACTGAAAGGTGCCCTTTCCAAAATATTTCGGCGACACCTGATCACCTTAACCATTGGCGGAACCTAACCGCCATTATAATAAAAAGGTATTGTGATCTAAGCCCTGACCAAATCAGATTCTGTCAGGGTAAGATACAATTAATAGGGAAAATCTTTTTTTTTTTTATTTTTTTTTGTTTCGTTTAGGGGTTTACTTAATATTTTTTCATATACATACATATCTTTTTTTGTTTTCACATATTGTTAATTTAATTTTTGGTTATTTTATAATTTTTTATAATTTTAATTTTTTCTTTTAATTATTTTTCCTTTTTATATATATTTAAAAATTGTTTCTTTTAATTATTTTTCGTTTTAATATCTTTGGTGTTAATATGGCACAATCGTCCTACATAAATCCTTATATAAGTCTGTAATTTTATGATATGTTATCAATTAATATGAAATTTTATATAAATATTCTTTATTCGGATTTGTGAACGAGCAAATAAAACGAATATAAGACATATAAATATAGAATCAATTTATAAAAAAATGCATTGGTATAAAGCCTTAATTCCTAAAATTATAAAAATTCCTAAAAACTTTTAGGTGTAAGGTATCTAAGGCCAGGCCGAATATAGCTTTCTTACTGGTTTTTTTTTCTTTTTCAAATAATATGTATGTATATTATTAGGGGGTCATGGTCCGCTCAGGCTTGGGGGAAAACGGGACCACAGGACGTCCCTCCGTAACTCTTCCGCGTGGGCAAGTCGACTTCTACCTTCACGCGGTGATCCCTGGTAACCAGGTCGTCTCGGTTGTAAGGGATAACTGAGACTACCTCCCTCTATACCCTGTATCCTCCCGTTGCCTGTACCCATGTTGTCGTTCCATCCTTCCTCCTTTTGTCCCTGGGCTGGATTAAGGTGTTACACGACCCGTGCCGATAATCAACCTGGCTGGGGGCCCAAATAAATAGCCCAGTCGCGAACGGAGTATCCGGTTACCTGGCGCCCACCGGATTAAACAGCCTTGCCTGCACAAGGGACCCCATTACTCTGATCCCATATTCAAGAGGCTTCAACGCCAGAACGGCTGCGTAAGGGATACCTCCAAATGGAGGGTTACCTTCGCGGAAAAGTTCGGCGAAGGGGCGAAAGTCGGGATTAGGCTGACCGGTCTGGTGCCCAAACGAAGAGGTAGAGGCCATCAAGACCGCGGGGGCAACTCAACTGTGGTCTTGATCAAGCTGTGGTCATATTCCAGAGGGATCCAGCCTGAAGCGAATACCGAGTTCGCGGGGACGGTGACTAACTCCTTCGGGAATGTAACACCGGGGCGGGAGGTGGGCCTGCGCGGACAAACTTTTCGGGTGTGTCAGCTGAACATTCACCACAGTAGAGCAGCTTGAGCAATAATGATGCGACACTTTGAGGAAGATAAGCTGGACATAGCCTTGGTGCAAGAACCCTGGATATTCCATGGTAGTATTAAGGGACTATCTTGTAAAGGGACTAGCCTCTTTTTGTCGCTAGATGAGGGCAGGAAGCGGACCTGTGTACTGGTGAGACGGGGTGACCAAGCGATACTCATGACTCACCTGTGTTCTCAGGACCTAACGGTCGTGAGGATCGGTAACGGGAACGGCTCCTTTCTGATCGCATCTGCCTACCTACCATACGACTCATCAGAGCCGCCACCGCCTCTGGAGGTGGAAAGGCTGGTGAGATACGGTGTGGATAGGGGAGAGAACGTGATTATAGGTTGCGATGCTAATGCTCACACTACAGTGTGGGGCAGCTCCGACGATAATCGCAGAGGCGAGAATATTCTCGAATTTGTGAGTAAATTTAACCTGCAAATCGTAAACAGGATGTCTGAACCGACTTGTGTAAACTCGATAAGAAGTGAAATTATTGACCTAACCCTGGCATGTCTCGGAATATTAGATAGACTATCGCACTGGAGGGTCTGGGACAGGCTAACCATGTCTGACCACTGGGCCATTCGATGGTTCGATGTCGCGTATGGACTGAGACGGCGACGAGGATGCAGGTTAACAAGGATCCCAAGGAACACGGATGGTCATTTGTACCCGGAATTTCTGAAGGGATCTCTGCCTGAGTTAAACAGAATGCCCAGGAACACGACAGAAATGGAGATCGAGGTGAGGAGGTTAAACTCTGCCATGATATCTGCGTATGAAAGGGCGTGCCCTCGGACCGTGGTGGATGAAGAAGACTCTGTTCCCTGGTGAAACGAGGAACTGGAATCCATGAAGAGGGAGACGAGAATGGCCTTTAATCGGTACATGAGGCACAAAGACACAGTTGCTTGGGCTGATTATAATGAAAAGAAGAAACGGTTGAAGAAGACCCTTCGCAAGAGGAAGAGGCAGACGTTCCTTCTACACCAATACGAAGGATATCTCTGATGTATGCAAACTACAGAAGCTGATATCAAAGGATCCAAGGTCCAAGATGGGACTCATCCGTAACAAAAGAAGACGAGGAACGGGATAAGAAGTGCGTTGATGACGTTCTCCCCGTTTAAGACTCCGGGACCGGACAAGATATTCCCTGCTTTGCTTCAGTGGGGCCAGGAGCATCTGCTCGAGCGATTGCGGGGAGTATTCGTGGCATGTCTGGCAATGGGTTACGTGCCTGGTATTTGGAGGGAGGAAAGAGTGGTATTCCTACCAAAACTAGGAAAAAAGGACTACACGGAGGCCAAATCCTTTTGACCGGTCTGCCTTACCTCTTTCGTCTTAAAGACAATGGAGAGGGTGGTGGTGGACTATCTAGAGCGAACAGTATTTGTGGAACTTCCTCTAAGTAGATTTCAGCACGCATAAAGAGTGGGGAGATCTACGGAGACCGTCCTCCACGATCTGGTCGGGGTGGCTGAAAAGGAACTGATGAATGGAGGCATCGCTATGACCACTTTTATGGACATAGAGGGTGCTTTCGATAAGATCTGTTTTGGAAAATTGAAATTAGCCCTGGAGGCCCGTGGGCTCAACCCGGTCGTTACTAACTGGATTGAATTCATGCTGCGCCACATGGCCGTAAATCTGCAATGTGGAAGTCATAGGCTGTGGAGCGATAGTGACGAGGGGATGTCCCCAGGGAGGGGTGTTATCACCAATCCTTTGGAACATCACTGCTGACTCCTTGCTGGCCGGACTCAATGTGCATACATACAATAGGATATGCAGACGACATAGCGGTGATGGTGAGAGGGAAATATATTGACACCATGCGGGACATAATGCATGGGGCGCTCTCCACGGTAGAGGGATGGTGTAGAGAGCAGGGCCTCACCATCAATGCTACTAAGACGGATATGATCCTCTTCACAAGAAACAGGAATATTTCGAACTGGAGTCCTCTAAGGATTTTCGGAGCCTAACTCCCGAAGGTTTACGTACCTAGGAGTAGTCCTAGATAGCAAACTTACCTGGAAGGAGCATGTGTTGGAGAGGACTAGAAAGGCAAAGGCGGTGCTCTTTCAATGCAGAAGAGTGTGTAGCCTTCGATGGGGTATATCTCCAAACAAGGCACACTGGATCTACACTGCTATGGTTAGACCCTGTTTGACGTATGGCTCAGTTATCTGGTCGCATAAAGCAGATCAGATAACGATGAAGGTCGAACTGGACAGGGTCCAACGTCTGGCATGCATAGCCATCAGTGGTGCCATGCGCACCACCCCGACCTTTGCTCTGGAGGCGATTCTCGGGCTGCTACCGTTAGACTTATTTATTAAGAGGACGGCGGCGCTGGCGGCAATGCGCATGCATAGGAACGCTGTATGGCGTGGTGCTGATTTACCAGCGGCAGGACATGGTCGCATTATCGACATTGTCCGTGCGAAGGTCAGCGATGTTTGCATGCCTATGGATGGTATGTGCAGGGTGCGAATCATCGATAGGTGGCACGATACTCCGATCGCAGATGGCCGACTGCACGATGAGTGCAGCAAGCATGACCTAAACATCTTCACGGATGGGTTATTGATGGATGGAAGGGCAGGTGCAGGGGTCTTCTCTTCGGAGTTGAACCTCGGCTGTAAGCTCCATCTAGGGAAATACGTGTCCGTGTATCAGGCAGAACTACTGGCCCTGATACATTCTCTGGACCATCTAATTGGCGATCAGGTGCGGAATAGCAGAATCCTGCTAGCTCTGGATAACCAGGCGGTGATTAAGAGTATGGCGCGGACGAACGTTAATTCCAGACTGGTGCTGGAGGCTGTCCAGAAGCTCAATGAGTGTGTCCAATAGAACAAGGTAACACTCTGTTGGGTAAAAGGGCACATAGGCACAGAACAGAACGAGAAAGCGGACGCCCTTCTAAGGAGGGGGCTGCTGACTGTTTTTGCGCGCCTGAGCCGAGAGTCGCTCTCAGTGACGGGAAGGTCAGGGCCTCAATGGACGAGTGGTTGTACACTGAGCATGCACGAAGGTGGATGGAGCTCTCCACGTGTCGTCAGGCGACACTGCTTCTTATTTAGGACATGGATCGATCCCACTATGTGTGGATTCAAAATATTTCAAGGTAGGTTATAAAAAATATAAATATTTCCTTTTTTTTTGGTTTTTAAATTTATTTCTGTTTGATATTGTTTTCCAATAAAATTTGTTTTACAAAAATATAATGCATTATACTTACATATTTCTTTTTTTTCTCTTTTATTTTACATAATTTCTGTAGACTGGCACGCTCGCAAGTTACACAACATAAGTGTGCAGCACATTTCTGCAACAGGTGCCTGCAGTACTCCAGCGATAGCAGCATTATGGGCAGGCATAACTGTAATTAGGTCGTTACAGCTATGCCTGAGGAGAATAAGGCACAATAGTTTTTAAGAATTATGAGACGAATCTCTCTGTGCTATTCGTTGTCTACGCAGATTTCGAATGTATTTTAAGTACTGTAGATAGTAGCAATAGTAATAATAATTTAGTTTGTAAGCATATATGTACCTGTGGCCTTAACTATAATATTCATTGTAGCCTTAATAATAGATTAAGTAAACTTGTAATTTATTCGGAGGTAATTTATTCATAGAATTTTTAGTTAGGGATATTTTAGATATATATTATAAGTATATAAGTGTTATAAAAGCAATGGGCTTCTTAACACCTCAGCAGTCAGTGCATCAAATGCAACGCAAAAAGTGCATTTGGGTGAGATTTTTAGATTCCTTCCGGTTTATGGCCACAAGTTTGGATGACCTGGCATCAAATTTAACAGGGGAAGACTTCCACACAATCCACCAAATGTATCCAAACAATAACGAATTTAGTAGTTTAAAAAGAAAAGGTGTATTCCCATATGAATACTTAAATTCATAAGAGCGACTTTATAAACTCTTCCATTCTCGAGATTCATTCTCTTCCTTCTCGAGATAAATTCTCCAGTCGCTTGACAAACAAGCAATGTTCGGTTGATGACTATGAACACGCCGTTAAGGTTTGGCAAACATTCAATTGCCAAACTCTTAACGACTACATGCTTCTATATCTGAAAACTGATGTTCTTATTTTAACAGACATTTTTGAAACTTTCAAGAAAGTCTGTAAAAATATTTGAGTTGAATCCATGTCAGTATTACACTCCCCCAGGATTATCCTGGGATGCCATGTTGAAAAGCACTAAGATAGAACTGGAACTTTTTACAGATATAGACATGTATATGTTCGTACAGAAAAGTATAAGGGGAGGCATTGTCCAGTGCTCTAAGAGACATTCAAAGGCAAATAATAAATATATGGTGGATTATGACTCCAATAAGAATATTTGATGTATTTGGATGAAAATAACTTATATGGCTGGACAATGTCGCAATATCTTCCTTATGGTGGTTTTGAGTGGATTCAAGTTAGTTAGTAAGTTAAGGTGGCGCCCTGCACCCGCAGCTTGGGGGCAGGGCTAAGTAGCACAGATGTGCCATTTTAAAACCACGTTGAACTATAGCCAGTGTGGGTATGCAGGAGCGCTGCGCTGGCGAGCTTTACAGCCATTTCGTCCTGTTCAAGAAAGATAGGAGACTGTCAAGCTTGACGTTGGGTAACTTGTCCAAGTTCTTGAAAAAGGGTTTCCCTAGGAGTGCCATTCTGCTGCGAGATAAGGCAGGGCAGGTACAGAGGTAGTGCTCTACCGTCTCTTCCCCGCTGGGATCCAAACAGCTACGACAGAACGAGTTGTAGCTGTGGCCCAGCCTACCTGCATGCCGTCCTAGCAGCCAGTGGCCAGTCAGTACCGCAATTATTCTAGCAGTATCCTTCCTGGGTTTGGACAGAAGATAAGTGGTTCTCCCGATGTCGTAGGAGGGCCATAGTTGTTTAGATATTTTGCAGGCTGAATGATCTTTCCATCTGGCTGAGGCCAGATTTAAGTAGTGCTTTCGTATTCCTGCGATTGCAGCCCTGTAGGGAGTGCATACTTGTAAGGCGAGGTGAGGATTTAGACCTGCGCCTTTCCGGGCAAGTTCATCAGCCATCTCGTTGCCATAGATGTTCCTGTGACCGGGAACCCACAGGATGGTGATGGATGTCCTATTAGAAGTGCTTGCCAGGATATCGCTGCGCTGCTGTACCAGCTTCGACTTAGTCTCCACGCTTATCAAAGCTTTGATGGCGGCCTGACTGTCGGAGAAGATACCTAACTTTTGGCTCATATTAATGTTGGCATCTGAGATGGCTTTGCAGGCTTCCATGATTGCCATGATCTCTGCCTGAAATACGCTGGCATAATCCGGTAGTCTGAAGCTTAGATGTAGTCCCAGTTTCTCCGAGAGTACTCTGGCTCCAGTTCCTGCCTCCATTTTGGAGCCATCCGTGAATATGGGGATGTCAAATTCATTCACCAGCTCGCCCCCACGCCAGGCGGCCCTCTAGGGAAAGATAGCTTTGAATTTGAGGGAAAAGTTGATGGACGGTTTGAGGTAGTCTGTCTCTCTCGGAATACTTGTTTTGACCGACAGTTCCAAGATATTACCATGACCGTTGATTCTGGATTTCCAGCAGTTATGTTCCCTTAGTCTAAGGGCACTAGCTGTGGCTATGCTTTTTATCTCTAAATCGATCGGCAAGAGATGTAGAATGATATTGAGAGCCTCCGTCGGGCCCGACCTCAGAGCTCCCACGGCTCCGGCACAAGTCACACGCTATATCCTTGATAGTTCCAGGCCTTGGATGTAGTCGTCCACCACACCAAGGCTCCATAGGTTAAAATAGGCCTGACAACCGCTTTATAGGTCCATAAAGTTACTTTCGGCTTGAAGCCCCAGGTTTTACCGAACATTTTTTTACAGGCATAAAAAGCCGCGCACGATTTTTTAATCCTTTGTTCGATGTTTGCTTTCCAGTTTAATTTGCTATCAAGAATTAGACCCAGATACTTAGCCTGCCTTGATAGCTTGATTTCGGTTCCATCCAGCCGAGGAAGATTGAACGTTGGGATCATGGTTCGCGTAGTGAATAAGACCAGCTCTGTCTTGTTTGGATTGACTGCTGGGCCGCAGCTGGTTGCCCATAGAAAGATTTTTCTCAGAGCCCTGGTCATTATCTCACCCAGCATTGATGGAAATAGGCCTGATACTAGTATGAATACGTCATCCGCGTATGCTACGGCCTTGACACCACTGGTGTTAAGCTTTTTTAGTATGGAATTAACCACCAGTAGCCACAACAGCGGTGATAGAACCCCACCTTGCGGAGTGCCTCGTTGAATGTGTCTGGTCAACTGCAGGCCACCCCACGAAGCCTCGACTATGCGTGTGCTTAACAGTGATGAGGTCCAGTTTCGAATAGTTTCGTCGATGCCCAATTCCTCCATTGAGTCGCGAATACTGCATAAACTGACGTTGTTAAATGCACCTTCTATGTCTAGAAAGGCCGCCAGTGTGAATTGCTTAAAGTAGAGATTGCGTTCAATGGTGCGTACTACCTCGTGCAGCGCCGTCTCCGTGGATTTTCCCTTGATGTAGGCATGTTGGGCTGATGAGATGGAGTCTAGATTTAGACCACCCCTTATCTCAGCATCCAAAATCCGCTCTAGGGTCTTAAGGACAAAGGATGATAAGCAAATTGGCCTATAGTCCTTGGCCGATTCGTGGCCTGTCCTGTCTGCCTTTGGGATGAAGACCACAGTAGCCTTCTTCCAGCTTGCCGGGATGTGACCTAGTCGGAGGCTGTTCCGGTAGATAGGTATAAGCCAGGGCATAATCACCTCCTCGGTTTTTTGGCCTTTTGGCCTTTGGTTTTTTGGAGAAAAGCCGGATATCGCCCAGCTGATTTTCGTTGTGGTTATTAGGGTCCCGCTCGCTTCCTCCCTAGGGATGTGATTTGCGCAGCGAGTTGCTACCCCCGCGTGATCCCTACATCCAGGAAAGTGAGCTTCAACGAGCGTTTCCAGCGAGCTTCGTGCAGAATCCGTTTAAGTTCCATCTGCACGTTTCAGAAACGTGGGATTAGAGTGGGATTCCAATAGGATTTTGGCAAGTCTTGCCGAGTCCTTGACCTTTTCAATTGATTCACAGAATAGCGACCATGACTTACTTTTTGCGTCCCTAATTGCTTTTTTGTAGATTTTAAGGCGGTCCTTATAAGGTGCCCAGTTTCTAGTCGAGTAACTTTGATTGAAAGCCCGCCTGGTTTCCCTTCTCATGTCACTCAACTCCGTCGACCACTAGGGTGGGTGTGTCTTCCTACCCCTGGAGATCGGGCAGGAGATGTTAAATGCAACATTCATCCCCTTTTCGAATTTGTGCGATGCATCCTCTAAGTCTTTTATGCACATCGATTCTGCGGGAGGGTGTTTTAGCTTGGCGGAGAGAATGGACTTGAAGCGAGTCCACTCAATCCTTCTCGGATTTCTGAAAGGAGGTGGTCGAGGTAAATCGAGAGAGATGTCGAACAGAATTCTTCTATGGTCTGAGAAGGAAAGATCCTCCGACACCCTCCAGTTTACAACCGACGAGTCGACAATGTCAGAGACGAGAGTATATCATATCTAGAACTTCCTGCCAGCCGTCAAATTTCTCCGATTGCGGAAAAATGAAGGTGGGGGAATTTCCTCTATTGCTAATACAGAGATTGGAATTTAAGATATATTGAAAAAGTGACTCACCGCGTTCGTTGATCTCCGAGCTGCCCCATACCGTGTACCTGGCGTTGGCGTCGCACCCGATGATAAGGCCGCAGCCCGTCCGAACTGCTTCCGCTGTGAGGGCCTCCACTTCGACTGGTGGAGCTGGTTGGTCGTGTGCCATGTAGGCAGATGCAATAAAAATCCCTTTACCTGTGGTGTCCGTTAGTTTGATAACCGCTAGATCAGGGGAGCTAAGATTGGAACAGAAGAAAGCGTTAAATGATTTTTTGATTAAAATACATGCGCGCGGTTTATCACAATTTACCTTATAAAATAACTGATGCGTATGTAGAGATAGCCCTTTAACTGTGCTGCCTTGCACCCATGGCTCTTGAGAAATGGCGATGTCTATTTCCTCTTCCGCGAGGAAAACAGCTAAATTTTCGGATGCACTCTTGGAGTGTTTTAAATTCAGCTGAGCGACATGCACCATTGATGTTTAAAGTTTAGGCTCAAGGACGAGGGTGCTTGACATGACGTCCTCCAACCCTTCGATCCCTGCTTCCGCCTCCGCTTGCGAGAAAATTTTCAGCTTGGCATGCCTGATGCCAAACCGAACCTTGAATTCCTGCTTCGAAAGCGATGTCAAGCATTCGTGCGGGAATGTGAGCAGGAAGGAGCGTCCATTAGGCTGCGGTTTCTCCTCCCGCAAGACATGCCAATCGCATCTCGAGATTGCGGTTCTGAAGCCGTAGACACTGGAGCAACTTGTCCTTGTCGATGGCGATATTGGGGATCCAAATGCGGGCCACCGGAGATCTCGGAATGTCCTTAGCAGGGATAAGCTGCAAGCTTAGCTCGTCCCATGCCTGACTGATCTCGGCCACGCTGCGCGTCAGGAATTCGAGTGAGAACCTGTCCTCGCACTTGATTATCCGGCACCCCCTGAAGACATCTGAGGAGTCGAAGAGAGGAGGGGATTCATCTGGGTGACCCAACAGGAAGTCGTTCACCATTATGGTCAGCCATGCCTCGATTTCTCCCCAACTCTCCTGGATCCTCCGTCCGCTTTTGGTTGTGCCGTCTACCAGGTCATTTTTCAGGACCGTGCTGAACGCAGACTTGCCGTTGGATAACGATGCAGCCTTGCTAATGGATGGCGCGTCTTCCAATTCGCTAGCGGTCTTGCTGTGCGCCGATCTTGATGACGAGGTCGCTGAGCCTTTGCTTCTCTTGCGAGCGTTTCCCGCATCTTCGGCGGATCTGTTGCGCTTAGCGGCAGCCTGTCGTTCAAGGTTCGAACGAAGGTTGGCCTCGCGGTTCTTCATCGTGGTGGCCTGGTACTGTCTGTACTCTTCGACCACCGCTGAGTACTTGACCTTGTCAGCAAGGTCCCGGTCATCCACTTTCCCGGCCTCCTCATTAGCCGCGATCTTGGCCAATATATCGACGGCTTTGGAGTAGCGGGACCTCATGACCTTGCTTTCGGATTTGTTTTTAGATACCGTTCGACCGGTCGGGCTACGTCTGGCCTCAACCGTGAACGGCTTGTTTGAGACTACTGTTTCCTGGCTGGAGGCAAGAAGCTCCTCCTCCGAGCTAGTACCGCAGATAGTCTCACATTTCTTAGAGTTGTCCATGTCGTTTGCTGTGGTCGTCAACAATTGGGAGTCCGTTTTCGTTTTTGTTTTTTGTGTTTGTTCCATCTGTTTCGTACGACTGCCTGCTCGTAGAAGTACTCGCAGGCAGTCAAGGCTATAATTAGGGGAAAGGGTCGTCCGCCACGGCAGCGCCCCATACCGTGGTAAGCCCACCGTTACTTCCTGAGGCGGGCCGGTGTCAGGAAGGCTCCGTTATAAGACAGTCGGTATACCCCCTGACTGCCAACCATCCAATGAGCACGGGTCGCGTTACACGCTGCATTAGGGGTGATGGGTTTATCGACGATCAAGTCTAGATCCGAAGTATTCAGCGGAAGCGGTGGCACCTCTAGCAGGATGTGGTTCCTCACCACGTACTTCGGTCCTGATAATATAGAGGCTAAGTACCCTGCAGGAGCAGGGGCTGTATTCGCATAATCTTACCCTGCATCTTTTACCAATGCTTACCACCGAGTGGATTCAAAATGCTGAAGAATTTGATGTACAATTAATCCCCGAAAATTCATGTATCGGCTATATTTTGGAAGTGGATTTAGAATATCCAGAACATTTGCATGAGGCACACAATGATTTACCATTTTGCGCAGAAAATAAAAAATCTCCAAATGCTAAATTTGCGAAGCTAATAACAGATTTAACCAATAAGACTGCTTATACAATTCATTACCAGAATCTTCAGCAATGCCTAAAGAATGGTTTAAAACTTGTTAAAATTCACAGAGGTTTAAAGTATAAACAGTCTTGTTGGTTGAAACAGTACACTGATCTCAACACTCATCATAGAACCTTGCTGGAATTGTCAAAGTGGAAAATGTATGATTTCCACTACGATTACATAAAGCCTAAATTCACAACAAAACTCAAGTTCAAACTCAAAACTAAATTATATGGATATGGACACTTTTATTTACTCCATTCAATGCGATGATTTTTATATTGATATTCGGGATGAGAACGATTCGAAATTCGATACATCCGAATATCCCTCCGACAATTCTTTCCATATACCGCAGAAAAATGCCAAGATTCTAGGTACGATGAAAGACGAAAATAAGGGAAAAATTAAGAAGGAATTTTTAGGTCTGCGGTCAAAAATGTATTCCATCAATGTTGTTGACTCTAGACAAACAAAAAAGGCCAAATGTTGTGATTGTGATGTCATTGTGAGTGGACGTGTTTTCTGGCGGTCGCGATCTTAGCTCTATTCAGTTGCGTTTGTCAGATTTTATATTTGTAATTTCTTGCGCCTTGTGACCTGTTGCTGATATCGTTCGACTTGTAAACTTTCTCTATTCTATTCACGATGTCTAAACCTGTTAAGAATACCAGAAGTGTAACTAACTTGCGGCATACTTCTACTCCCTCTTCACCTCTTGGCGCCATTTCCTTGGGTGTTGATGTGTCATCCTCTGCTGCTGCATCCGTACTCTCTAGCCCTATGCTTAACTCTAAGCTGAATTCTTTCAAGGAGAGCATCATTGATCACCTGACTGCTGCGCTAACTGCATCGGAGGAGAGAGTGCTGCAGCGAATTGGTGAGGTATCGGCCGAGCTGTCGAACATCAAGTCATCTTTAAGAAACGTGATGGAGAGGGTTTCTGTGGTTGAGGCCGCTTGTGCTGATATGCGTGCATTTAAAGAGCAACTCACTGGTGGTGACTCTCATGCTATGAAGCTTAATGCTGACATCGTCGAGTTGAGATCAACTTTGGAGAGGTATGAGAGCAGTTGTGTGTCTGCTGATGTGGTACTCACTGGTATTCCATTTGCCTCTGGTGAGAATCTTCCTGTTATTTTTAAGAAAATTTGCTCATCGGTAAAATTAAACTCGCTCGATCTTCGAAATATATTTCGTGTAAGAGCCAAAACGAACACCAGAAATTCTGCTATAATTGCAAAACTGTCTGTGGCGACTGAGCGCAACGTACTCTTCAAAGCCATCGCTGCATTTCGTGGAGTGAATAAACGTCAGTTGCAGCTCAATGACATTGGCATGGGCGGTGAGCAGAAAATTTACTTACACGGAGGCCTTACAAAAAAGAATCGTGAATTACTTCAGTATGCAAATGTGAAGAAAAGAGAGAAGTTGCTTTTCACTGCTTTCTCGTTTCGTGGGAAAGTTTTTGTCAAAGCATCAGCTGGCGGGGAGGCGAAACTGGTGATAGACAAGGAGAGCGTTGACTGCGCCGCTGGAACTTAGCATTGATTATTTTAATGTTATTGATTATTTTAATGTTAACCTGCAAATATTTTTCTAACTATATTTCTCTATCTATTCTCTATAACTTTCTCTATCTCCTCCTAACTCTATCTCTTCTATTTCATGTCGAACACCATTTAATATGTTTATGTGCTCTGTTAATGTTAATGTGCTCTGGAATGCTTGGAGCTGGCTCTGGGGTTGAGATTTTTGTCTTGGTATGATAATAAGTCTAATGGTGCTATCGGTTGTTATAAGGCCCTAATACATATTTAGGGAAGGGGCTGGATTGGAGGCCCCGGTCGAGGCGGAACCCGATGAGGGTTTAGCTATAACTGGGTGTGGGACACCAACGGGAGGTGTATCTGATACCTCGAAAGAGGTCGCAGAACTTACCCCCCGGCTGAAAATCCAGTCAGCTGGACGACTCTGTCGTCAACGGGGTGCCGGGACTCCTAGCGGAACGGAACCGTTCATGGGTTTAGTTCCAAGGGACGTCAGGGCAACCATGTCGAGTCCGGATGGAAGCGGCGACGAGACGGATCCCAAGGTGTCTTCCAAGGGATTAGTCGGACGCAGCGGAAAACCGGAAGAACGAGCCGCAGAAGTGGTCGCCTCAGCGATCTCTTGCAAGAGGGAGAAGCAGAGGAGTAAGCGGAAGCGGCAGAAGAAGAAGAAAGCATTGGAGAGATCCATAGCTAAGCTGACTTCTCGGCTTAGCGAGCTTTCCTCTTGTGGGACCAGTCCGGAAGAAGGCATGCCGGGCAAGAGGTTCAGAGGTGACACCTCAGCGACCTCGATGCCAGAGAAGCTGGAAGCCGGACGTCAGCAGAGCACTGCAGGTGGGGTGGAAGCCAATAAGCCAGTGCTACAGGGTGGCGATGCTTCGACCAGCAATAAAGGGCGGACTGCGGTTCCTCGGAAACGATCCGCCCCAGCTGGCCAAAGCTCGTCAACACACAGCAGCGGGCCCGAGGCCAAACGGAGGTCTTTCGCGGGGGTCGCGGGGGGTGATCTCCTTGCAGGCATAGCGGACCTCTCCGGCGGGGGGCCATTGGAGGAAAGCCATCTGGCAATCTTCAAGGCCTCCCTGCTGAAGGCGCTGGACTCTCTGGACGGTGGAGGGGACATCGGGTTCGTTGGGAACGCCTACCTTGACAGTGGATTCATTGCCATTAGGTGCAAGAATCAGCAGTCAAGAGAATGGCTGTTCAAGGCTTCTGGGAAGCTGAGTGGTCTCTGGCAGGGGGCCAGACTGCGTCCGGATAGGCTTTACGCTTTGAAGGATGAGAGGAGGATGGTGTTGGTGGTCCACGGAGCTACCGAGACCAAGGAAACCATCCTCAAGAGGCTTCAACGCCAGAACGGCTGCGTAAGGGATACCTCCAAATGGAGGGTTACCTTCGCGGATAAGTTCGGCGAAGGGGCGAAGGTCGGGACTAGGCTGACGGTCTGGTGCCCAAAGGAAGAGGCAGAGGCCATCAAGGCCGCGGGGGGGAAACTCAACTGTGGTCTTGATCAAGCTGTCGTCATATTCCAGAGGGATCCAGCCTGAAGCGAATACCGAGTCCGCGGGGACGGTGACTCACTCCTTCGGGAATGTAACACCGGGGCGGGAGGTGGGCCTGCGCGGACAAACTTTGCGGGTGTGTCAGCTGAACATTCACCACAGTAGAGCAGCTTCAGCAATGATGATGCGACACTTTGAGGAAGATAAGCTGGACATAGCCTTGGTACAGGAACCCTGGATACTTCATGGTAATATTAAGGGACTATCTTGTAAAGGGACTAGCCTCCTTTTGTCGCTAGGTGAGGGAAGGAAGCGGACCTGTGTATTGGTGAGACGGGGTGTCCAAGCGATACTCATGACCCATCTGTGTTCTCAAGACCTAACGGTCGTGAGGATCGGTAGCGGGAACGGCTCCTTTCTGATCGCATCTGCCTACCTGCCATACGACTCATCAGAGCCGCCACCGCCTCTGGAGGTGGAGAGGCTGGTGAGATACGGTGTGGATAGGGGAGAGAATGTGATTATAGGTTGCGATGCTAATGCTCACAGTACAGTGTGGGGCAGCTCCGACGATAACCGCAGAGGCGAGAATATTCTCGAATTTGTGAGTAAATTTAACCTGCAAATTGTAAACAGGGGGTCTGAACCAACTTTTGTAAACTCGATAAGAAGTGAGGTTATTGACCTAACCCTGGCAAGTCTTGGAATATTAGATAGACTATCGCACTGGAGGGTCTGGGACAGGCTAACCATGTCCGACCACCGGGCCATTCGGTTCGATGTCTCGTATGGACTGAGACGGCGGCGAGGAAGCAGGTTAATAAGGATCCCAAGGAACACGGATGGTCATTTGTACCGGGAACTTCTGAAGGGATCTATGCCTGAGGTGAACAGAATGCCCAGGAACACGACAGAAGTGGAGATCGAGGTGAGGAGGTTAAACTCTGCCGTGATCTCTGCGTATGAAAGAGCGTGCCCTCGGACCGTGGTGGAGGAAGAGGACTCTGTTCCCTGGTGGAACGAAGAACTGGAATCCATGAAGAGGGAGACGAGAATGGCCTTTAATCGGTACATGAGGCACAAAGACACAGTGGCTTGGACTGATTACAAGGAGAAGAAGAAACGGTTGAAGAAGACCCTTCGCAAGAGGAAGAGGCAGACGTGGAGGGACTTCTGCACCAATACGAAGGATATCTCTGATGTATGCAAATTACAGAAGCTGATATCAAAGGATCCAGGATCCAAAATGGGACTCATCCGAAATAAAGATGGAGTCCTGCTGGAGACACTGGAAAAGTCTACTCAAGAGATGGTAGACAGACACTTTCCCGGGAGCATCGTACACACTGGGGCCTGGCCATCTGTGCGTAGATGGTATCACAGGTCGGAGCGGAACGAGGCGGAAGGGATAGTGACGAGGAACGGGATAAGAAGTGCGATGATGACGTTCTCCCCGTTTAAGACTCCGGGACCGGACGGGATATTCCCTGCTCTGCTTCAGTGGGGCCAGGAGCAGCTGCTCGAGCGATTGCGGGGAGTATTCGTGGCATGTCTGGCAATGGGCTATGTGCCTGGTGTTTGGAGGGAGGGAAGAGTGGTATTCCTACCAAAACCAGGAAAGAAGGACTACACGGAGGCCAAATCCTTTAGACCGGTCTGCCTCACCTCTTTCGTCTTAAAGACGATGGAGAGGGTGGTGGTGGACTATCTAGAAGGAACAGTATTTGTGGAACGTCCTTTAAGTAGATTTCAGCACGCATACAGAGCGGGGAGATCTACGGAGACCGCCCTCCACGACCTCGTCGGGGTGGCGGAAAAGGAACTGATGAACGGAGGCATCGCTATGACCATTTTTATGGACATAGAGGGTGCTTTCGATAAGATCTGTTTTGGAAGATTGAAACTAGCCCTGGAGGCCCGTGGGCTCAACCCGGTCGTTATTAACTGGATTGAATTCATGCTGCGCCACAGGGCGGTAAATCTGCAATGTGGGAGTCATAGGCTTAGAGCGATAGTGACGAGGGGATGTCCCCAGGGAGGGGTGTTATCACCAATCCTTTGGAACATCACTGTTGACTCCCTGCTTCATAGGCTGGACTCAAGGTGCATACATACAATAGGATATGCAGACGATATAGCGGTGATGGTGAGAGGAAAATATATTAACACCATGCGGGAGGTAATGCATGGGGCGCTCTCCACTGTAGAAAGATGGTGTAGAGAGCAGGGCCTCACCATCAATGCTACTAAGACGGATATGATCCTCTTTACAAGGAAGAGGAAAATTCCGAACTGGAGTCCTCTAAGGATTTTCGGATCCGAAATCAACATCTCCCGAAGGGTTAAGTACCTAGGAGTAATCCTAGATAGCAAACTTACCTGGAAGGAGCATGTGCTGGAGAGGACTAGGAAGGCAAAGACTGTGCTCTTTCAGTGCAGAAGAGTGTGTAGCCTTCGATGGGGTTTATCTCCAAACAAGGCACACTGGATCTACACTGCTATGGTTAGACCCTGTTTGACGTATGGCTCAGTTGTCTGGTGGCATAAAGCAGATCAGATAACGATGAAGGCCGAACTGGATAGGGTCCAACGTCTGGCATGCATAGCCATCAGTGGTGCCATGCGCACCACCCCGACTTTCGCGCTGGAGGCGATACTCGGGCTGCTACCGTTGGACTTATTCATTAAGAGGACGGCGGCGCTGGCGGCAATGCGAATGCATAGGAATGCTGTATGGCGTGGTGCGGACTTACCAGCGGCAGGACATGGTCGCATTATGGACATTGTTCGTGCAAAGGTCAGCGATGTCTGCATGCCTGTGGATGGTATGTGCAGGGTGCGAATCATCGATAGGTGGCACGATACTCTGATCGCAGACGGCCGACTGCACGATGAGTGCAGTAAGCATGACTTAAACATCTTCACGGATGGGTCACTGATAGATGGAAGGGCAGGTGCAGGGGTCTTCTCTTCGGAGTTGAACCTCGGCTGTAAGCTCCATCTAGGGAAGTACGTGTCCGTATATCAGGCCGAACTACTGGCCCTGACAAATGCTCTGGACCACTTAATTGGCGATCAGGTGCGGAATAGCAGTATCCTGCTAGCACTGGATAACCAGGCGGTGATTAAGAGTATGGCGCGGACGAACGTTAATTCGAGACTGGTGCTGGAGGCTGTCCAGAAGCTCAATGAGTGTGCCCAATACAACAAGGTAACACTCTGTTGGGTCAAAGGGCACATAGGCACAGAACAGAACGAGAAGGCGGACGCTCTTGCTAAGGAGGGGGCTGCTGACTTCTTTTGCGGGCCTGAGCCGAGAGTCGCTCTTAGCGACGGGAAGGTAAGGGCCTTGATGGACGAGTGGCTGTACTCTGAACATGCACGAAGGTGGAGGAACCTCACCACGTGTCGTCAGGCGAGGATGGTTATTATCAAACCGCTTCGCAGTCGTTCGGAGGCTAGACTACTACTCGGATACAGAAGAGACAGTCTTAGCTGGCTAATCTCTTTGATCACGGGGCACGGCAATTTCAGATATCATCTCCATAAGATGGGTCTTGCGGAGGATGACGTCTGCAGGCTGTGCCTAGAAGATGAAGAGTCGGCGGATCACATAGTGAACCATTGCCCGGCGCTGGCAGCCAGAAGACTCAGTGTGAACGGTCGTAACGACGGCGTTCGACGCTGGGATTCGTGGTTTAAGAACGCACTTGCGTTGACAAGGGACCTGGTCATGAAGCGGGAGCTCGACTCGTTCGGCCGCCTGCAGTGACCAAGGGACGTGGGGGCGAAAAAGGACCTACTCGTTCTGGTCTGCTTCGACTATTCCCCCAAGGAAAGAGGACGGTTTTAGTGGGTAGTCTGCAGCAAGGGAGTCCCACACTATCGGCGGACCTGGTTCAAGCAGGGACACTGGTGTGCGTAAAAGCATTTCCTACCTCAAAAAAAAAAAAAAAAAAAAAAAAAAAAAAAAAAATGGTGCTATCGGTTGTTATAAGGCCCTAATACATATTTTTTGTGCTAAATCGGATGGTCTGAACGTTGTTCACTTCAATGCTAGGAGTCTGAATGGTTTAAAACTTGATTACGTGAGATATATTTTTGGGAATTCTGCTGTTGACGTTATCTGTATCTCGGAGACCTGGTTTAAGAATGAGATTTCGGACTCTTTGTATAATATTGAAGGCTACAAACTCTATCGTAATGACAGATGTGGCAGAAAGGGCGGGGGTGTTGCTGTGTATTGCAAGTGTAATCTTAAGTCTAGGTTCGTGAGTAAAGGTGATATATCTTGTGAGTTCCTGAATGTCGAAATAATTGACGTCGGTACTAAAATACTAATTTCTTGTGTGTATAATCCGCGGCGTAGCCTTTATCTCGGTCCATTCTTTAGTGACCTGTCTGACAAACTTATTGCCTACGATTTTCTAGTTGTATGTGGTGATTTTAACGTGAATCTGTTGTCCTGTGATTCTGTTTCTGAGAGTTTTCTGTACTATGTATCAATGTGTGGTTTGTGTCTTACTAATACCGACACGCCTACTAGGTACGCTCCTGCTTGTGAACCCAGTCTACTTGATGTCTGTCTTGTCTCTGATCTATCTCTTTTATTAACTCTTGACCACATGACCTTTATTTCTGACCATGATCTTATTTTTTGTTGCTTTGATATTCATCTGTGTAAGAGTGAGGTGGTTAGTTTTACCTATTATGACTTTAATACAATTGATTATGATGCTTTGTTTAGTGAATTATCTATGGTGTGCTGGAATGACGTTTGGTTCGTTAACTCAGTCGATGAAAAACTTAGAGTTTTACTGTCTCATTTAAACACTGCTTTCATTAATCATGTACCGTTGCGCTCTGTAAGTGCTCTGAGCAGTAGTTGTCCCTGGTTTACCCAGAGCGTCCTACTTGCTGTCAAAAAGAGAAATAGACTTCATGCTAAATGGAAAAGAAGTAAAACCGCTGTGGCTTGGGAGGAGTATAGGAGGGCGCGTAATGAAGCAACGCTTTCACTGAGAAGGGAAAAGCAGAGGTACTATGGCTCTAAACTTAACCCCAACTTGAGTGCTAAGCAGTTGTGGCTAAACTTAAAGAAGCTGCGAGTTATTGACAGGGTCTCAGTTGAATGTAGCTTGGATCCAGAGGAACTTAATGATAAATTCTTGGCTAATGGTAATTATGATCGTACTAGTATGCCTTCTCGCATGACATTACCGGTACAGACATATTTGTCATCTTTCCCTCCTTTTGAATTTGCTACTGTGAGTGAAGTTGAGATTGGGTACTGCGTATCTAAGCTAACCTCCAATGCGGTAGGTGCTGATGGTGTCTCTATTAGATTTATAAGGATAGTTTTACCGTTTATCTTAGCTCCACTGACGCACATAATCAATCACAGCTTAACCTGCTCCAAGTTCCCTGATTTATGGAAAACTGCTATTGTAGTTCCCATTGCCAAATCTCCTTCTGCATCTGATCCTGGTGACTTTAGACCTATAAGTATTTTGCCAGCATTGGGAAAGGTCCTCGAAAGGATCATGTATGTGCAAATGTCCGCATTTTTAACCTTGAATAATCTTTTATCCCCATTGCAATCAGGTTTCAGGGCTGGCCATAGCTGTTCAACCGCAATACTGAAAATTTCTGATGATATCAGAATACCTTATGATCAAAATTTCTTAACATTTCTGTGCCTTATCGACTTTGCAAAAGCCTTCGACTCTGTGGATCACACTTTGCTCTGTGATAAGCTTAGAATTAGTTTTAATTTTAGTGGTAGAGCTGTTCGTTTACTATCAAGTTACCTTGAGGGTAGAATGCAGTGTGTAAGAGTTGGTAGCAGATTCTCCACAATGAAAATGGTCACCACAGGAGTTCCGCAGGGGTCAATTTTGGGTCCCCTGCTGTTCTCTATATTTATCAATGATATTTTCTTGGTTTGTAAGCATGCCTCAATACATGCTTATGCCGATGACATACAAATTTATTTGTCTAGACCTCTAAATCTTATTGAGGATCTGAGTAATAAACTTAATCTGGATCTCGCCGCACTTAACAATTGGGCTGCTTCTAATTTGCTGCGCATAAATCCTGCCAAGTCTAAGGTTCTGCCAATTATGAGGAAGGTCAGTGGGTTTGATAATTTTCCCCCCTTGTTTGTTGGCTCCACTCAGTTGGAGTTTGTAAGCAGGATAAAAAACCTTGGTTTCACTCTAAATTCTAAGTTTACATGTACTGACCATATTAATGGCTCTGTCAGAAAGATCTACGGAATTTTAAGGTGCTTGCGTTCTTCTGCGAGTTACACTCCTCTTGAAACTAGACTAAGGCTTGTTAAGCAATTGATTGTACCCCACTTTACGTTTTCTTGCACTGTTTTTAGTCGTCTTGATTCTCAATCGCAGCACAAGGTCCTGGTGGCATTCAACAATGCTGCAAGGTATGCTTATGCTGTCCGGCGTTTTGATCACATCTCGTTGATGAGTAACGGTATACTTGGGTGTGGTTTGATTGAGTATTTAAATGTTCAGAATATTATGTTTTTGTATAAGCTTGTGCATACTAAAAGCCCTCGATACCTTTATGAAAAACTCCAGCACTTTCATTCGACCAGGTCCCTTAATTTTATTGTTCCCAGGTGCACTTTTCTCAACAGCAGTAGATTCTTTTTCGTTAGCACCATTAGGCTTTGGAATTCTCTGCCGCTACACTTAAGACAGATGTCGTTGGGGGGCCGCTTCAAGCAAGCTATAGTGCAGTATTTTTCTACGTCCTAATTGCATGGTGTTCGAACATTCTTTTCTTTTATCCTTCACTATCATTCGTTGCTCTCTATCTTCTCCTACTTTCTTATTAACTCTTGTTTCTAATTGCTGTTTTAAGTTAAGTTAAGTTATAGCTATAATTGTATAATTTTAAGTTACATATATTTAAGTTTTTTTTGTTACGTGTAATATATGTTGCTAGTACTAAAAAAGACGTAGGTCTTAGCGTACATTTAATATTGTGAATAAATTGAATTGAATTGAATTGAATGTTTAAAGGCCACGTATTATATAAGTTAAGTCTAAGTGACTATAAGAACTGTTTAGTCAATAAGAGTATTATTTATGGACACATGTACATATTTCAGTCCAAGCTCTATAATATATGTACATATATACTCAAAATTTCGTAAGATAGCTTTAAGTGGAATAGATGACTAGCGTTATATTAACCCATTTGTGCCCATAGCTAAACTACAATAGATGCAAGTTTTAATTCTTTATTTTCATATTAGTAGGAAACAAAATAATGTAAAAAAACTTAGAAATATTAATAATTTATAAAAACACAACTTTTAAAGGGGTGTACTCAAGCGGGTACAGTGGACATATTAGGAATGATATACACCAAAGCAAGCTTTTCGACGCAAAGAGTTTGTTCGCACTTTGTGCAGCGCCGTCTAATCCTAAGGTGACAAACGACACATCTAAGGGGATTGGAAATCATTTCTGGGTTGTGTCCATTATTGAACCGACTATAGCCTTCTACAGAGGAGGCTGGATTGCTTCTATTAGAGCGTGTTCTTATAAGTAGGTAATTTCGGGCAATATTTCGTCGAAAATAAAGCTGATCGATGTTTCCTTCAAATCCACTAGGTAAGTGAATATCACCCACCACCATTTCTTACCTTTCATAGCTACGCGGTATAGGCTGATTGATTGGTCCATAGGAACTACGCCGCCCATATGTTCGTTATAAAATAGAAAAGGATGTGGAACACTAACATCGATTTTCTGCTTCAGTTCTGATGACCACCGCTTAACTTTTCCTAACGGTTCCAGGTTATCGAAGTTGGTACACATTTTACAAACGCTGTTGTCTTTCAAACGTCCAAAATAGATTTCGTTATTAGAATCAAATCTATAGTCGCAGGATCCTCGGGTTTGTTTTTTCATTTCTTTGACCGTCGTTAAGGGACATTTCTTAGTACGGTTTTTCCTTATTGTCCCTATAGCGGACCGGCTTACCCATTATAAACTGTTTGCCTGAATGGTGGGCAAAAGACTTTATCATTGATTCATTTATAGCAGTCTTTCTCAAAGTGGGCGATAACGCCCCCTTGTGGGCGATAGAGACCTACAGGGGGGCGGTGAAAGAAAAAAAAAAATAGGATTTGGAGCAACTAAATTTTTTTTTATATGAAAATATTTTTAAATATTTTTTCCTTTCCCTTTTATTTTCACTTTTTACCAAAAAGTGTGTCCAAATAGACACACACACAACAAACCCACACACTTTTTTGAGCTTTTTGTTGTTTGTGTTGTGGCCGTGTAATGGTAATATTTTTCTTACTCAGGAGCAAGTACGAATACTTACACCTGTGCTATAGTGTTGCTTCTGTACTGCACGTACTGGCTTAGGCTAGGACTCGTCGGCAACTGGGAGCGAGATCTTGTTGCACCACTATAACATCTCCTTATTACAAAAAAATTTACGTGCAGATTTCTCTATTGACTCTAACTTGGACCAAATATTAATTACTTTATAATTAAGGTTTTGAGGGAATCAGATACTAAGATAACTGTGCATCAACAAGCAATTGGGCAGTGAACGATGGTATATCTCTGCTTGCCCTCCCAACCATGATTCCTTAACATGTTGCCAAAAAAATTTTATAGTTCGGAATCCCCCAAAATTCGGTCTCATTGCAAACTCGGAGTCATTGGGTCTTTAATTATTTATTTACAAAGAGTTCATATTAATATTTTACAAACATTTAAGTAGGAAAACAAACTTTCTATCCCAATTACTTACATATGTATATAAATGGTATATTTTATTCCTCTATTAGGGCATAGGAATTTCTACGTGAATCCAAATATAAACACAACAAATGAGCTTAAAGGACTTCGGCTGTTTTAAATTAGATAAATCATCTTATAGGTTTTACTTACTTTGGCATCCGATCGGGCAGGCCTGTCTGATGGTGTTGCTGTAAGGCAAATAATTATTTTTGATCCTAGCTATTTCTGTGTTTATATAATCTATATGGTTTCTATTCCTTTGTTTTATTTTCTTATTATACACAACAATTCCTTATTATATCGTATACTAACAAACTACATTTAAATATTGACAATGACTTATTTCAATTACTTTTATTTAACAAGGATGTGAAATAAAGAATAAAAATTCTACTTAAATATATTCGGAAGCTAATTTATATGATTCTATTTCTTTTCGTATAATCATCTTGGTCTGGATTACGTTGGAGTTTGATGGATTTTCTTTAAAGCAATAAATTAACTAGTTCCGTCTGATTGTTCTCTTTCACATAGAAAGCTTTTCAAAGGAATATATGTATATAGTTTACACGTCTTTATCTATGTTAAACACAACAACTTTCACTTCCATATTTAAAATCATCAAAAAAGCAACAATTTATATTAGCTTAAATCTTTATGTTTATATCTATAAACTCCGTGAGGAAATACGAGTAGGTATTTTTCTATATTTTTGTTCTTTCTCTACAGATATTGAGGAATATGGTTTTTCATTAATATAAGAAAATATTGTTGGTATTTATCTTGATGATGCTGAAGTGTTGTAATTGTAGTTCACCAAATGCTGCTTCTAGTCCATGCGATGTATTTGTGACGTGACTGCAGACCATAAAATGCAATGTTGTTGTTGTAGTTTAATTCGATGGTTTATAATCAATTATTATTCTTTTTATTGGTGATTACAAGGTTCGCCTTAAATTTTCCGTTTAGTGATCACAACTTTTTATTGGTAATGTTTTAGTTTAATGATCACAATTTCGGTTTTTCTATTTTGTTTAATGGTCGAATTTTAAGTTTTTGTCAATCTTCACAGATGAATTACTATCAATCAACCGTACGACACCGAGGCTCTAATCCAACTCCCTCAAAAACTCTTGCCAGCAAACGGCTTTGCCTGTCTGACGATCTCCTAACGGTACTACCGCGTGATTGTGGTATGATTCAATTGTTTTCGAACAATTTCATCCTCCCAGTTCTGCTTCGATCTCTTACTGTATTTCTCTAACTATTGTTTCTGTATGCCTATTTTTTTTTTTTATTTTTTCTATTCTTGACTAATACACTCTACCTTTGGGGAATGACCCTATAGGAAAAAAAATGTCAACCAAAAAAAATATTTATATAAATGTTTATGTTTTTAACCCATTACAGCCGTCGACATCGTTGTAGTTGTTCTTATTATACCCTACACACGAAGTGAATAGGGTATATTCACTTACTGCCTCCGTTTGTAACGCATTAAAGGAGGCGTGACAGGTATAGAAAAGTATATATAGTATTCTTGATCAGCGTGACCTCCTTAGTCGATTTAGCCATGTCCGTCCGTCTGTCTGTCTGTCTGTCTGTGGAAATCACTATTACAGGAGAACGAATAGAGATATCTTCATCAAGCTTGGCACGAATATTGTATATCATTAGAAACTCATCGGTATTGAAAATGGGCAAAATCGGACCATTACCACGCCTACTTTTCATACTAAATATAAATTCATCCATGCTTATAGCTCAATTTCTCAACTTGTAGAAAGAATTTTTGGTTACAATTTTGTCCAGAAGTACACGTTCTCTGACCAAAGAAGACTACCACAAATGGGCGTGGTCCGCCCACTAATTAAATAAAACTCGATTACAGGAGCACGAATAGAGATATTTTCATCAAATTTAGCACGAATATTGTCTGTCATCACATGCTATTTGAGATTGAAAAGAAAAAACATTAAACCATTGCCACGCCTAGTTTTTAAGTAAACTTGTGTAGGGTATATGAACTTCGGCCAGGCCGAAGTTAACACTCTTTCTGGTTCTTATTGTTGTTGTGTTATATTGTTATACATATGTACGTGGCTATGTATGCACTCGGCTTAGCTTTAGCCGAGTAGACACAATTACCGTGCTTTTTTTGTCATAACCTCTCTTCTTGCTCTTTCGACTATGAGTTTTTACGCTGAAAAAGAGTTGCCAAGTACTTAGAATTTATTTGCTATATCGCTTCTATTTTTATTGGAAAAAAATATTTGATATTTAAAATATATAAGTAAAGCCTTAAACACAATCAGGGACGCAAGAAATGGCTCGAATTTAAACCAAATAGCATAGCAGCATTTTCTGGAAGCAGAAATATGAAATGCCAAAAATTAGACAGTAGAGAACAATACATTCATTCTAACCAAAATTCTCGAAGTTTATTCGAAGTTTATTTATTTTAATCTGTATTAAAATACAATTAAAATACATTTAAATAATATATTATTCAGAATAATAAGAATAAGAGAGTAAGAGAGCTATATTCGGCCTGGCTGACCCTTAGATGCCCTACACCTAAAAGTTTTGAAAAATTCTCTTATTATTAATTATATTAATTAATTATTAAAATTTACGGCTGTTTTTGAGTAAATGCAAGCCTGATATAAGCAAACTGGTTAAAAATCACAGATTCATCCTTCACATTAGATTAGTTTCTAAATTAAAATATTTCTTTTAATATAAATAAAAGTTTTGAAAGATATTATATATAAAGTTGTGTGAACAAACTCATTTAAAATACCTATTACTTTTTAGGGGGCGCTAGAAAATAATTGATTCTCAAAGTGGGCTGTAGGTGAAATAAGTTTGAGAACCTATGACCTAAATGATC
Organism: Myopa testacea; assembly: GCA_949629155.1. Classification (NCBI taxonomy): domain Eukaryota; kingdom Metazoa; phylum Arthropoda; class Insecta; order Diptera; family Conopidae; genus Myopa; species Myopa testacea. Next base: position 25,394,180 of record OX451347.1, read on the forward strand.
AAACCGTCTTAAACCATGCACAAAGCGAGTAAGATTATTTAGCAGAATATTCAATTTATAAAGAGATATCGAGTCCAACTTACAATAAATAAATTCCGAATAGGTTAAAATAGGCATTACTAGCTGGAGTGCGATATTTTTGAACCCCTTTCTTTCAATTTAACAAAACATAAACCAATTTCATCAATTAATTCAAAAGTTATTAACTAAAAACGCAGCAAATTCACTGAATTAGCTCCAATAAAGTCTTCGTCTTTTTTTCCGTCCATGTAACCTAAAAGTATGCGCGCCACGCCCATTTTCTGCAACGTAAAATATAATAATGTCGCTCGATATTGAAATTTTATTGTCATATCTTAAAAACTAGAAGAAATATGTGGTTATAAGGAAAGCTATCTTATAATTATATTTAATCACAGTCGGGTACAAATAGTAGGCGTGGTCGTTACCTATTTTCAAAATAAAATAATTAGCTTAGTAGTTTTATTATTGTGTTCAAATTTAAACTTTATTTCCGTCGTAATAAATTTGTTTTCATGAGCTATACTGTATAAGCAGTGTAAAAGTGGGCGGACCGCGCCCTGTTTTGCTGTAATAATGTTTTATTAGAAAAGTTGTTGTTATGAAAAGTTTGATTCAGGAAGATTACATATTTAACAATATAACCATTTAAGACCCTCTTTTGCCTGTATAATCTAAAAGTGGGCGGATCACGCCCATATTTGGCATATCAACGGATGAAGTTGCTCTATACCCAGATCTGAAATTTTGTTGTCATAACTATAAAACAACGGCTGATATCATATTTTTACTAAAAAATGGGCGTGGTCGTGGACCGATTTTGCCCATTTTCAATACCAACCTGCACACCCTAAGAAAGAATATTTCTGTAAAATTTCATCACGATATCTTCACCGATTCTCCTGTGATCGTGATTTCAACAGACAGACAGACAGACGGACATGGCTAAATTGACTCAGGAGGTGACCTATCGTCTCTATTTCTATGCGTTACACATTTCGTGACAAAGTGAATATACCCTTAACCTTAAGGTGTAGGGTATAAAAACACATGTATATTTAAATTTTAAAATATTTTTTTTATTTCAAAATAGATGCAGTTTCTTAGGGCTAATACATTTTAAGGTACAATTTTCGTGGAAAAGTTTGTATAATGTTAGGTTGAAGCAACTTAGATAATTTTTTTAATTTCACCGGTAACTGGAGTATATTCAAAGATTCTATCGTGGATGAGTACACAGTATACAGATGTCCCAGCCGGAATGTTCTTCAATGTTTTGAATTCAATCCTAATATCAATAGGTCCAGCTGTTATTGCTTCATTCTGATGTGTTACATCCAACACAATTATCGGAGCTTCATCTTTAAATTGTTCACGTAGCAGCAGAGGTTGTGGTTCACGCATAAAATAACTTTGTTGGAATTTAGCATACATATCATATAGGATCAAGAATGATAGAATGCAAGATTACGCAAATCAGGTTTCAAAAATGCTTCGTTCTGCGCATCTACGTCATCAGAGTTTTCCAATATGCCGAACTCCCAAATTAATTTGCGATTTGCATGTAAAAGTGTAGGCTTTTGCATTAAATATTAAATATTATAATTGCTCGGGTTTAGATGAACTATTCCGAAAAATTGTGTAAAGTGAATTGTGACGTTTGAACGTCCGTTGTTGTTGGCCACTGGCATGGATGCCGATAATAGTGGACTTGTGGTGATAGCCAGTGGCAAGGATGCCGATATTAGTGGACTTTATGATGGTGAAACCCTGGCAAGGATGCCGATGTTAGGGAGTTTTATGGTCAGGCAAGGATGCCAATGTATTGACCAGAGTCGATAAAGAAAACAACTATATTTTCATTTCATTATATATGTTTATATATATATATACATATATATTTATATATATTTTTTTTTTTCTTCTAGACTCCGTAGAAAGACTTGATTCTGTTTTTATGAACCGTTACTTGCTTATTTCCTATTTTTATGTTGCAATTTACTCCCTTTTCACCTACAACTTCGTAAGGACCTGTATAAATTGGGTCTAACTTCTTATCACATTCATTTTTCAATAATACTAAACTACCTTCTTTAAAGTGCTTGGACTTTGTATTGAACTTATTATGGTATTTATTTTTCCTACTCTGTTTCCCCTTCAGCATTATTTGTTTAGCATCTTTCTGTACTGTTTGTATTTTGTTTCTCAGTTCTATTGCGTAGTCTTCATAATTATAAACCGGATCTATTCAATTGCTTAACTTTGATGGTAATTTGCATTGTCTACCATAAACTAGCTCAAAAGGTGAGTAATTAGTTTCGGAATGTATTGATGTGTTATAACTGAATACGTAGTAAGGAAGCCATTCATTCCAGTCACTGTGTTGGTCTGAGGTATATGTTAGTAGATATGAAGCTAAATTTTTGTGATTATTTTCCAAAGATCTAACGCTCTCGTGATGATAGGCTGTTGAGTGTAACTGTTCTATTTTCAATAACTTCCAAATTTCTTTAAAAATTTGGTTTATGAATTCTGTTCCCTGGTCTGAAACGATTTGGTCAGGAATTCCATATTTTAATATGAAATTCCCGACAAAAGTTTTGGCTACTGTGTTAGCTGTTTTGTTTGGAATAGGTACTGATTCGATAAATTTTGTTAGTTCATCTTGCATGGTAAGGATGGTAAGGATGTAGGAGTCTCGTTCGGTTGCGTCTAATGGTCCTACTAAATCCATGTATATTTTTTATTATATATTTATTATTTATTTAAACATTTAAACATAACTTAAACATTTAAATATAAGTGTAAAACTAAACCATTTTGGCTTTATAGTTTCGTAGACAATAAAAAATGAAACTAATTTGACAAAAAAGCTAAGATTTTTTGTTTAGTTAAGGTGATTTACTCAGACAAAGTTATGCTCGTGAAGACATAATTGAGATTTGCACACGCGCTCCTTAATGGTTCATTCTGAAGGAATGTAGATCGGCAGAAACTTAGATGGAGAAATTCATGGCTCCTGGATGTTAGGCGAGGAACATTTATATAAACGTTAGCTAATAAGTATGTAGAGTCCACGACGCCAAACAGCAGGTTCCGGATAAACACAGCGTTGAGCATAGTTCTGCGATTTTCGAGAGATGGTAGATTTATTAACTTAAGTCGAGAAGCATACGGTGGTAATCTTAGTGCGGGAGCCCAACGTAGATTTCGTAGACAGAAGAGTAGGAATTGTTTTTGTACGGATTCAATTTCCGTAATATGGCATCTGAAGTTTGGATTCCAGACCGCAGAGGCATATTCTAATAGAGGCCGAACTAACGAGGCAAATAATACCTTAGAGATATATGAATCATCAAATTCTTTAGAATAACGTTTAATAAAACATAATACACTGGCGGCTCAGCAACATTCAAATAATCAAGCTCATAGTCGCCAATACTATAATTAAATATTAATGGGTTAGAGCGAGCAAATGTCATTTGTTTGCACTTATTCAAATTCAGCTTCATACAGTTGACGTTACACCATGCAAGCAATGAGATAAGATCATCTTGCAGGAGCATTGCATCATGTTCATTTTTATACGATAAAAATAGCTTCACGTCATCCGCAAACAACAGTATGTTGGAATTATTAATTACTGTCGGTAGATCGTTTATATAAATCAAGAATAACAAGGGACCTAAATGGCTACCTTGTGGGATTCCAGATGTAACCATGAATTGTTTTGAATTGGAATTCTTATATAGTACGATTTGTGTGCGATGAGTAAGGTAGGAATCAATTCAGTTTACCAGTATCTCCGAAAAAACCAAACCAAAAACTAAGTTTTATAATGAGTAGATTACGGTTCACTATATCGAAAGCTTTACTGAAGTCAGTATAAACAACATCAGTTTGTTTAGCCATTTTAAAATTATTAATAATTATCGACGTGAATTGTAGCAAATTTGTAGTTGTAGATTTTCCGGGTCGGAAACCATGTTGAGCTGGAGAGATCAGCGCATTAACACTCCTTGAAATATGATGGGTAATAATTTTCTCAAGTAGTTTTGGAAGCGCACTAAGTTTGGCAATACCACGATAGTTTTTTATATCAGATCTATTGCCAGATTTATGCAGTGGGGTAATAAATGATGATTTCCATGCCAAAGAGAAATAGCCAGAGCGCAACGAAAAGTCAAATAGTTTAGTTATAGGTGACACTAAATTATCAGCACATTGTTTTAGAATGCAAGATGGAATTCCGTCTGGACCCGGATTATAAGAGGATTAATGTTCTTTAATTCTTTTAGGACTATCAACTCATCTATAATTGGATGCGCGATGGAGCCAGATAAAACATCGTATGGATAATTCGTCAAAGTGTATTTAACACTCGAGTATGTTGTTTTAAAATAGTCAGCAAACAGGTTTCAGATCGTATTAATACTATCCGATTCAATCTCATTAAATTTCATACAAGGTGGAAATATTACAGTCTTGCGTTTAATATTTATAAAATTCCAAAAAGATTTTGGGTCCAAACGTAAGTTCGATTTAACTTTTTCTATATAATTGCTATAGGACTGCTTGCATAGACGCCGGTATTTACGTCTTGTAGACAAATAATTGCATAGATTTACAGAAGTAAGTGTTCTACAATATAATCTATAAAGTTTAGATTTTACCCTCCTTAACGCATGTAGATCTTTCGTAAACCATGTAGGGCCAGAACAGTAGGTCTGTGATCGCAACGGTACGGATGAATTAAAATAATTCGTTAAGGTTGTGTTAAAAGAAGTTACAGCGAAATCCAGGCAAGGTGTAGATTCATCCAGATGTAGGATTGAACTCCAATCTAGGGAGCTAATAGCATCATTCAGTAGATCATAATTTGTGTGTTTGAAGTTAAATTTCATATTCTTACGAATTCCACTGCCGCGTGAGGAAACTTTGAGCGGTTGGTTAATTATATTGATTTTTAGACTAGGATGGTGTTTATCCTCAGGTGATACAAGAGGCGCACAGCGAGATACTTCGAATAAGTCCATATCATCAACGAAGATAGGATCTAAAGTGCGATTGTTGAAGTTACTAATATAGTTAATTTGAGAGAGGCCACAGGAGGACACCTCATTTAGGAAGCATGAGTCGGTTTGAGCTTCAGATGATGGAAGTAGAGCTGAAGTGTATTCGCATTTCTCCCAAACCACTCGAGGTAAATTAAAATCGCCCAGAACAATTAGTCTATCACTGGGATTCATAATTTCAGCAACTGCAGCAATACATTTAGCATGGGCTGAGTAAATATCTTCGCTTGAATTAGGAGAAATATAAGAAGAGGTTACATACAAAGTTAACGCAGCAATTTTTGCGTGGACGCAGCAGAACTCGATATCTGCAACATTTATCGACGTCACTTCTGTAGAAAAGCACGAAGATTTAACAGTAATAAGTAAACCGCCTCCACGCGTTAAATTTGTTGAAGTGGTATTTCTATCTCTTCTGTATATATTGTAATTATCAGAAACAATTTCCAAGTTATGAACGTCAGGCCTAAGCCTTGTTTCTGTGAAAACTACAATATGATAATCCAAGTCATAACTAAGCGTGAATAAATCACGCAACTTTGTGTTGATTCCCCGAACATTTTGGTAAATACCATATACAGTTTTTATCGAATTTAACGCTGCATTATTAAATTCACTTGATTCAGTTAATGCAGATCTCCTGATTCTCCGGGTTTTTGAAAAAAACGGAAGAGACGTAACTTAATATTAGCTTGGCACAAAGATGGGTTATTGAAAACCTTATAAAAAGCTTCGTCAACTCCAAGTTTGAAGCTAATCTTTTTTAACTCGGAATGCTTGGAATCTTTCTTTACCAGTTTACAGTCAGCGAAAGAACTATATGTGCATAGTCTGTTTATCTCTCTATATTTTAATATTGGGACTAACGGTAAAATTTGAGTGTGCAAAATTGTTAAGAGATTCTTTGAACATTGTTTTGTTAAATTATTTTTGTAATTTGCTCTCTCAAAAGTGCCGTTATCATCGTGTGTTCTTTGTTATTACTTCATTGTCAATAGAAATAATTATATGTGCAAAATTAAAATTTTATTTTATTTCAAAACTAGATAACGAAATACATAAAAAAAAATATTTGTTTTTATAAGCTAATACTTAGTATGATTCCCTCTGTTAATTTGTACACTATTTATACGTCGTGGCATTGAATCAATGAGGCGGCGCAGGATTTCTTCGTCCAGTTTAGCCCATTCTTCTACAATGGCAGTTTTAAGCGATTTTAAATTGTCAAACTGCCTTCCATTATTGTAAACTGCTTTGGACAATATGCCCCATAGATTTTCTATCGGATTTAAATCCGGACTGACCGCAGGCCATTTCAATACAGGAATATTTCTCTCTTCAAAAAATTTTTTTGTGTGTCTGGCATTGTGTATGGATGCATTGTCCTGCTGAAATATCCAACTATCGCCATAATTTGAACCAGCAAATTCAATAAGCTCAGAATCAAGAAGTTCTACATATCGTTCAGCATTCATTTTGTTTGAAATAAAGCAGATATTGCTCTTGCCACGATACCCAAATGCGGCCCACACCATCAGCGACCCTCCTTGAAAGTTGCGTGCACATCGCGTTGGGCGGGGAACCCTTAAGTCTTGCCAACTCATTTGATAACCATCTGGGCCATCTAAATTAAATTTTTTCTCATCTGAAAAAATAACTGATTGCCACTCATCATCCCAAAATTTGTGTGCTTCTGCGAATTCCATTCTCACAACTTTGTGCTTCTTTGACAGTTTTGGTTTGGCCAATCGTTTTCGGTATAAAAGATGTTCACTGGTGCTCAATATTTGTTGAACTCTTCTTTTGGTTATAGTAAGACCCAACTGGTGCTTTATCTGTCCAGCACTCATATTTTTTGAAACAGCTAATCGTCGAATTTCCCTTTTACCCCTATTGTCAACAGTTGGCTTGCGACCATTTCGTTGTTTGGAACAATAATTATCAGGATTTTTCAAAAACTTAGTTATGGTATTTCTATGTCTTTTTATCCTCTCCGATATTGTTTTAATATTTGAACCAGTTTCAAACAAAATTTTAATTTGAGTTTGTTCAGATTCACTTAATAAACACCCACGAGGCATATTTTTCTGTATCAAATGGCAAAATTATAAAAACTAGAATTAATTAACACAAAATCATTGTATTTTACCTTTTTTTGCTATCTCCACCGATAAACCACTCAAAATTATTATTATTAATATTTAATTATTCACTAAACCTTGCACTTCCACGTTCAAAATATCAATGCACATATAATTATTTCTATTGACAATGAAGTAATAACAAAGAACACACGATGATAACGGCACTTTTGAGAGAGCAAATTACAAAAATAATTTAACAAAACAATGTTCAAAGAATCTCTTAACAATTTTGCACACTCAAATTTTACCGTTAGTCCCAATATTAAAATATAGAGAGATAAACAGACTATGCACATATAGTTCTTTCGCTGACTGTATAACACACCATGTGAATTCTATCAATTTTAAAGGTATCATGAACATAGTCAATGATATTATCCACAGTAACGGTGGGTTTAAAGTACGCCAAGTGAAACCATTTTTTATTGGCTATAACTTCTAAACCACTGTTCACATTGTTGCCAATAATGATTTCGCGCCTCTTTGAAGTTTTCTTCCTAATCGTTGTGCAGTCATAGTGAGCAACAGATGAACCATCTACAGCTGAAGAATTAGTAGCAGCCGCGGTACCGTTTACAACACCAGGTTCCGAGGAATTTGCATTAGAAACACTGGTTTGATTAGTGCAAATATATAACTCTGCGGACTCAAGGTTAACAACAGATTTTGCCGACTTAGAAACCGGTTTTTTAGCGAGAGAGCGAGCACTTTGCATTACAGGAGAACAAATTTTCTGAACTGCTTTCTTTGCTGTCGGTTTGCGGGGGCGGAGGCGCGACGGAACTGTTAGCGTAGCCTCACCAGCGTCGCCCGCACTAGAAAAACCAGACACTTGAGAACAGGTTTCGTCTTTATCAGTGGCATATAATTCACTTTTAAACCGATTATAAATTAATTTTTTTTAATTCAGCTACTTCGCTTGTTAGTTTATTGATAGCAATTGCAATATTATTTTCGCGATCACTAACTAATACAGTGCAAGCAGAGCATAGCATAATGAGAATGGAAAAAAATCAACGTAAAGCAAAAAACACGTCCGATGAGAACAAGAGCGAAATGCGAATGTTTTCAAAGCATGTTTCCGCTGTCGTTGTTATAGTCATCGGTTGCTTGTTTGGCTGGATATATTTATTTCCTTGGCAATGTTTATAAGTTACTACGTCATTTTGTATACCGGTCCAATAGTATTTCTTCTTTAAGTTCTTTAGCATCCGAATAACCCCTGTGTGTCCGCTTGTTGGTAATACGTGATAATCATTTAATAGAATTTTCTGCATTCCTGGATCCTTTACTTCAATTATATTAGTCATTAGGTGCACCTTTATATTCAACATTTCGCTTATAAGCATCTTCAATCTATTTTTGTTATTATGTGGATGGCCATCCATAAGTTTAAGTGTGTTGTGAAATGAGTTGCAAATTAATATGGGTACGTAAATTTATTATTTTTTTTTACCTTTTAATTTATATAACGTGCACAAAATTACGTTATGCTAAACGTAAAGTACTAAAGCTTAAGCGTAAAGGTTTTGTTGGTTAATTATACAGTTTACATTTTTGCATAAAGTAATTATTACAGTAATTATACATTTTTACACAAATGAAAGGTCTTTTGAAATGCCTTTCCAACGACACGAAGAACATGTAAGTATTTTGTATAGTTGAAGACTGGGATGCACAAATTAGCTTTCGCGGGCAGTTGGCCCGTACGGGCACGCTGCGGGCTCCGCGGGCACTTGACAAAATGGCGTACAAACAAGAGAACAAATTTGCAGGGCAGAGTGACCAGGTTTAAAGTTAAATTCTTAAGATCTTCGCTTGTTAATACAAAATTTGTTTCATTTTGTGCAAACATTTTTTATTTTTTACTGCAGCAGAATATAAATTGTATAAAACTAATAGGGTATTTATATTGAAGAGTTTTTAAAACTTCATTAAAAAATATTTCCGCACCTTCCAATAGAAATGTTCAACGTTTTGAAAAAGTGCAATATGGTTACCCTAATTGCAAGCTGATCGAAAAATTACACACAAACGCATGAATGTTCTAGATTTTGCAGATAAGAATATGCACTGAGAGAATAAAAGAAAGCACTTCAAATATTTCTTGACGAATGCTTGAAACTTAAAAAAAATAATGCCAAAGTCGGTGCAACTTTCATTTATTCCTTTCACAAGACAAAAAACGCATATGCGTCATCATTCACGAAAATCAGTCAGTTTTTGGAAATAATTATTGGCAAGCTGAAAGTAAATGTCAGTATATACATATAATTTCTCTCAATGATTCTTTGCATCTCATTGGCTGTTGAATACATATAAGCAAAAATATATTTATGACTACCCAGCCGGAATTGTCACATTTACAAAAATTAAAAACAAATGACCTTTATAATGACAAATAATGCCCAGCTACCTAAGCGTCCTTATTTTTTATTGCTATTGTTAGTGTCACCTGTGGCCAACAACAACACAAATAATTTAGACTCTGAGGTGTATTTCAGGAAATTGAATTCCAGGAATAGTGATTGAATGTATAAAAAATGCATAATATAAGTGGGTTTTTTAAATTACATTGGCTCATTATTGAAAGTGTTTTTAAAGTGAACAGAACTGATGCATTGTATTCCAGAAAATTAATATTAAATATAAATAAAAAAAATTAAACATTAAAATTAAAATTAAACATTAATTGACTGCCATTTCCTGTTGGGTGTTCATATTATAAGTGAAGAATATCTCTATTGGAAGAATTAGTCGTTCACACAAATCTAAGTTTTATATCAAAGCAAAAACGTTTATTACAAGAACTGAATAAGTTTAATAGGAAAAAGTGAATGAAAATATTTTTACATAAAAATCTTTCTATGAACAAATATTTCAATGCTTCAGAGAATTACATTTATATAGTTATAACAAGTAGTTTAACAAGTATAATTCCAACACTCGTCCTCAAAATGAATATTTTGCAAAAACGAATTATCTAATATTTAACAAATTAACAAATTTATAATGTTTGTTTCTAGGTACATTCTTTGTAAATATATCAGCAATATTTTCGTCGGAAGGACACAATATTTTAATGCAATCTCTTTTGATGTTATAATTTATCTAATGTAATGATATTTAATACTAATATGTTTAGTTCTATTGTGGTATACTGGATTTGTCGCCAATTTCATCGCTCCTTGATTGTCTACATTCAATACCACACTTTCTTCTTTCCAGAAACCAAGCTCTTGTAGTAGTCTTCTTAAATAAACTGCTTCTTTTGAGGCATTACAAATCGACATATATTCAGCTTCTGTGCTGCTCAATGCCGTTGTAACTTGTTTCTTTGACTCCCACGAGATAGCGCTATTCCCAAGATAAAACACGAAACCAGAATACGATTTTCTATCGTCCCTTGACGATACGGACACTTGTCCGACGACGACTTGACGATACGGACACTTGTTGTTTCTTAAGAAAGCACATACGAAATAATGGACCTAAATGCCCACTACAATAACACAAATATTATTTTTAGCATCAGAATCTCCAAAATATCCACAGATTCAATGCTACATTCATATCCACTTCCTATCAATAAAACAAAGAAAGTTATTACAATAACGCAGCTAGAATTAATACTAACTAAAAAAAATGAAATTGAAATACTTACTTCAGCTTCAATAACAAAAATATGTAACTGGAATATGAATATGTGTGATGCAAAGAAATAAATACGGATATCGGAATAAAACAAACCATTTTAAATAAAAATAAAAGCATGGAAGATCAGACTCTAATCAATTTACAAAATAAATATAATATATAAATCTAAAATAAAATAAAAATAAATATAAAAAAAATAAATATGCTATATGGATAAATAAATATAATGAAATTAATTAACTAATAGCATGTATAAGACACTGAATTCTATAAGAGAGCTCATTTGTTGAACCTTCTAATCTAACGGAAAGACTGAGTTTAGTGTAGATAGTCCAAAATGGAGTAAAGTTTATTAATATAGCCAAAGTCATTATATCAATGAAATTATGAGTACTTGAATTAGCGGAAATTGAATAAAAAAAAAACATTGGCTTCTACAAAAATTTTTGAAATTGTTTGAAAAAAAAGCCAACTCAATAATGATATTCGATGCCGTATCTTGTGAGAAGCAAAATAATATTTGAGAGTACTTTTGTATTGGCAGGCAGGTCGGATTGATCGGTTGATCTGATTGATCTGGTTGATCAGGTTGATCGGTTGATCTGTTGATCAGGTTGATCTGGTTGATCGGTTGATCAGGTTGATCGGTTGATCAGGTTGATCGGTTGATCAGGTTGATCAGGTTGATCGGTTGATCAGGTTGATCAGATTCAACCGTGTATATGTCTATGTGTTAGGTGTGTAGATCTTAGGGTATGGCTCAAGGAAAATTTCCCACCTATAATAATCAGAAATGTTATCATTTAATAAGCATTTAAATTTGAAAAATTAATAATCATTGTGCTAACAATAAAGTGGGTTTTATGAGTTAGTCAAAGGTAATATGTCCCTGAATACTGGCTTTATAATGTTGTTGTATTTGAAAACCCTTAGGTCTCGTTACGTATTCATTTCTCTTAAAATTATGTTGGTGAGCACTAGTATTTATGTAAAATAGTTTTGTAAGATCATCTGCTTTGTTATAATTTGATGCTTTGAATAATAATTGATGCAACCCACGTGTAAAGTTCGAACTATTATCGGATATTATTATTTTATTACGTATTGTGACAGCGCTACTTCCGATTCGTAATTGAAAACCGATCGTTCGTATGATCCACATGTGGTATCCTCTCATTCTGTTTTTCCAATTCGGAATAGAGGATTGATTCAGTACATTTCTGATTATCTCTTGTAGTATAAAGTTCAGACGATAATTTTGTGTGGATTGATTTGTTCACTACTGCATCTTCCATTTGAGCGAAAAAGTTACCGCCATGGCCATTGCTATTGATACGAGTTTCGTTTGAAAAATCGACTTTTCTGGCTTTAGCTGGAGTATTTGTTTTTACTTTTAGTGATATCTTACTATTTTTAATTTTATACTTTTCCTTATTATAATTTGTATTAGATTGTTTAAAAAGTTCTTTTAGAACTTTTTTATGATGGGGCTAAATGTCTTTTCTAATTGATTCTCTAAATCTGCTTTTCCTAATTTTATATTTTTAATTTTTGTTTTAGTAAGTGTCTAGTTTTTATTAGATCGTTTAATATTTCCCCATCCGTTGCACTCTCCTGTTGATTCTTAATGTATCAGGTGTATGTATCAGCTTTTGAACCGCTTTTGATGAGGTCGAACAGCTTTTGAACAGCTTTTGAACTGCTTTTAATCAGCTTTTCAACAGCTTTTGATCAGCTTTTGAACTACTTTTGATGAGGTCGAACAGCTTTTGATCAGGTTGATCAGCTTTCCTATCAGTTATCAAGTATATCAACATGTTTAGTTGAAAGTTATTATACTAATATGAATATAATGGAACCTATCCGTATCATAGTAGAATGTATATATCAAATCCCATTCTATAACTGGACCACTCTCAATTGGATCATCTTTGGTTATTACAAGAAATCCATATGTGTCTTTCCAACATTCTCATGGAAAATCAAATACTTTGATCCGCATATATTTACAAAATTTTGCATAAACCATATCTTTTCCGACATTATCATTGTGTATGTACTTCATATTCATCTCATCTTGTTTAAACATAATAATCATGTTTGCATTATCGCGCACCAAATGCTTGCGAAATTTTTTGATTTTTTTTTTATATTGTTGGTATGAGTAAAAACAATTAATAGATTTGTGTATGCCAATACAAAAGTATTCTCTAATGTTGTTTCGCTGCTCACAAGCTACGTCATCGAATATCATTATTGAGTTGGCTTTTTTTTCAAACAATTTCAAAAATTTTTGTAGAAGCCAATGTTTTTTTTTTATCCAATTTCCGCTAATTCAAGTACTCATAATTTCATTGATATAATGACTTTGGCTATATTAATAAACTTTACTCCATTTTGGACTATCTACACTAAACTCAGTCTTTCCGTTAGATTAGAAGGTTCAACAAATGAGCTCTCTTATAGAATTCAGTGTCTTATACATGCTATTAGTTAATTAATTTCATTATATTTATTTATCCATATAGTATATTTATTTTTTTTATATTTATTTTTATTTTATTTTAGATTTATATATTATATTTATTTTGTAAATTGATTAGAGTCTGATCTTCCATGCTTTTATTTTTGTTTAAAATGGTTTGTTTTATTCCGATATTCCTATTTATTTCTTTGCATCACACATATTCATATTCCAGTTACATATTTTTGTTATTGAAGCTGAAGTAAGTATTTCAATTTCATTTTTTTTAGTTAGTATTAATTCTAGCTGCGTTACAACTGGGTTACTAGCCCGATATTGTATATGTTTCTATGAGTTTTCTATCCATTTTTGTTCCTTTATTTTGAATTGATTAGAGTCTGATCTTCTTAAGCTCAATGCCCCTTGTTGTTGGTTTCTAAAGATTGTTTCTATTATCATTGTCGAGCCTTTATCTGGCGACTGATTATAGTAAGAATTAGTGTTTATATCTATTTGTATTATATTTCCATGTTAATGTCTCTTTCAGTTCTTCGTCTTATTAATATGGAGTTGGGTTTTGAGTTATTTGTCTATGGCCTTTAATGATTTTAAATTTATGTCCTAAAAAGAATGGTATGAACAATTTTATTGTGCAAATGGTATTCATTGAGATTTATCCTTGTTCGTCTGTCTGTTGGAGTCATGATCGCATTAGAAGTGATTAAGCTATTGGAGCGAAATTTAACAGAAATGTAGGAGTTTACTATTTCTGTATATGTATAAATCAATATGTTTCTTTTATTGTTTCTTAATAATTAATTTAATTAGGCTTTCCCTTAAATTTACAGTTTAATATGTTGGAATGCTACTTTAGCATTTTCCATTCAAAGTTATAGTTAGACATCATAAGTTGTAGGGCTAGTTAAGGGGGTTGGGTATTTAGGGTCGAATATATAAATATCGTTTTCGGTTTTTTATAGACTATATAATATATAATATTCCTAACTAATATCCAGATTTTATCGTACAAAGAAAATTCTTATTGTCCATTCCTGTTGTAGTCAAGCTTCAATCAAGCAGCTATTTTGTTTGTTCAATAGTATTCTTTACAAGAGAAATGGTTTAATGTACATAAATCCCTAGCATTTAATATTGAAATAAGAAGTTGTTACCATTTAGACTAAACATTGTTCATAGTATAGATATGCATTAGACAAACATATGTTTTAAGCAAAATTTTATTATGACTATTTTTGATGGTTCGGATATACGGAGAAGAAAAGAAAAAAAGTAGAACTAATAATAATAGTAATAAAAAAGGAACAAGGAAAAGAAGAAAAAGAAAATAAGAGTATGGTATCCTAGCTTTACCAACTCAAGCCTCTCATGTCTGTACTTCAATGTCAACAGGCTTTGTTTCCTAAAACTTAATAATTTAGACAAAATTTAATCACAAATTTATTCCAAAAATTTCAAACAACATCCATATCTCTTTTCTCAAAGACATATTTACAAACCCATCGCTCATTAACTATCTAAACCGGATCAAACAAATCTCTTACTCCTAAAAGCAATAATAATCAGCGCTAAAGGAATATTATTTAAAACACTGAAATTCAAAAATATATTACAAGAACAAATTAAAAGAAAACAAAACCCATGTCATAATATATTCATGAAACCATATCACCCATGATCAACTAGATGACCTATAACCATGTTTAAAATTACCTCATATGTTCTATATGTCTGTTCTCAGTATAAACAAAAAATAAAAGCCGATAAAAAAAATCACACGCACATCAAATGCTTAACAGAATCTATACAACGAATAAAAAAGAAGAAGAAGAACAGCATCCTAGGTTTACTTGTTTAAGCCAAGCAGATCACTACTTAAATATCGACAGAATGCGTCGCTATTCTTAAAAATAAAAAACAACAAAAATACAGCAAGAGTAAATCGTCTACTACTACAACAACATAAACCAAACTCCTACAAGAACAACAAAGCAAAACTCCTACAAACCGCTTCTACTGATTCATCAGTGTATTGCTAGATTAGCCTTAAAAATGTCAACAACAACATGATACGTGCATATTAACTTATTCTACTTGTATGTTCAAATTCTACCTATACGTGTATTAAAGATCTGAAAATTACGACAAGTAATAAACATTATAAGTGAATAATAGTATTTTGTATCAATGACAAGTGCCGCAGAAAGTGCAGAAATACTACCAGACATCTGAATCAGCCTCTGTCGCTACATCTACACTACCCGTCTGTCCTTTACCTCTGTCAGTCTGTCCGTCTGCTTGTCCGTCTATTCTTTCAAATTTAGAGTTAGATGTGATAAGTTGAAGAGTACTTAACTCTTTCGGTTAGGTTGAATATGTAAATAACGTTTTGATTATTAGCTTATACATCATATGACTACCTTATGATTTGGCTACACGCGGAAAAAAGAAAAAGAATTAGAAGCAAGTGTCTAGACTTCAATATCATGCATCTCTCAATATCTCTCTTCTCAAACGCATATTCACAAACTCATCGCTCATTGACTAACTATACCATATCAAACAAATCTCCTATACCTAAAATCAATAATAATTAGCGTTAAAGAAATATTATTTAAAATACTGAAGTTCGAAAATATATTACAAGAGCAAATTACAGAAAAAAAAAATCATGTCATAAAATTTTATTAATCCATATAGTCATACTGAAATTCATGAACATAACCATGTTCAAAATCTAATCATAGCGTTTTCTAAATGTCTCAGTATAAAAACAAAAAAAGAAAAAAAAAATACTAAGATATTAAAATACGTGTATCTGTCTCCAACACAAAAATTCATGCATATCAAATGCTTATCCTATAACAAAGAAAAGAAGTAAAATAAGAATACTATAAGAACATATCCTATATGGTTTGCCTGTTTAAGTCGCGCATTTCACTACTTCAATATCGACAGCATGCGTCTTTATTTCTAAATCTGTTTCGGTAGATTAGCTAACCATAAAATTAAGCAACCCATATTAGTAATGACCTATGAGGATACAAAACCAAAGTTCACTCGCAACGTTCGTAATTCATTTAGTACCTATATAAGAAAAAAATGCTATACCCGTAAAGCATTAAAATATAAGCAACAACAAAAAAATATTCCATCAATGTTCTCAAGATTAAATTTCAACCAGTACAGCATACGCTAAGCATATTCCCAACGCGAAAGCGTAAAGCATCTTTAAAATAAATCCCCCTAAATTTGTTATATTAACTCTATCGCCACTCCATTCCTCAAAAATTCGTACGGACATCAAATCTTATCCTAACAGAAGCTATATAATAATGAAAAAAAGTGGAGCATCCTAGGTTTACCTAATCAATCCTCTCATGTCTATACCTCAGTATTAACACTTGAGTATCAGCGACACGCGTCTCTATTCCTAAAAATAAAACAACACAGCAAGAATAAATCGTATACAAAAACAACATAAGCCAAACCTCTAAAACGATACGATCAAATTTCAACCAAAACTATTCTCCTGTCCGTCTATATGTATGTATGTCTGTCCTTTACCTCTCTCAGCCTGTCCGTCTATTAGTCTGTATAACTATCTGTATGTCTGTCCGTATATCTTCTGTGTTTATGAATGTGTGGATAATAGACTCTAAAATTAAAAAAAAAATCCAACCGAAAAAAAAATATATTATAATTCTAATTGTAA
Organism: Myopa testacea; assembly: GCA_949629155.1. NCBI lineage: Eukaryota > Metazoa > Arthropoda > Insecta > Diptera > Conopidae > Myopa > Myopa testacea. The sequence continues at coordinate 25,411,274 of OX451347.1, forward strand.
ATAAATAAATAAATATATGTAGAAAATAAATAAATAAATATAAATATAAAATTTAAATTATAATAATATACATACATACATACAGTTTGGAAAGAAAAATACCAGAAAATAACCAGGAAAAATAAATAACAACAACAACAAACACATAGCAAAAATTTCTTACTTCTACAATAGCTTAGCAGTAGTGGGTATATGTATGTTCTGGCCCAACGTAGCGACTGCGCTGCCCGGCGGAGCGTGCGGAGCGTGAGGTGCTATGGTAGGCCATGAGGTGCTATGGTAGCGACTGCGCTGCCCGGCGGAGCGTGAGGTGCTATGGTAGGCCGTGAGGTGCTATGGTAGTGACTGCGCTGCCCGGCGGAGCGTGCGGTGCGTGAGGTGCTATGGTAGGCCGTGAGGTGCTATGGTAGCGACTGCGCTGCCCGTGAGGTGCTATGGTTATGTGAGAGTGAGCGAGATAGTTTGAAGAAGGGGGAGGGAGGGAGGAAGGAAGGGGAGGGAGGGAGGAAGGAAGGGGAGGGAGGGAGGGACGAAGGAAGGGGAGGGAGGAAGGGAAGGGGAGGGAGGGAGAGGAGGGAGGAAGGGAAGGGGAGGGACAGACGAACATACAGACGGACATATAGACGGACATACATACATATAGACCGACAGACATACATACATACATACATACAGACGCACATATAGACGGACATACATAGCTCGGCGTGCTGACTGTTGCGAGTGTAGTGTATTCCTCTGCCTTGATCTCTGCCCGCTTGCGTATCGTTTGTGGTACTTGAGATTTTTTGTTGTTGTTCTGAATATGCGTAGCGTTGTTGTTGGAAAATATTTTTTAATTACTCTCATTTGATTGCTTTTCGTCATTTTGCTATGTTGTTGTTGTAGATTTAGTAAATGAGTTATGGGCATTTCAAGTGGTCGGTTCGCTCGCGATCACACTTATTGAATTTACTCGTACATATATTAATACAATTATTTCAATCTCGGAATTGGAGTTGACATTTTCGGTACTTTCTGTTTACGAGTATTTTCTCATGGTCTGATAGACAGACGGACACACATACATATAGACAGACGGACACACATACATATAGACAGACGGACAGACAAAGGGCGGAATAGACAGATGGACATACATACATATAGACGGACATACATACATATAGACGGACAGACATACAGGCAGACGCACAGACATACAGGCAGACGCACAGACAAAGGGTCGAATAGACAGATGGACAGTGAACATACACAAATTCAATTCTTCATAAATTCAGTGTCATAGTTAGCTTGGAGATCAGCTTGATGGCTAAAGTGGTTGGTGGGAAGAGGGAATGGGAAAGTGTAGGGGGCAAAACGGACAGACAGACGGACAGACTGACAGACAGAGAGACATAGCGACAGTGAACATGTACGAATTAAAATTCGTTTGTTTATTTTGTTCTTGTTCGAGTTTGGCTTATGTTGTTTTGTATACGATTTATTCTTGCTGTCTTGTTTTATTTTTAGGAATAGAGACGCTTGTTAATGATATTGAAGTCTCCACTTATTCTTTTTCTTCATTGTATAGCTTCTGTTAGAATAAGCATTTAATATCCTTGCGAGAAGAGTTAATACAACGAATTCAGGGATTTTATACACATGAAGTAATATTTTGGTACATTTGCGTTAGGAATATGCTTGGGTATGCTATACTTGTTTTTCTTTTATTTAATCTAGTTTTTATTTTATTTCTTTTTGGGTGTAGATTTTTTTTTTTTTTTTTTGTTCTTGTTATGTAGGTACAAAATGAAGATTTCAAGTCAACTTTGTAGCCTCATAGGTTATTACTAATATGGGTTATTTAATTTAATGGTTAGCTAATCTACCGACACACTTTTGAAGCAGTTTTCTGTATGATTTTTGCTTGTGTTATTGTTGTAAGAGTTTGATTTATGTTGTTGTTGTTGTAGTAGTAGACGATTTATTCTTGCGGTGTTGTTGTTTTTTATTTTTTTTTTTTCTTAGGAGGAGAGAGGCATGCTGTCGATATTGAAGTACTAAAATGCAGGGCTTAAGCAGTTAAATCTAGAATTTGTTCTTATGGTATTCTTATTTTAATTCTTGTTTTCTTTGCTGTAGGATAAGCATTTTAATTAATTGATAGTTAATTTTAGTGCCGGAGAAAAACACACATATTTTAATCGCTTATTATTTTTTTCTTTTTGTTTTTATACTGAGACATTTAGAAAATGCTATGATTACATTTTGAATATGCTTATAGTTCATCAAATTCAATATGACTATATGACTATATGGATTAATGAACATATGATGACATGATTTTCCTTTCATTTGTTCTTGTAATATATTTTTAGTTTCAGTGTCTTAAATAATATTTCCCTAGACCTGATTATTATTGCTTCTAGAAGTAAGAAATTTGTTTGATGTGGTTTAGTTAGTTAATGAGCGATGGTAAACATATCTTTGAGAACAGAGATATTGTTGTTTTGAAATTTTAGGAATAAATTTGTGAGTATATTTTGTCTAAATTATAAAATTTTAGAAAACAAAGCCTGTTAACATTGAAGTGTAGACGTGAGGCTTGAGTTGGTAAAGCTAGGATGCCATTCTTACTCTTATTTTCTCTTTTCTTTTTTCTTGTTCTTGCTCTTTTTTTTTTTTTTTTTTTTGTCAATACTATTATTATTGCTTCTTATTTTTCCTTTTTCCGCGTGTACCCAAATCATAAGGTAGTCATCATATAATGTATAAGCAAATAGTCAATACGTTATTTATATATTCAACCTCACCGAAACAGTTAAGCGTTCTTCAACTTAGCACATCTAACAGAATGATAGAGGTAAAGGACAGGCAGATAGTGTAGATGTAGTGACAGAGGCAGATTCAGATGGTTGGTAGTATTTTTGGTGGGACTATTCTTAGCGTATGCGGCACTTGTTGACATTGATAGAAAATATTATTATTCATTTATAATGTTTATTGTTTGTCGTAATTTTCGAATGTTTAATACATATAAGTAGAATTTGAACATATAAGAAGAGTTAAGTTAATATGCGTATATCAGGGTGGTGTTAACATTTTTAAGGCTAATCTAACAATAGTCTGATGAAGCAGTAGAAGCGGTTTTGTAGGAGTTTCCCTTATGGTGTTATTGTTGTAGGAGTTTGGTTTATGTTGTTGTAGTAGTAGACGATTTATTCTTGCTGTCTTGTTTTATTTTTAGGAATAGAGACTCATGCTGTTGATATTTAACTGATGACATGCGTGGCTTAAGCAGGCAAATCTATGATGCTATTTTTCTTCTTCTTTTTATTTGTTGCATAGATTCTGTTAGGAGAAGCATTTGATGTGCGTGTGAATTTTTAAGTCGATCAAAGACACATATTTTATTCAATTATTATCGCTTATTATTTTTTTCTTTTCTTGTTTTATACTGTCACATATAGAAAATGTTGAGTAGATTTTGAGCATGGCTATAGGTCATCTAGTTGATGATGGATGATATGGTTTCATGAACATATGATGACATGATTTTCCTTTCATTTGTTCTTGTAATATATTTTTAGTTTCAGTGTTTTAAATAATATTTCTTCAACGCTAATTATTATTGCTTCTAGGAGTAAGAAATTTGTTTGATCTGGTTTAGTTAGTTAATGAGCGATGGGTTAGTAAACATATCTTTGAGAACAGAGATATTGTTGTTGTTTGAAATTTTAGGAATACATAACTTTGTAATTAAATGTTGTCTAAATTATGAAATTTTAGGAGGATTTCTTCTTAGTAGGATTTCTTCTTAACATTGAAGTGTAGACGTGAGAGGCTTGAGTTGGTAAAGCTAGGATGCCATTCTTACTCTTATTTTCTTTTTCTTCATTTTTTTTTTTCTTGTTCTTTTTTTTTATTACTATTATTATTAGTTCTAATTCTTTTTCTTTTCTTCTGCGTATAGCCGAACCATCAAAATTGTCATACCAAAGTTTAGCTTAAAACTATTAAAAAACTATGACTAAAATTTAGCTTCCATACTATGATCAATGTTTAGTCTAAATGGTAACAACTGCTTATTTCAATATTAAATACTAGGGATTTATGTAGCTTAAATTATTTCTCTTGTAAAGAATGCTATTGACCCAACAAAATAGCTGCTTGATTGAAGCTTGACTACAACTTTTTATGCTTTCAGATCGACAATAAGAATTTTCTTTGACCAATAAAATCTGGCTTTTAGTTAGGGATCATTATATAGTCTATAAATAACCGAAAACGATATCTATATATTCAACCTCATCGAAACACATAAATACCCTACAACTTATGATGTCTAAGTATAACTTTGAATGGGAAATGCTACGCGTTTTTAAATGTTTTAAAATGTAGCGTTTCAACATATTAAACTGTAAATTTAAGGGAAACCTATAATTATTAAGGAACAATAAAAGAAACATATTGATTTGTACACACACACACACAGAAATAGTGAACTCCTACATTTCTGTTAAATTTCATTCCAATAGCTTTCTCAGTTCTAATGCGATCATGATTTCAACAGAGAGAAGAACAAGGCTAAATCTCAATGGATATCATTTGCGCAATAAAATTTTCCATATCGTTCTTTTTAGAACATAAATTAAAAATCATTAAAGGGTATTTAACTCAAAATCCAACTCTAAATTAATAAGACGGAGAATTGAAATAGACATTAACATGAAAATATAATGCAAATAGATATAAACACTACTTCTTACTATAATGAGTAGCCTATGGTTCGACAATGATAATAGAAACAATCTTTAGAAACCAACAACAAGGGACTTTGAGCGTAAGGAGCGTAAGGAGATCAGACTATAATCAATTCAAAAATAAATTAATAAAAATGGATAGAAAACTCATAGAAACATCTACAGCATCGGTCTAGTAATTTTATTAGCCCAGTTGTGGATATCAGTATGATAACATAATTGTAATTCATAAACAAAAATTCATTCAAAATACATTAGCAATATATGTAACTCAACGAACTATTAGCGAGACAATCAATAAAAATTATACTAACTCCTAATAAAGGCAAGAAATACGTAGTATTCATACAATACAATACAATTCCACAATTCACAAATTTTGTTTCTTAAGAAACCACATACGAAATAATAGACCTCCATACCCACTACAGTAACACAAATATTTTTTTTTTTTGTAGCATCAAAATCTCTATAATATCCTCACAACACATTTACTGATACATTTATATCCACTTCCTATCAATAAAACAAATGAAATTATTACAATAACGCAGCTAGAATTAATAGAACTAATGAATGAAATTGAAATACTTACTTACTATTGCTTCAATATCAAAATATATAACTGGAAATATGAATATGTCTAGCCGCAAACAAATAAATGGGGATAGCGGAATGAAATAAACCATTTGAAAGAACATAAAAGCATCACCGCTAATCAATTTACAAAAATAAACATAAATATAATATATAAATCTAAAATTAAATAAATATTAAAATAAGTAAAAATAAATATGTACTGTAAGGATAAATAAATATAACGATATTAATTAAATAATAACATGTATAAGACACAGTTCACTACCACCGAATTCTATAAGAGAGCTCATTTGTTGGCCCTTCTAATCGCGAAAAGACTGAATTTAATATAGACAGTCCGAACGGACTAAATTTTATTAACATACATATATCTGTAAATTATATAAATGACAGTATGAGTAGTTGAAGTAGCTATTATTTTTAGATAAAAACATTGGCTTCTTTACAAATTTTGAGACTGTTTTAAGTCAAAAACCAATAATTATATTCGATGACATAGCTAGAGGGAAGTAAAACAATATTCAAGAGTACTTTTGTATGGGCAGACGCAAATTTATTGATTGCTTTTTATTCATACCAACCATAAACAAAAATTCCCAAGCATTTGGTGCGCGATAATGCTAACATGATTATTATGTTTAAGCAGGATGATATGAATATGAAGCACATATACAATGATCATGCCGCAACAAATATGGCTTATAAAAAATTGATTAATGTATGCGGAGAATGTTGGAAAAATAAATATGGATTTCTTGTAACAAAGACAATCCAAGTAATAATGAACGATCTAAAATGGGGCGATATAAAATGGGATTTGATATATACATACATTCACTAATTCGCTGGTTACCACTATATTAATATTAGTATGATAACATTCAACTGAATGCATTTCATATACCTATTAAAAAAATTGGTAAAAAATGTTCTAAGATGTTCAAAAGCTGTTCAAAAGGTATTCAGAGCTGTTCAAAAGCTGTTCAAAAGGTGTTCAGAGCTGTTCGAAAGGTGTTCAGAGCTGTTCAAAAGGTGTTCAAAAGGTGTTCAGAGCTGTTCGAAAGGTGTTCAGAGCTGTTCAAAAGGTGTTCAGAGCTGTTCAGAAGCTGTTTAATAGGTGTTCAAAGCTGTTCAAGAGCTGTTTAAAAGGTGTTCAAAGGTGTTCAAGAGCTGTTTAAAAGATGTTCGAAGCTGTTCAAGAGTTGATCATAAGCTGATTGAAAAGTAATCAAGAGCTAATCAAAAAGCTCATATACCTGATCTGATATTACTATCGCTAAAATGGAAAGAGAAAAGAAAATATTAAAAGATCTAATAAAAACTAGATACAAATTGAAATACAAAAATTAAGCATATAAAATTAGTAAAAGCAGATTTAGAGAATTAACTAGAAAGACATTTAGCCACATCACAAAACCTCTAAAAGAAATAGTCAAGAACTCCAATACAAATTATAATAAGGATAAGCTTAACATTAAATACAATAAGGTACCACTAAAAGTAAAAACAAGTACTCCAGCTAAAGCACGAAAAGTCGATTTCTCAAACGAAACCCTTATCAATAGTAATGACGATGAAGACGACGCCTTTTTCACTCAAATGAAAGATGCAGAAGTGAACACATCAACCCATACAAAAATAATAATTAATAATAATATTAATTTTCTGAACTCGATACTGCAAGAGATGTTCAGAAATCTACTGAACACGGTCTATTCCGAATTGGAATAGCAGAATGTGCTATAAACCACATATGAACCATACAAAGGATCGGATTTTAAAGGCAAATCGGAAATAGCGCTGGCGCATTACATAATAAAATAATAATAATATCCGATAATAGTTGGTAACTTACACCTAGATTGCTTCAATTATTATTAGAAGCATCAAATTATAACAAAGCAGACCATTTTTCAAAACTATTTTACGTAACTACTAGTACTAACAAACATAATTTTAATAGAAATGAACAAGTAACGGGAATTAAGGGCTTTTCAAACTCAATTGTTGGTTTGATGATAACATTTTTAAATTTGAGATTATTATAGGTGGGACATTTTCTTTGAGCCATACTCTAAAATCAACACACCTAAAATATAGTCACATACATGGCTGAATCTAAACTGTAATCGATCAACCTAATCAACCGATCAACCGATCAACCTAATCAACCTGATCAACCGATCAACCGATCAACCTGATCAACCTAATCAACCGATCAACCTAATCAACCTAATCATCCGATCAACCTGATCAACCGATCATCCGATCAACCTAATCAACCGATCAACCTAATCAACCTAATCATCCGATCAACCTGATCAACCTAATCAACCGATCAACCGATCATCCGATCAACCTGATCAACCGAGCATCCGATCAATCGATCGATTGATCTGATGAACGGTTGATTAATCGGTTGATCTGGTTGATCGGTTGATTAGGTTGATCAGGTTGATCGGTTGATTAGGTTGATCGGTTGATCGGATGATCGGTTGATCGGTTGATTAGGTTGATCAGGTTGATCGGTTGAATTTATAAGCCATATCTGTTGCGGCATGATCATTGTATATGTGCTTCATATTCATATCATCCTGCTTAAACATAATAATCATGTTAGCATTATCGCGCACCAAATGCTTGGGAATTTTTGTTTATGGTTGGTATGAATAAAAAGCAATCAATAAATTTGCGTCTGCCCATACAAAAGTACTCTTGAATATTGTTTTACTTCCCTCTAGCTATGTCATCGAATATAATTATTGGTTTTTGACTTAAAACAGACTCAAAATTTGTAAAGAAGCCAATGTTTTTATCTAAAAATAATAGCTACTTCAACTACTCATACTGTCATTTATATAATTTACAGATATATGTATGTTAATAAAATTTAGTCCGTTCGGACTGTCTATATTAAATTCAGTCT
>OX451347.1:25419744-25784308 GCA_949629155.1 Myopa testacea
GAGCTGTTTAAAAGATGTTCGAAGCTGTTCAAGAGTTGATCATAAGCTGATTGAAAAGTAATCAAGAGCTAATCAAAAAGCTCATATACCTGATCTGATATTACTATCGCTAAAATGGAAAGAGAAAAGAAAATATTAAAAGATCTAATAAAAACTAGATACAAATTGAAATACAAAAATTAAGCATATAAAATTAGTAAAAGCAGATTTAGAGAATTAACTAGAAAGACATTTAGCCACATCACAAAACCTCTAAAAGAAATAGTCAAGAACTCCAATACAAATTATAATAAGGATAAGCTTAACATTAAATACAATAAGGTACCACTAAAAGTAAAAACAAGTACTCCAGCTAAAGCACGAAAAGTCGATTTCTCAAACGAAACCCTTATCAATAGTAATGACGATGAAGACGACGCCTTTTTCACTCAAATGAAAGATGCAGAAGTGAACACATCAACCCATACAAAAATAATAATTAATAATAATATTAATTTTCTGAACTCGATACTGCAAGAGATGTTCAGAAATCTACTGAACACGGTCTATTCCGAATTGGAATAGCAGAATGTGCTATAAACCACATATGAACCATACAAAGGATCGGATTTTAAAGGCAAATCGGAAATAGCGCTGGCGCATTACATAATAAAATAATAATAATATCCGATAATAGTTGGTAACTTACACCTAGATTGCTTCAATTATTATTAGAAGCATCAAATTATAACAAAGCAGACCATTTTTCAAAACTATTTTACGTAACTACTAGTACTAACAAACATAATTTTAATAGAAATGAACAAGTAACGGGAATTAAGGGCTTTTCAAACTCAATTGTTGGTTTGATGATAACATTTTTAAATTTGAGATTATTATAGGTGGGACATTTTCTTTGAGCCATACTCTAAAATCAACACACCTAAAATATAGTCACATACATGGCTGAATCTAAACTGTAATCGATCAACCTAATCAACCGATCAACCGATCAACCTAATCAACCTGATCAACCGATCAACCGATCAACCTGATCAACCTAATCAACCGATCAACCTAATCAACCTAATCATCCGATCAACCTGATCAACCGATCATCCGATCAACCTAATCAACCGATCAACCTAATCAACCTAATCATCCGATCAACCTGATCAACCTAATCAACCGATCAACCGATCATCCGATCAACCTGATCAACCGAGCATCCGATCAATCGATCGATTGATCTGATGAACGGTTGATTAATCGGTTGATCTGGTTGATCGGTTGATTAGGTTGATCAGGTTGATCGGTTGATTAGGTTGATCGGTTGATCGGATGATCGGTTGATCGGTTGATTAGGTTGATCAGGTTGATCGGTTGAATTTATAAGCCATATCTGTTGCGGCATGATCATTGTATATGTGCTTCATATTCATATCATCCTGCTTAAACATAATAATCATGTTAGCATTATCGCGCACCAAATGCTTGGGAATTTTTGTTTATGGTTGGTATGAATAAAAAGCAATCAATAAATTTGCGTCTGCCCATACAAAAGTACTCTTGAATATTGTTTTACTTCCCTCTAGCTATGTCATCGAATATAATTATTGGTTTTTGACTTAAAACAGACTCAAAATTTGTAAAGAAGCCAATGTTTTTATCTAAAAATAATAGCTACTTCAACTACTCATACTGTCATTTATATAATTTACAGATATATGTATGTTAATAAAATTTAGTCCGTTCGGACTGTCTATATTAAATTCAGTCTTTTCGCGATTAGAAGGGCCAACAAATGAGCTCTCTTATAGAATTCGGTGGTAGTGAACTGTGTCTTATACATGTTATTATTTAATTAATATCGTTATATTTATTTATCCTTACAGTACATATTTATTTTTACTTATTTTAATATTTATTTAATTTTAGATTTATATATTATATTTATGTTTATTTTTGTAAATTGATTAGCGGTGATGCTTTTATGTTCTTTCAAATGGTTTATTTCATTCCGCTATCCCCATTTATTTGTTTGCGGCTAGACATATTCATATTTCCAGTTATATATTTTGTTATTGAAGCAATAGTAAGTAAGTATTTCAATTTCATTCATTAGTTCTATTAATTCTAGCTGCGTTATTGTAATAATTTCATTTGTTTTATTGATAGGAAGTGGATATAAATGTATCAGTAAATGTGTTGTGAGGATATTATAGAGATTTTGATGCTACAAAAAAAAAAAATATTTGTGTTACTGTAGTGGGTATGGAGGTCTATTATTTCGTATGTGGTTTCTTAAGAAACAAAATTTGTGAATTGTGGAATTGTATTGTATTGTATGAATACTATGTATTTCTTGCCTTTATTAGGAGTTAGTATAATTTTTATTGATTGTCTCGCTAATAGTTCGTTGAGTTACATATATTGCTAGTGTATTTTGAATGAATTTTTGTTTATGAATTACAATTATGTTATCATACTGATATCCACAACTGGGCTAATAAAATTACTAGACCGATGCTGTAGATGTTTCTATGAGTTTTCTATCCATTTTTATTAATTTATTTTTGAATTGATTATAGTCTGATCTCCTTACGCTCCTTACGCTCAAAGTCCCTTGTTGTTGGTTTCTAAAGATTGTTTCTATTATCATTGTCGAACCATAGGCTACTCATTATAGTAAGAAGTAGTGTTTATATCTATTTGCATTATATTTTCATGTTAATGTCTATTTCAATTCTCCGTCTTATTAATTTAGAGTTGGATTTTGAGTTAAATACCCTTTAATGATTTTTAATTTATGTTCTAAAAAGAACGATATGGAAAATTTTATTGCGCAAATGATATCCATTGAGATTTAGCCTTGTTCTTCTCTCTGTTGAAATCATGATCGCATTAGAACTGAGAAAGCTATTGGAATGAAATTTAACAGAAATGTAGGAGTTCACTATTTCTGTGTGTGTGTGTGTACAAATCAATATGTTTCTTTTATTGTTCCTTAATAATTATAGGTTTCCCTTAAATTTACAGTTTAATATGTTGAAACGCTACATTTTAAAACATTTAAAAACGCGTAGCATTTCCCATTCAAAGTTATACTTAGACATCATAAGTTGTAGGGTATTTATGTGTTTCGATGAGGTTGAATATATAGATATCGTTTTCGGTTATTTATAGACTATATAATGATCCCTAACTAAAAGCCAGATTTTATTGGTCAAAGAAAATTCTTATTGTCGATCTGAAAGCATAAAAAGTTGTAGTCAAGCTTCAATCAAGCAGCTATTTTGTTGGGTCAATAGCATTCTTTACAAGAGAAATAATTTAAGCTACATAAATCCCTAGTATTTAATATTGAAATAAGCAGTTGTTACCATTTAGACTAAACATTGATCATAGTATGGAAGCTAAATTTTAGTCATAGTTTTTTAATAGTTTTAAGCTAAACTTTGGTATGACAATTTTGATGGTTCGGCTATACGCAGAAGAAAAGAAAAAGAATTAGAACTAATAATAATAGTAATAAAAAAAAAGAACAAGAAAAAAAAAAATGAAGAAAAAGAAAATAAGAGTAAGAATGGCATCCTAGCTTTACCAACTCAAGCCTCTCACGTCTACACTTCAATGTTAAGAAGAAATCCTACTAAGAAGAAATCCTCCTAAAATTTCATAATTTAGACAACATTTAATTACAAAGTTATGTATTCCTAAAATTTCAAACAACAACAATATCTCTGTTCTCAAAGATATGTTTACTAACCCATCGCTCATTAACTAACTAAACCAGATCAAACAAATTTCTTACTCCTAGAAGCAATAATAATTAGCGTTGAAGAAATATTATTTAAAACACTGAAACTAAAAATATATTACAAGAACAAATGAAAGGAAAATCATGTCATCATATGTTCATGAAACCATATCATCCATCATCAACTAGATGACCTATAGCCATGCTCAAAATCTACTCAACATTTTCTATATGTGACAGTATAAAACAAGAAAAGAAAAAAATAATAAGCGATAATAATTGAATAAAATATGTGTCTTTGATCGACTTAAAAATTCACACGCACATCAAATGCTTCTCCTAACAGAATCTATGCAACAAATAAAAAGAAGAAGAAAAATAGCATCATAGATTTGCCTGCTTAAGCCACGCATGTCATCAGTTAAATATCAACAGCATGAGTCTCTATTCCTAAAAATAAAACAAGACAGCAAGAATAAATCGTCTACTACTACAACAACATAAACCAAACTCCTACAACAATAACACCATAAGGGAAACTCCTACAAAACCGCTTCTACTGCTTCATCAGACTATTGTTAGATTAGCCTTAAAAATGTTAACACCACCCTGATATACGCATATTAACTTAACTCTTCTTATATGTTCAAATTCTACTTATATGTATTAAACATTCGAAAATTACGACAAACAATAAACATTATAAATGAATAATAATATTTTCTATCAATGTCAACAAGTGCCGCATACGCTAAGAATAGTCCCACCAAAAATACTACCAACCATCTGAATCTGCCTCTGTCACTACATCTACACTATCTGCCTGTCCTTTACCTCTATCATTCTGTTAGATGTGCTAAGTTGAAGAACGCTTAACTGTTTCGGTGAGGTTGAATATATAAATAACGTATTGACTATTTGCTTATACATTATATGATGACTACCTTATGATTTGGGTACACGCGGAAAAAGGAAAAATAAGAAGCAATAATAATAGTATTGACAAAAAAAAAAAAAAAAAAAAGAGCAAGAACAAGAAAAAAGAAAAGAGAAAATAAGAGTAAGAATGGCATCCTAGCTTTACCAACTCAAGCCTCACGTCTACACTTCAATGTTAACAGGCTTTGTTTTCTAAAATTTTATAATTTAGACAAAATATACTCACAAATTTATTCCTAAAATTTCAAAACAACAATATCTCTGTTCTCAAAGATATGTTTACCATCGCTCATTAACTAACTAAACCACATCAAACAAATTTCTTACTTCTAGAAGCAATAATAATCAGGTCTAGGGAAATATTATTTAAGACACTGAAACTAAAAATATATTACAAGAACAAATGAAAGGAAAATCATGTCATCATATGTTCATTAATCCATATAGTCATATAGTCATATTGAATTTGATGAACTATAAGCATATTCAAAATGTAATCATAGCATTTTCTAAATGTCTCAGTATAAAAACAAAAAGAAAAAAATAATAAGCGATTAAAATATGTGTGTTTTTCTCCGGCACTAAAATTAACTATCAATTAATTAAAATGCTTATCCTACAGCAAAGAAAACAAGAATTAAAATAAGAATACCATAAGAACAAATTCTAGATTTAACTGCTTAAGCCCTGCATTTTAGTACTTCAATATCGACAGCATGCCTCTCTCCTCCTAAGAAAAAAAAAAAATAAAAAACAACAACACCGCAAGAATAAATCGTCTACTACTACAACAACAACAACATAAATCAAACTCTTACAACAATAACACAAGCAAAAATCATACAGAAAACTGCTTCAAAAGTGTGTCGGTAGATTAGCTAACCATTAAATTAAATAACCCATATTAGTAATAACCTATGAGGCTACAAAGTTGACTTGAAATCTTCATTTTGTACCTACATAACAAGAACAAAAAAAAAAAAAAAAAATCTACACCCAAAAAGAAATAAAATAAAAACTAGATTAAATAAAAGAAAAACAAGTATAGCATACCCAAGCATATTCCTAACGCAAATGTACCAAAATATTACTTCATGTGTATAAAATCCCTGAATTCGTTGTATTAACTCTTCTCGCAAGGATATTAAATGCTTATTCTAACAGAAGCTATACAATGAAGAAAAAGAATAAGTGGAGACTTCAATATCATTAACAAGCGTCTCTATTCCTAAAAATAAAACAAGACAGCAAGAATAAATCGTATACAAAACAACATAAGCCAAACTCGAACAAGAACAAAATAAACAAACGAATTTTAATTCGTACATGTTCACTGTCGCTATGTCTCTCTGTCTGTCAGTCTGTCCGTCTGTCTGTCCGTTTTGCCCCCTACACTTTCCCATTCCCTCTTCCCACCAACCACTTTAGCCATCAAGCTGATCTCCAAGCTAACTATGACACTGAATTTATGAAGAATTGAATTTGTGTATGTTCACTGTCCATCTGTCTATTCGACCCTTTGTCTGTGCGTCTGCCTGTATGTCTGTCCGTCTATATGTATGTATGTCCGTCTATATGTATGTATGTCCATCTGTCTATTCCGCCCTTTGTCTGTCCGTCTGTCTATATGTATGTGTGTCCGTCTGTCTATATGTATGTGTGTCCGTCTGTCTATATGTATGTGTGTCCGTCTGTCTATCAGACCATGAGAAAATACTCGTAAACAGAAAGTACCGAAAATGTCAACTCCAATTCCGAGATTGAAATAATTGTATTAATATATGTACGAGTAAATTCAATAAGTGTGATCGCGAGCGAACCGACCACTTGAAATGCCCATAACTCATTTACTAAATCTACAACAACAACATAGCAAAATGACGAAAAGCAATCAAATGAGAGTAATTAAAAAATATTTTCCAACAACAACGCTACGCATATTCAGAACAACAACAAAAAATCTCAAGTACCACAAACGATACGCAAGCGGGCAGAGATCAAGGCAGAGGAATACACTACACTCGCAACAGTCAGCACGCCGAGCTATGTATGTCCGTCTATATGTGCGTCTGTATGTATGTATGTATGTATGTCTGTCGGTCTATATGTATGTATGTCCGTCTATATGTCCGTCTGTATGTTCGTCTGTCCCTCCCCTTCCCTTCCTCCCTCCTCTCCCTCCCTCCCCTTCCCTTCCTCCCTCCCCTTCCTTCGTCCCTCCCTCCCTCCCCTTCCTTCCTCCCTCCCTCCCCTTCCTTCCTCCCTCCCTCCCCCTTCTTCAAACTATCGCCCTCTCGCTCACTCTCACATAACCATAGCACCTCACGGGCAGCGCAGTCGCTACCATAGCACCTCACGGCCTACCATAGCACCTCACGCACCGCACGCTCCGCCGGGCAGCGCAGTCACTACCATAGCACCTCACGGCCTACCATAGCACCTCACGCTCCGCCGGGCAGCGCAGTCGCTACCATAGCACCTCATGGCCTACCATAGCACCTCACGCTCCGCTATACCAAACACACGTCATATAAAAATACTAAAAAATCAAAAACGCTGATTTGCGTTGATATGAATTAACAACCACAACACAGCAAGGAAAACTCCTACAACAACAGCTTCTACTATTCCATCCGACCGGCTGTAGATTATCCCTTAAAAGGCCAGGAGCGCAAAACGTGCATGTTTCCCTACTATCACAGACCAGGTGATCAAAGCACCGAAATTACTACCGTGTACCCAACAACATCACGCTACATAGTGCAAGTGCTGAAAAAAGGTTGATTTTGTTTGCTACGATCAAAGGATCGAAGTGAATCATCCCCTAAAATAAATAACATGTATGTGTGTTTGTGTGTGGAAATTAGACTCCAAAATTAAAAAAAAATTCAAAAGAGAAAATATTATAAATAAATAAATAAACATATAAATATAAATAAATATATATATAAATAAATAAATATAAATATGAAATATAATTATAAATTATAACACTAACGCCATCTACTTCGGTATAGCAAACGATCGGCATTCCTAAGTCTATATCACAGACACAAGCCTAAATGAACATTCCAAAGCACTTACCCACGATGGCCATCTGGTGGACGATAGCATAGTTACGAACCTATCGGCTAAAAGACAAAAAACTTATGTCAATATCACAGACACAAGCCTAAATGAACATTCTAAAGCACTTATCAACGATGGCCATCTGGTGGACGATAGCATAGTTACAAACCTATCGGCTAAAAGACAGAAAATTACCCTAGAAAACACACCTAAAACCATAATTTAGCAAAGACACAATCCTAAATGGCTAAAAATGCAATAATCATTCAAAGAAACCCCTAAAACTATGCTTTCAGCAAGGACACAATGCAAATTGTAGCAAAGGCACAAACCAATTTTTAGCAAAGACACACTCCTAAATTTTATTCCCAGTTATTCCCACTTTTCCTTTGTCCCAGAACCCCCTTATAACCACTACTTATTAGATCTTTTAATATTTTCCCATCCATCTTAGCGATAGTAATAACATATATCAGGTCAAGTATATCAGTTCTTGATTACGTTTGATCAGCTTATGATCAGGTAGATCAGCTTCTGAACTGTTTTTGAACAGCTTTTGATGAGGTCGAACAGCTTTTGAACAGCTTTGGAACTACTTTTGATGAGGTCGAAAAGCTTGTGAACTGCTTTCCTATCACTTGATCAGCAATCACATCTGGTATATCAACATTTTAGTTGAAAGTTATCATACTAATATGAATATAATGGAACCTAATCATATTATAGGTGACTGCATGTATGTATATATCAAATCCCTTTTTATAATTGGACCACTATCAATTGGATCATCTTTGGTTATTAAAAGAAATGTGTATGTATCTTTCCAACATTCTCAAGGAAAATCATATATTTTGATCCGTATATATTTATAAATTTTGCATAAGACATATCTTTTTCCGACATGATCATTGTATATGTGCTTCATATTCATCTCATCTTGCTTAAACATAATAATCTTGTTGGCATTATCGCGTACCAAATGCTTGCTTATATGGTTAATATGAGTAAAAACAACTAATAGATTTATGTCTGCCAATACAAAAGTACTCTCAAATATTATTTTGCTTCTCACAAGATACGGCATCGAATATCATTATTGAGTTGGCTTTTCTTTCAAAGAATTTCAAAAATTTTTGTAGAAGCCAATGTTTCTCTTTTTATCCAATTTCAGCTAATTCAAGTACTCATAATTTCATTGATATAATGACTTTGGCTATATTAATAAACTTTACTCCATTTTGGACTATCTACACTAAACTCAGTCTTTCCGTTAGATTAGAAGGTTCAACAAATGAGCTCTCTTATAGAATTCAGTGTCTTATACATGCTATTAGTTAATTAATTTCATTATATTTATTTATCCATATAGTATATTTATTCTTTTTATATTTATATTAATTTTATTTTAGATTTATGTATTATATTTATTTTGTGAACTGATTACAGTTTGAACTTCCATACTTTTATTTTGTTTTAAAATGTTTGTTTTATTCCGATGTCCCTATTTATTTGTTTGCACCACGCACATATTCATATTCCAGTTACATATTTTGTTATTGAAGCTAAAGTAAGTATTTCAATTTCATTTTTAGTTAGTATTAATTCTAGTTGCGTTATTGTAATAATATTTCTTTGTTTTATTGATAGAAAGTGGATATGAATATAGCAGTGAATGTATTGTGCGGATATTATGGAGATTCTGATGCTAAAAATAATATTTGTGTTATTGTAGTGGGCATTTAGGTCCATTATTTCGTATGTGCTTTCTTAAGAAACAAAATTTGTGGATTGTTGAAGTATGAATACTATGTATTTCTTTGTCTTTATTAGGAGTTAGTATAATTTTGATTGATTGTCGGTGTTTAAGTGAATTTTGGTTTATGAATTGTAATTATGGTATCATACCTATATCAACAACTGGGCTGATAAAATGACTAGCACGATATTGCTGATGTTTCTATGAGTTTTCTATCCAAATTACTATCCCGATATTGTAGATGTTTCTATGAATTTTCTGTCCATTTTTGTTCATTTATTTTTGAATTGATTATTGTCTGATATCCTTAAGCTCAAAGCCCCTTGTATTTGGTTTCTAAAGATTGTTTCTATTATCATTGTCGAGCCTTTATCTGGCGACTGATTATATTTGCATTATATTTCCATGTTAATGTCTATTTCAGTTTTCCGTCTTATTAATATGGAGTTGGGTTTTGAGTTAATTGTCTATGGCCTTTAATGATTTTAAATTTATGTCCTAAAAAGAATGGTATGAAAAATTTCATTGTGCAAAACGGTATTCCTTGAGATTTATCCTTGTTCGTCTGTCTGTTGGACTCATAATCGCATTAGAATTGATTAAGCTATTGGAGCGAAATTTAACAGAAATGTAGGAGTTTACTATTTCTGTGTATGTATAAACCAATATGTTTCTTTTATTGTTTCCCTTAAATTTACAGTTTAATATGTTGGAATGCTACTTTAGCATTTTCTATTCAAAGTTATAGTTAGACATAAGTTGTAGGATATTTAAGGGTGTAGGGTATTTAGGGTTGAATATATGTACATGCAGATATCGTTTCAGACATAGCTAGGTATGTAGGTATAGTACTTTGTATGTGTTTTCTTAAGAAACAATATTTGTGAACCTTTTCAGTGTGAATAGTATGTATTTTGTAATTTGTAATTTATTTAGCAAAATACAGTGGCAGTACAATAAGAAAAGATTTCTTTTATAGTACAAAATATGATGAAATGAAATACATGATAATAATAATAAAAAGAAGAAAAAGAAGAAGAAGAAAGAAGTTCAAAGTAATATAAAGTTGGTGTGTTTAGAGATTAGAGGTAAAAGAAAAAAGAAAGATAATTTAAAGTATCAAGTAGAAAAGTGGCTTAGTATGGCAAGCTTGAAGATGACACTTGATGAAATCGCCCTGAGGCTACTGGGCAAAGAATTCCATAGCCGGACAGCATTGATAAACAAGAACCTTGAGGTGTTTAATGATTTGAAGGGTGGAATAATGAGCAGGACACTTCTCCGGGAGTGACCAAAACTCAGCTTATCAAACAAATAAAAAGGCGTCCTTTTGTAGATAAGCTTGTGTAGGAAAATGCAGTTTCTAGCATTTAGGTAGTTGAAAACGTCACATCCTATTATACCGCGCTTATTTTCTCCGAGATGCTCAAAATAACGTATACCGTACACATATCTAGTGGCATTATTGAAAGCAACAGAAAGCTTTAGGTACGAGCACGAGTCCAGCTTACTAAAGACAACACTTGAGTAGGTTATATGAGGGAGTATAAGCTGCATTACAAGTTTACGTCTGATCACAAGCGGTGTGAATGCAACCGATTGTTTGAGATTTCGCAGTGCAAGGTAGATCTGACGGATAAGATAATTAATGTGATCAGTACATGAGAGTTTGGTATTAATCCGATAACCAAGATTAACTATTTTAGCAACAAACTTTAATTTATGAGTGCCCAAATAAACGTCAGAGAAATCACAAAAGTACACTGATTCTTTCGAGATAGGAAGCACAAAACTTTTTGATGGATTAAGGATGACACGATTTTTGTTAGCCCAGAGCAGAATGCAGTTTAAGTCCTCATTCAACGTATGAACAAGGTGCTCTTTGAGATTACTCTTGCTGGATATATAAATTTGGATGCCATCTGCATAAGCATGAATAGAGGAGGACATGCACTCGTGAATATGTCGTTTATGAATAGAGAAAACAGTAGGGGCCCCAATACAGAACCTTGTGGCACTCCACTAGAAATAAAGCCCAGCTGTGAAAGGCCAGAGCCACACTTAACTTTTTGCGTTCTATTGGATAGATAGCTCTTAAGAAGACAGACCCCACTATCCGAGAATGCAAAGAGATTTTTAAGTTTCGAACAGAGTAGCACATTTCACCATGTCGAAAGCCTTCGAAAAATCGAGCAAACACAGAAGCGTGAGCATACCATTATCGTAATTAGGACGAACATCATCCAGGACTTTGAGCACAGCTGTAGAACAACTGTGCCCAGCCCGAAAGCCTGACTGGAAAGGATGTAGTAGGCTATTTTCACTTATATATGATGATATTTGTTTTGCAAGAAGAGATTCAAAAGCTTTGGACAAAGGTGATAAAAAGCAATGGTTAGGTTTTTTGGGTATAGGTGAAACAATTGCACTCTTCCAAAGGCAAGGAAATGTAGATGTTGTAAGACTGTGATTAATTATGTGAGTAAGGGGACTTATTATATACGGAAGAATAATTTTGACAAATCTAAGGTGAACCTCATCAGAGCTAACAGAATTAGATTTAATTTTATACAGGGCACTTATCACATCTGCTTTACATACACTGGAAAATTGAAACAAAGAGGCAGAAGGTGAAGGAGAAATAGCATCAAGTGCGAGAGGGACCGAGATATTAGTATTAGAATTAGAATGACAGGAAAGAAAATGAACATGATTATTGAACAAATGAACAAATGATTATTCAGTGTGTCTGGATCAACCACAGGGGAATTATAGGGTATAGAGTTAACACCAAGTTTTTTCAAGTTGTTCCATAGGACTTTAGATGGCAGAGACATTTTTAGTTTGGAAGAAAAGTACCGTAATTTAGCATGCCTGATACATCTCACAGATATATTTCTGGCGGTTCTAAATCTTTCCCACGTCTCAGGAGAAAGATTCCTCTTCCATATACAACGTTGCCGATTGCGTTCGCGAATAGCCTCATGAACACAGGTAGTAAACCATGGACAAGAATTACTATTTATCTGAACAGACTTAAGTGGAACAAACTTGAGAAACAAATTATTTATAATACGGGTGAATATGGACAACTTTTCATCAACAGAAGGACAAGACCAGATTTCGTTCCAAGGAATAACGATAAGTTCATTAAAAAGAACTGGAGAATCCAATAGAAGATGCGTTGTCAAAAATAGACTCTGACAAGGAATCGTTAACTAAAAGGTTAATATTGAAATTCCCCACAACAATAAAATAGTTATACTCAAGTAGGATAGCTGTTAAATCCTGGAAAAAGGAATCAATATTATTATGCTTGGAGGGATTATATACACATGAAATAAAAACCTTAACACGATTGTCATAAATACATAAATTAATATACTCAACACACTGACTACATGATTTATTAATAATTTTAGCTTTAAGACTACTACGAACATAAATCGCAACTCCACCACCCCTCCTCTGAGACCTGTCATTCCGGAAGATATTATAATTCTTTATACTAAAATGAGAATCATCAAGATCACTACAGAACCATGTTTCAGATATACAGATGACATCTACCATGGAATCTTCGAAAATATACTTAAAATAATCAAATTTATGTGCATTCAAACTTCTAGCATTAAAATGCAACACCCTGAGCCCATTCCGCATCCCACACAAAATTTTCAATAGAGTTTTTGTATCAACACTGTCACTTCTGTAATCAGACATTAAGGCGTTTTAAAGAAAATTGTACCGTGTGCAACCTCCTCACGTGCCAATATCATAAAATTAAAAGAGAGGGGGAGACATGAGAAAAGTTGTAGAGAACAGTAAAGTAGAAGAAAGTAGACAGAAGATGGTAAGTAAGAGCATATTAACATTTTTAAGAGAGTGTAAATCATAACTTAAATAAAGTCCACTGGCATATACTTAGTTCAGCTATCATTTGAGAAGAGAGAGTTGAAGCCAGAGAAATCCACTATCCGAACAGGGTTGCCATCGGCTCGAGCTTTAACAAAAATTTTTCCGTTGTAGGAGAAAGCGGCGTGAAGTTTATATTCACGTTTAAGTTTTATAGCATGCTGCAGAAGTTCTCGCTTTGATTTGGACAAGCTTTCGTGTATGTGAACTTTCCCAACACCATTAAGTCCCAAATCTTCCAAACTAATGGCACGACGATTCTGACGGCAAAAGGAGGCAACCGAGCGCAGGAACCCTTTTCGATGATATGCCGAAACAAATTTTAAAATAATAATTCCGCTCTTTCTTTCCGCACTTGTTTTTACACGAAAAGCGTCGCGCAGTGTAGAATTACAAGAACTGAAACCAACAGCAGTACAGATTGTAGTATATACCTCTTGCAGATTTTCTTCTTTACAAAACGGAATACCAGAAGCAACAACTTCAGTAGCAGCTGCATCATCCTCAAGCTTAGAAATACCCTCAGTCAAACTTTTCACCTGTGCTCTCAGAGCAGCAATACCATTAGCAGCAGCCTCCACCACATTTAAGCGATTGAACATAGCTCTCATTTCAGTTTTGATATTAGTGATCGTTGCCGTCAGCTTTCCAACTTTATTCATGATGCGCTCCTCAGATTGACGAACTGCTGTGTTAATCTCATCTATAATGCTCTCACGAATTCTATCAAGCTTAGCATCGAGAGTCTTCATGAAAGAGTCATCAATAGGTACAGGAGACGGAGAGCCAGAGCGCCCGGTAACTAAAAGAGAGTTAGTGCGAGTTACTCTCCTAACTGCGTTGTCGCTTGCTTTATCAAGTGAAGACTGCATGTTAACTGTTATTATGTGTATAGTTTATGTAGCTTTGTTGTATTAATAGATTATAATAGTGGAAATTACTATTAGTTTATTGTTATTTAATGATGTTTAGAATTAATGTATATATATATACATATATAACAACTGCAGTTTAACTATTGCACACTGTTATCACTGTTGCGAAAATTGCACAAGTTATAAGTCGGACTTACTTATTAATCAAATTCGATTATTGCCAGCGAACAAAATACGTCTTTCAACACGTCAAAACATTTCTTTGCTTTTATTAGGAGTTAGTATAATTTTAAGCGATTATGTTTTGCAAATATTTTGTTAAGTGATATTGGGGGCTGATACACGAGTCATCATTGTGCGTGTCTCAAATAAAGCTCTAAAGTTGCTCAGTGATACACGACACAATATTATGTATGACTCAAAAATCGTGTACGTGCAAGCGGTTGAGAGTGTGTTTGTAAGCGCTTTCATTTCAACGAAAGCAACGAAATCGTTTTGGCTATTTGATTATTCATTATATGACTATTTTATGATTTGGCTACACTCGGAAAAAAGAATAAGAAGCTTACCTACTTACCTATTATAGGCTTACCTACTCAAGCCTATAATTTCTACACTTCAATATCAATATCATGCGTCTCTCAATATCTCTCTTCTCAAACACATATTCACAAACTCATCGCTCATTGACTAACTAAACCATATCAAACAAATCTCCTACATCTAAAATCAATAATTAGCGTTAAAGAAATATTATTTAAAACACTGAAATTTGAAAATATATTACAAGAACAAATTACAGCATAAAAAAAAAATCATGTCATCAAATAATTATCCTACAACAAAGAAAAGAAGAAGTAAAAATAAGAATACTATAAGAACATATCCTAGATTTAATTGCTTAAGCCGCGCATTTCACTACTTCAATATCGACAGCATGCGTCTCCAGTTCTAAAAATAAAAAACAACTTTTCAAAATAAATACTATACAAATCACGAATCCAACAACATAAGCAAAACTCATACATAAAACTTCTCCATAAGTGTGTCGGTAGTTTAGCTAACCATAAAATTAAACAACCCATATTAGTAATGACCTATGAGGATACAAACCAAGTTCACTTGCAATGTTCATAATTCATTTAGTATCTATATATAAAAAAAAATCTACACCCGAAAATCATTAAAATAAAAGCAACCAAAAAAAATATTCCATCAATGTCCCCTAGATCAAATTTCAACAAGTACAGCATACGCATACACATTGTACATCTTCGCCAAAATATTACTTTATGTGCATAAAAATAAATCCCTAAATTTGAAATACTAACTCTATCGACTTGCCACTCCATTCCTGAAAAATTCGCACGTACATCAAATCTTATCCTAACAGAAGCTATGCAATGATGAAAAAGAATAAGTGGAACATCATAGGTTTATCTACTCAATTCTCTCATGTCTATACTTCAGTATTAGCACTTGAGTATCAGCCAGGGTTCGGAATATATCCCTCAAACGAACGACTTTTTTTATATCCCTCACAAAAAAACGATCACAAAAGATGAAAATCTGTTTTAACTCATGAGCGATTTTTATTTTTTCATCTTCGTTCAAAAAAATACATATCGCTCACGTTCAAAATAATTTCGAACTTCCAACAAAACTATCACTTGGGATGAAAAAAATTCTTATCTTCAAATATTTCGATCCCTCAAGTTGAAAACATTTCGTTTGTTGACGAATAGCGATCGCAGAAGATGAGAAAACTTTGGCTTTCGTACCAAAACGATCTTCGGTGATGAAAAAAAGGCTGCGCAGGCAAAGAATCGATCTTTGAAGATGAAAATAATTTCGACGCAGGGATCGAAAAAAGCAGCGGAACAGCATGGGTTTTGTTGGTGTTTGGATGGTTTGCTTCGCGGCATAGACTATGTTTGAATAGGTTTTTGTTGGATACGTTAAATATTTAGTAAATACGTTTAATAAGTAATTCTAATATATTTTATACATATTCCTATTACAAATTTTTATTATGTATGTATTAAGTAATGTATTAGAAAAACATTAATTGAGAGTTTTGCTGGAAATGGTTAACCCTTTCTGCGAGCTCGTTACGAATATATGCAGTAAATTTTGCAGGTAGGCATTTGAATACATATGTATGTACATGTATGTATGAATGGAAGGCAAATTTGTATATCGGCCTTGAAAATAATTACTTTTGGAATGAAAAAGGATTGGTAGCAACAGGTAACAAATTTTATAAAGGAAGAAGTGTTTGAATTCATGTTTCAAATGTCCGTCGGATAATAAAATTGATGAATGTAACGCGCCACAATCTGTACTTTGAATCGGGGAGCAAATATTCCCAATTAATGTTTTCCTAATACATTACTTAAGACATACATAATTCATAATAAAAATTTGTAATAGAAATGTGTATAAAATATATTAGAATTACTTATGGTAGAAAACAATTTACTTATTAATAATTTTACATATTAATATTTTACGTATTTACTTTCACAACTTTCCCTCACACCCTACACCATGCAAAATTAATTTTAATTCATCGTATACCAAATCCAACAAAAACATATTCATACGAAACACAAACAAAACTTCATTTTCAAGCAATTGTCTCTGCCGCGAAGCGAACACCAACAAAACCCATGCTGTTCCGCTGCTTTTTTCGATCCCTGCGTCGAAATTTTTTTCATCTTCAAAGATCGATTCTTTGCCTGCGCAGACTTTTTTTCATCACCGAAGATCGTTTTGGTACGAAAGCCGAAGTTTTCTCATCTTCTGCGATCGCTATTCGTCAACAAACGAAATGTTTTCAACTTGAGGGATCGAAATATTTGAAGATAAGAATTTTTTTCATCCCAAGTGATAGTTTTGTTGGAAGATCGAAATTATTTTGAACGTGAGCGATATGTATTTTTTTGAACGAAGATGAAAAAAGATATTTATCAGTGAGGATGGAAATATTTTTATCTTCAGTGAGGGATATAAATTGAGCGATATAAAAAAGAAACGTTTTCCGAACCCTGGTATCAGCGACACGCGTCTACATACATATATTTCTAAAAAGCAAGCAACAACAACATAGCCAGAGTAAATCATATACACAAATAACATAAGCCAAACTCCTAAAACGATACAATCAAAGTTCAACGAAAACTATTCTCCTGTCCGTCTATATGTATGTCCTTCACCTCTGTCAGTCTATCCGTCTGTTAGTCTGTATGTATATATGTATGTATGTATGTAATATATATGAAAAAATATATTATAATTATAAATAAATAAATATATAACTAAATAAATAAATATATAATTAAAAATATAAAATGTAAATTATAATAATATATGTACATACATAAAATATGGAAAGAAAAAATACCAGAAAAAATAAATAACAACAACAACAGAACATTTCACTTGATCTTTAAATCAAAGTAGCGAGGTGAATCATCCCCTAAAATAAATAACAACAACAACAAACACATAGCAAAATTGAAAAAATTCAAAAGAAAAAAAATATAATAATTATAAATAAATAAATAAATATAAATAAATATATAAATAAATAAATAAATAATTAAATAAATCAATAAATAAATAAATATAAAATATAAGTTATTAATTATAATAATATACACATAGCACTTGATCTTCAAATATACTATCAAAGTGCCGAAGTGAATCATCCCCTAAAATAAATAACAACAACAACAACCACATAGCAAAATTAAAAAATTCAAAAAAAAAGAAAATATTATAATTATAAATAAATAAATAAATATAAATAAATATATAAATATAAATAAATATATAAGTTATAAATTATAATAATACATACAAAACACTTGATCTTTAAATCTACTATCACACAGCGGGCGAATCATACCCTAAAATAAATAACAACAACAACAACCACATAGCAAACACACATTTTTTTCTCTATTTATTCCCACCAAAGACAAAATCAGAAATTCATTCCTAGCACTGAGAAATTAGTAAAAAAGACTAAAAAAGTATGCTACACTAAAAACTTCCCACTAGCGCCATCTACTTCGGTATAGCCAACGATCGGCATTATTAAGTCTATATCACAGACACAAGCCTAAATGAACATTCCAAAGCACTTGTTCATGATGGCCATCTGCTGGACAATAACATAGTTACAAACCTATCGACTAAAAGACGAAAAAAACCTAAGTCTATATCACAGACACAAGCCTAAATGAACATTCTAAAGCATTTATCCACGATGGCCATCTGGTGGACGATAGCATAGTTACAAACCTATCGGCTAAAAGATGAAAATTACCCGAGAAAACACACCTAAAACCATATTTTAACAAAGGCACAATCCTAAATGGCTAAAAATGCAACAATCATTCAAAAAAAAACCCCTAAAACTATGCTTTCAGCAAGGACACAATCCTAATGTACAGTAAAAAATGCACAGTCATTATCAAAAGTTTGAGAAAACCACATTAAAACGCCCCTAAAACTATACTTTTAGCAAAGACACAAGCCTAAATGTACAGTACAAAATGTACAGTCACTATCAAAAGTTTGCGCACCCAGTAGCACCCACGTTTCCTTTGTTCTTGAACCGCCATATAACCACTACTCTTGTTAAATGAATTGAATCAGAGAAGGTGATGTTGCAATTAACATAGTTGAAGTCGGCACAAGCAATCCTAAGTGGTTCGTGTTTGAGATAGTTTGATCGACAGAAACTCAGTTGTAGAAACTGAGGTCTTCTGGCTACACGGCGAGCTACATTAATATTGATATTAGACAGAAGATAAGGATTGTCCATATTACCATAAAGTAGTTTCAAAACAAAAATTGCATTCAGCATAATGATTAGCTAAAGACGGAAGATTAATAAGTTCCAATCGGTAATTATAAGATGGTAAGTTCTGCAAATTGTTCCGGTAGATATTGCTTAATCAGAAGAGTAGAAATTGCTTTTGAACTGACTCCATTTGAGAAACATAACAATTCTAGTTAGGACACCACACAGGTCAGGCGTATTCAAATATAGGACGAACCAAAGAGGTATATAGAATCCGCGTTACATGTGGCTCCATAAATTCTCTAGCCCACCGTTTAATGAATCCCAAAATGCTATAAGCCTTATTAGTTATACGGTTGATGTGTATATGAAATCTGAGTTTTTGGTCCATAGTAATACCAAGATCATCCAAATGCTGAAGAGAATCCAAATAGTGGCCTCCAATAGAATAGTTGACATTAATATGGGCCACACGATAGAAGGTCATTTGGTTGCATTTGGAAAGATTCAGGTTCATACAGTTAAAATTACACCACATGACTAAGTTGTCCAGGTCATTTTGAAGCAGTAACAGTAGTAGGGATATGCCGGTTCTAGCGCAAGGTAGCGACTGCGCTGCCGTGTGATGCGCTATGTGTAGGAGTGAGAAAGGGCTATATAGATATGTCAGAGTGAATGAGTAGGAGATAGCTTCTTCCTGTAGACTGAAGCGCTGCTTTGAGCGGGCCATGTCACACTTGTAATCATGATGTATGCATCATTCTCGTTGATAGGTTAATTCAGGGGGATGTGTTATATGGACTAGAGAGCTGCACAAGATGTCTTGAAACGCACATCAAGCCACAACAAAAATTTCAAGCCTTGCACTGCTTGCTTATTTTGCTTTCGAATCAAGACATTGACAGCCGAAAGCGTGCTGATAGCAAAGCACAACAAGGCAATAGTATTCATTGTCATTCGTTGCTTTTTTGAACGAAAAGGCAATGCATAGCAATGCATGACAATTGCTATGACAACTGATGACGCGTGGCAATGTAAAGCAACGAATGGTGCTAAACTCAAACGAAGACTCATGCAAAAAAATGAGATAGCTTCATATAACTGCGCATCGTTGCCGACATCATAGCAGTATTGCTATTTGCGATGTCTTGTTGCCTTCCTAAAGGCACTATTGCCTTTTCTTACAATTCAAGCCTTTCATTGCCTTCACAGAAAAGCAACGCAACACAATGTCTTGTGCGAAGCAGGTAGACGGCAAGACAGTCACGGCTTGTTCGGGTAGTTGCTTTGAAGTGTTCGTGTCAAATCGTTCATTTGTGCACGACAGTGCACAGCAAGGCAATACTGTGGCATGGTGCCTATAGCAATTCAAGACATCTTGTGCAGCTCTCTAATATGGACCATTGTGTTTGCACAATGGGTGGGTGGTAGGAAAGGGGCGTGTCAAAAATGGACATAGGAGGAAGGGGCGTAGCAAAACGGACAGACAGACGGACATACATACATATATACCGACAGACAGACATACATAGCTCGGCGTGCTGACTGTTGCGAGTGTGGTGTACAAAGTACCGAAAGTGTCGACTCCAATTCCGAAATTGAAATAATTGTATATACAATATGTTTGTGGTCGCGGGGGCAATCGAGCACTTGAAATGCCCATAACTCATTTACTAAATCTACAACAACCACATAGCAAAATGACGAAAAGCAATCAAATGAGAGTAATAAAAAATATTTTCCAACAACAACGCTACGCATAGAGTGCCCCTCTGCCTTGATCTCTGCCCGCCTGTGTATCGTTTGTGGTACTTGATATTGTTGTAGTTGTTGTTCTGAATATGCGTAGCGTTGTTGTTGGAAAATATTTTTTATTACTCTCATTTGATTGCTTTTCGTCATTTTGCTATGTGGTTGTTGTAGATTTAGTAAATGAGTTATGGGCATTTCAAGTGCTCGATTGCCCCCGCGACCACAAACATATTGTATATACAATTATTTCAATTTCGGAATTGGAGTCGACACTTTCGGTACTTTCTGTTTACAAATAATTCTCAGAATAAAAAGTCGTAAATTAAATGCTTTTAATAAGAGTATTGTTTATATTCAGTACAGATGGGTGGTGGATGTAAATGCAGATGGCTGGGTAGTAGTTATGCTATATCGTTGTTGTTGTTATTTTTCTTTTCTCAACGGACTTTTAAAAATTTTTGTTTTTGTACAAAATCATAATGTAAACAAACGCAACTGTTCATTTGGAATATGTACGAATTTGTTTGTATATTGAACTTTGAGTGGATGCAGATGGCTGGATATAGAGTCGTTGTTGTTGCTCTTTTTAATAGTCAAATCATTTATTATGGTTGGGGTGAGCATAACATTAGCTCCAGCGAGTATAAAGAATCAATTGTAATTTGATTCGAATTTTTTTTAATAAACGTGTTCTAAAAATTGCAGTTGTAAAATAAAGAAAAGTTTCTAATTTTTCTGATTAGTAAAACTAAAAGTGAAAAAAGTTAAATATACTATTTAAAAAGTTAATAAAATATAAACAAATTTAATAACAATTAAAAAGAAAATGAACAATATTATTTAAATTAAGTGAAAATTCTGAAAAAAGCAAAAGTGAAAAAGTTAAATATAATATACTATTTAAAAAGTTAATAAAATATAAACAAATTTAATAACAATTAAAAGAACACTGAACAATATTATTTACTATTTACATATCAAGTAAAAATTCTGAAAAGGTCAAGTGTAAAAGCTAAATATGGTGGTGGACTGAAATGCATAAGATCATCTTTCCGGAATATAATTCAAACCCTGATATTCTAAAATGAGGATGAGGGTCTTGTCATTCCGGAAAAGTTTTTTGAGAAGGCTCAAAATATATTGGTCAAAGAGCTAGTAAGAACATTAGAGAAGCATGCATCATATAAGTTCAACATAGAATTGTATGCTGAATATTTCAAAGTGGTAGATGATGATGAAATGGTGGTTGAGATGAAATCGTTTCAAACCAAGATGATTTTGTTGCAAAGTATGAAGATCTACCTGCGATATACTATGATATGTGCCAACAGATCAGCTCCAAAATGGTTGAGTTCCAGGAAAGGGACAGTGGATGGTCCCTACTGAAAATATGTCACGTAGAGGTGAATATTAATAGGTATCAACCGTTGAAGGGATCGTCATACATCACACTACCCAAATCCCTGCAGCAAAAGCACGCCTGCATTAATGTTCAAAATGACGATCCCTACTGTTTCAAATGGGCGATCATCTCAGCGCTTGCTGACGTGCAAAAAGATCCCCAAAGACCGCAAAATTATAATGTGGAGAACATTGGAGCTGATTTCATAGCACTGGACAATGGAGCTAAAGTGGATTTTAAGGGATTGGCGTTCCCCATGCCAATAAATAACATCGATCATTGTGAGAAACAGAATCCAACAGTGAGTGTCAAAGTCTTCGGAT
Source organism: Myopa testacea (assembly GCA_949629155.1). Taxonomy (NCBI): domain Eukaryota; kingdom Metazoa; phylum Arthropoda; class Insecta; order Diptera; family Conopidae; genus Myopa; species Myopa testacea. The sequence continues at coordinate 25,442,331 of OX451347.1, forward strand.
TCGATGAAGTTTCGAGCAACATCGAGGGACCTTATCACTGCACGCAACATGAAAAAGAGCAACATATAAACCTATTGCTGCTGCAGGACGGAGAGCGGTTCCATTATGTGTGGATTAAAAATATTTCAAGGTAATTATAATTATATCACAATTTACATTTTTGTTTTATATTAAACTTTTATATTAAGTATAAATCAAAATAGTGACCGACTAGGAAAGTAAGGGAAGGCGATTAGGAGCCCGAGCGCTAATAGCCAAGCCCAACTTTCACAGCTGTACTCATTTTACAGAAGATATGGTTGCCATCGAGATGTCTAGGGTCCGTACGATTTACAACAAACCAATATATCTAGGTTTTGTTGTACTTGAGTTGTCAAAGTGGAAGATGTGTGACTTCCATTATAGTTATATGAAACCCAAATTTGACAACTTGATGTTAAACTATATGGACATTCGTTTATCTATACAATCGAGAAAAGGATTTCTATAGGGATATTCGGAATGGCATTGAACGTAAGTTTGATACATCTGAACATCCCGTAGATAATCTGTATGGTTTCCCCCTTAGAAATGCCAAAGTCCTTGGTATGATGAAGGATGAGAATGAAGGGGGAAATTATGCAAGAGTTCATTGGCCTTCGATCCAAAATGTATTCAATAAGTGTAGCAAATAACATAGTCATTAAGAAAGCAAGAGGTGTCAAACAATCAGTAGTAAGTAATTTAAGTTTAAGCAATTATAAAGACTGTCTAGTTAATAAGAAAATAATATATGGTGATATGTATATATTTAGATCTAAGATACATGAAATATATACCCAACTAGTTCATAAGATAGCATTAAGTTCTAGTGATAATAAGCGTTTTATTAGGGAAGATGGTGTAAATACATATGCGTGAGGGCATCATAGAATATATTTAGAATTAGAGTTAAGTAGGGATGAAAATATATTTATGGATATAGATTAATATAATATTATAAGAAAATAAATAATATTTGTAAATAGATTTATAAAATCAAACATAATTAATTAAATGTATAATATATTTTAATACAAAGTAATATGTTTTATTTATGGATATAAGATGAAATTTCTAAGTAACATTGCATTTTCTAGTGCACAGCAACCATTATGAGAATGGCATATCTTTTGTAGTAAGTATGTATCTCTAAGAGTTTCCAGATTCACGCAGCCAAAATTTTCTACATTCAATACAGGTTTCCCCAAGATTTCTTCAATCCATTTAGATTTTTCAACTCCCTTCACATATACAAGTTTATGTTTAATATTTAGTCTCAAAAAATGTACAACGCTCTTAAAAGAGATAGATCCATCGTTCCAACGAAATCCATGATGGTTGTGATACAGCCAATTCGCCTGCTTTTTATATTTTAGAGATAATTTTCCAAATCCAAACGGTGGTTTTATAACAAAGTTTTAATATTCACTAAAGCTGAAGGTTACTGCCAACTCTTTAACTATAAACTCATTTAAATTTCCTTTGAAGCCCTGCACATCCAATGTTACAAATTTTTGTTGTTCCATTTCACTTAGACAACTTTTTTAATTTCGCCAGTCACTGGAATGTATTCAATCAACTTATCGTGTATAAGTATACAATAAGCTGATGTATTGGCTGGAATATTCGTTGATGTTTCAAATTCAATTCGAATATCAATTGGTCCAGTTTTTATCGGTTCGTTTTGATGAGTTACATCCACCACTATTATCGGAGCTGTATCTTTAAAGTCTTCAGGCAGCAGCAGAGGTTGGGAATCGCGCATAAAATAACTTTGTTGAAATTTCAAATACATATCATAAAGCAGAGCATAACGATCACGGTCAAAATTCAGATTGAGGTCATCATAGGGATATGTATCAGAATTTAAATGTACTTTTACATCGGTTAAATGACAATGTTGAAATTTTTGATCTCGTCGAAAGGCAATAAGTATGAAGCGCGGTCTTTCATTCTGCGGTGATAATTTTACATTCCACAGATGTTTGTTTCCTTGAGTGAGTACCGGATTGAAAAGACAATCCCCACTACGGAATGCCATTAATAAAGGTTTTCCACTTTGGATCGTTTGAAATAGTTGTAGTTTTCAAAATCAGCCAACTGTACATGGGGAATTTTCCATGTGATATTAGTTATAGTTGATTTTATATTTTCGGTGGCAACACTTGAATAAACAGCATTTTCATCGGATTTCGATCTCAGTAGTATAAGTTCATGTTTAGAATTTAAAATAATTTTTTTAAAGTCTTCAGCAATTCCCAATAGCATTTTCAATGGTATACAGAAATGAAAATATCCCTTCTTTATTTCAAGTTCATTCTTTGAAAACCATCCAGCATTTTTGAGCATGTTACTTTGATTCCAATTTAATGAGACATAATTTTTTACTGTTGTAATTACACCCAAGTGAGGCGTACGATCGATCTCTAATCCATGGACTTCATAGCGAATTTCATCAAACATGAATGCAACACAATTGTTTTTTTTAATTTTACATTAGCTGTTGCGCCTCCATTTTCTAAGGTAACTGTACCTTTAATGTAAATTAAACTCTCACTGGGAAAAAGGTATAGATCTTGATTTTGAACGGCTATCCGTATCTCGTCATTGCTGTTATATGATTGCAAATATGGTGAATAGCTATGATATTCCTTTTTAATAATACTGTTATCGTAGAGCGGCGTTTGTAAAACATCAAGTATTTGACTCATTTTAATTTCAGTTTGTCTTTAGTTTTAAGCCCAAAGATTTTATATTAGAAACTCTTTATTTTCAAGCTTTTTACGGTGTAGAGCGTTTTGAGTTGTTTGCGACTTCGACGACCTTGTCAGTTCAAATGGTAAAGAAGAAGTGAATGCATATGCACCTGGGTATGCGCTTTTATTATATACAATCATTGCTCTTGCGGTTTTAGATGAAGTCTGAGTGTTATGGTTTCTCCACCAAAATTAATTAGATTACCGTTTTGGTCAACGATTTACACAGTAACTGAACTTATCTGTCTGCTGTTTACTGGCAAATAGATTACATTTTTAAGGATCTCGTCTATTTTATAGCCAGGACTAACATTTAATGCAAACATATGGATTGTATGAGCTGGTATGTTGTTAATGTAGGCGCCGCTAATTATGTCGCACTCAATGTGTATTGTGTTTATTTTCGTCATATACACGGGTAAGTCTGATGTATGCAGTTTTCCTGCTCCCAATCCTTTGTAACTGAAACCCAATAGTGAACCAATGGTGCGTTCCTTATTAAAGAAAATGTTATTTTTACTGGATCCTACGACTGCTTGCAGTGTATTGGGGTTGGCGGATATTTCCAGTTTCTCATTTGGATCTATACTAAAATATTTATTTTGAATAAATTCAGCAATGTCGTCAAGTTCATATGAACCGACGGGAATCTCAATGCTACGATCGCCAATGTGAAATAAATTATTTTCGTAATCAACATTCGGTATAGTGTGATAACTATGAAAGTCTACGAGACCACACACATACTTTCCCTCTAAATCTATGGGTGGAAAATAATTACCTGATAAAATGGATTTATTTCAGAGCCTGAAAATAACTCTTATTCCAATTATCTTCCTCATAAAAGTTAGACTTTTAACTTTTATTTTGAAAATAAAAGTTAAAAGTTTTTCTCATAACTTTTATTTTGAAAATAAAAGTTAAAAGTTTTTCTCATAACTTTTATTTTGAAAATAAAAGTTAAAAGTTTAACTTTTAACTTTTATTTTCAAAATAAAAGTTAAAAGTTTAACTCTTATTTTAAAAGTCATGGATATAAGTTTTTCTGATGACTTTTTCTGGTGACTTTTTTGAAATAAGAGTTATTTTAAGAGTTATTTTGAATAAGTGCGGAGAAGCATGAATATGTGGTTAGGTTTGGAATAAGCTGCTTGAGAGTGAAAATAGTTAGTTTTAGAAACTGTGTGCCGCTGAGATTTGTTGTTTATTCATTGATCGCCGTGTATGTGTATCTAGCATTACGTCGACCGTAGCCCTTATCGGCAGCAGGTACAGTACAGCGGCGACAATGCTTTGAAACAACAACAACAACTCATCGTTCCGCTTGTGTGTGAATGACTGTGTTGTTGTTGTTCGTTGTTTTCGTTGAACGGTTATAAAGAATTAAAGCAGAAATGCAGACGCAATTATTTAGATAGAAAATGTATTATTTGTATCAAAGTCGAGTTAGTCGCATGTCAATTGAAAGCTAGTTAACTCTTAAACGGCTGCACCGATTTTGATGCGGTTTTCACCATTCTGCTCGAAACTATGAATTATTCGTATTTGTAAGGAAAATAAGAAGAAATAAGAATAAGTAAGAATCATCATAAAAGTTGAATGACATCTCAAAAGTGCATCAGTAAATCGATTCTCGGAACTGGACAGGACAAATCTGAATGTTTTTTATTGTCCTGCACCGTTCTCTGTATTTTGAATGCTTAAAGGGCGGCAAATGGAAATTCCCGCCATTAATTGCATTTTTTTTTACAATACAAACTTTGAAAGTGAAAAGCAGCAACAAAATATCAGCGACAAAAGCATATCCCGTTAGTTTTGTCTCTTGGAATGCAATGCCTCTACCTGACGCCAATAAATCGTACAATAGATGCACGAAAATAGGCGAAACCTCAGACTCATTTGTCTTTGTTCGAAATAGCGGCCCAAAAGTCTAACAAATATCATCCCATTTGGGATGCAAAATTAGAGTCACAAAATAATAAAATATTTCCTTACAAATACGAATAATTCATAGTTTCGAGCAGAATGGTGAAAACCGCATCAAAATCGGTGCAGCCGTTTAAGAGTTAACTAGCTTTCAATTGACATGCGACTAACTCGACTTTGATACAAATAATACATTTTCTATCTAAATAATTGCGTCTGCATTTCTGCTTTAATTCTTTATAACCGTTCAACGAAAACAACGAACAACAACAACACAGTCATTCACACACAAGCGGAACGATGAGTTGTTGTTGTTGTTTCAAAGCATTGTCGCCGCTGTACTGTACCTGCTGCCGATAAGGATACACATACACGGCGATCAATGAATAAACAACAAATCTCAGCGGAACACAGTTTCTTAAACTAACTATTTTCACTCTCAAGCAGCTTATTCCAAACCTAACCACATATTCATGCTTCTCCGCACTTATTGAAAATAACTCTTAAAATAACTTTTATTTCAAAAAAGTCACCAGAAAAAGTCATCAGAAAAACTTTTATCCATGACTTTTAAAATAAAAGTCATACCCATAACTCTTATCCATGACTTTTAAATATAAAAGTCATCGAAAAAGTTTTTTCAATGACTTTTAAAAATAAAAGTCTTCAATAAGAGTTATGGGTATGACTTTTATATTTAAAAGTCATGGATAAGAGTTATGGGTATGACTTTTATATTTAAAAGTCATGGATAAGAGTTATGGGTATGACTTTTTTGATAAAAGTCATAAAAGTTTCAAGGTCTGATTTATTTCCACTTAAAGTAAGAGTTATTGACATCTTGAAAGTTGGTTGAGTAATGAAATGAAAAGTCAAATGTCATTCCTTGTATATACAATTTTTAATAATAATGTTATTATATTATATCAACAATATACATATTTAAAAATATATTTATTACAATTTTATAAAATTTCATTTTTATCGATCTAAGAATTATGTTCATTGTTAAATCCTAGCCATTTGACAAACACTTGGCTGCCTTTAGTTTTAAGAACTTTTTCCACTAGATATATGCTGGGATATTTAGTTTTCAGTAGTTCACTTTCGTAGAATCCTCCTTTAATTGGATTCCCCTGATAGTCTTCAAGAATATACGTTGTTGGGTTTGTAATTCTTATATTTTTAATTTTGAATATTTCTGTTGTCCAGTTCGGTGTATAGCCTTTCTCAAAAATGTGTTTATATTTGCTTATACGCACATAAACCCGAAACTTTGGCTTTCTAAATATTTTCAAGTTGTTGTAGGCAGTATTCAATAATAAATTTTCATTGGCTCGATTCACTTCAATTGGAGCCATATTAATGGTTCGATGCTTTTTGTGATTATATTCGTTGATCAAACTTTTGTACTTGTCAATCCATCGATATGATCCATGATAGCTAAATTCCTTCCACATCATCTGCTTTAACGTTCTATTAAAACGATCAACAATTGACGCCTTCAAAACACTGTACGAGGAATAATGGTTGATGTTATATTTTTTCATTAAATTTTGAAATTTTCCGTTGAAGAATTCTTTGCCGTCATCGGTTTTTAAATTATTCGGTTTTCGTTTTAAATCGAGTATGGATTTCATGGCTTTAGTAACATCAATAGCATTTTTGGATTTTAAGGGTACACTCCAGCCATATTTCGAGAATGTGTCTATTACAGTGAGAAGAAAGCGGTATCCATCATTATATGTAGAATAACTACCCATTTCCACTAAATCTGCTTGCCAGAGATCATCTATTCCCTTGGTTATTACTCGCCTTCGCTTAAAGTTCTTACGAGCTTGTCTGTGAAGCTTCTCTCTTCATTTTTTACTAAATTTAAGATTAAATCAACAACTTTCTTTTCTATTTCAGCTATTGACTTTTCTTTATTTAGTTCTTCATTTACGATACTTGTAAACCGCTCAAGCCCTTCGCTTATATCATCTACATAATTCTTGTTATTACTGTCGACGTGTTGGTTCTTGTTTCGGAATTTTACATATATTATTGCAACGACTCTAAGTATTCTATCACTTAGTATATGGATTTCGTTTTTAAAATAATCCCTTATCTGAGTAGTACTATTTTCAACAAGTGACTGAAGATTTTGTTTGACTTGCTTAATATCGTTGTCTATTTTTTCCCTTAGTATATCGTTTTCTTCTTTAAATTCAACCTTTATCTGTTTAATACTATCTGCAACAAGTAATTGATGATTTTTGTTAACTTTTTCAATGTCTTTATCTATTTTTTTCCTTTACTAATGAGTTCTCTGCTTGAATTTGCATGTGAGTCTGTTTGATTTCTTTGTAAATATTTTGCTTTAGTAAATTGTTTTCTCTTTGAAATTCCACTTTGATTCGATTGATATTTTCTTCAACAAATGATTTTGTTACTGCATCATTGTCTTCGACAGAAGCATTAATATTCCTTAAACGTTTCCAACGAAGATCCAAGTTTTTATCATTGTCCAAATTGAATCCCAAGGCTCTTGTAAAATTTCTTTTTAATTTATTGTTTAATGACTTCTCTATGTAATAATGACCGAACTTGTCGACGCTCATTTTAGAATTATATGTATTTATGAAAATTGTGGTTATTTATATGATAATTACGCAATTATATTAGCTTCCCTAAGTTCTTCGAGTATTGAAATTATTTCGTTGTTGTGATTGGTGTGTCCTGCAGATTGTGATGATACTAATAGCCTTAACCTATCTACCAACTCATTTGGATCATCCCAATATATATAGTTTGGCTTTTGCTTGTTAACACTCATTAAACCGCTTCCCTTAGTTTGATTTTGTGAGGTAGTCGATGGAGTTATCTCACTGAATAATGGCTTTATGATGTTGGTGTATTTGAAGGCTGTACTGCCCTTTGCTTGTTCATTGCTGTTAAAATTAAGTTTGTAAGCACTAGTATTTACTAAAATACTTTTGTAAGCTTGTAGATCTTTATCGTCATAATTTGATGGTTCTTTGCTGAATAATAATTGAAGCAATCCTGGTGTAAAGTTCCAACTATTATCGGATATTGTTATTTTATCATCGCGTAATGAGAAAGAGCTATTACCGATTCGCCATTTACCATCAGATCCCGTGTATGGGCCAAATGTGGTATCCAACTGATTCTGTTGTTCTAAGTCGGAATAGACCATTGATTCAGTACATTTTTGATCGTCGCTTGTAGTATCGAGTTGAGAGAATAATTTTGTTTCGGTTGATTTATTCACTATATCTTCTGCATCTTCTATTTGAGAAAAAAGTCGTCGTCTTCGTCGTCAATACTATTGATAAGAGTTTAGTTTGAAAAGTCGGCTTTTCGTGCTTTAGCTGGAGTACTTGTTTTTACTTTTAGTGGTACCTTATTGTATTTAATGTTAAGCTTATCCTTATTATAATTTGTATTGGAGTGCTTGACTATTTCTTTTAGAGAATGTGTTTTGTGATGTGGCTAAATGTCTTTTCTAATTCATTTTCTAAATCTGCTTTTCCTAATTTTATATTCTTAAATTTCTGTTTTAATATGCGTCTAGTTTTGATCAGGTCTTTTAATATTTTGTCATCCATTTTAGCAACAATATACAATATATCAAATCAGCTTTTGAACAAGTTTTGAACAGCTCTGAGCAGCTTTTGAACAGCTCTGAACAGCTTTTGAACAGCTCTGAACACCTTTTGAACAGGTTTTGAAGAGCTCTGAACACCTTTTGAACAGCTCTGAACACCTTTTGAACAGCTTTGAACAGTTTAGTTATATCAATGTTATCAGTTGAAAGCTAAGTAGCATACTAATATGAATATAATGGTAACCAATCATATTATGAATGGTTGAATGTATGTATCAAATCCCTTTCTATAACGTCCACCATCAATTGGATCGTCTTTGCTTATTATAAGAAATCCATATTTATCTTTCCAATATGCTCCTTATATATTTATAAATTTTTTATAAGTCATATCTGTTCCGTCATGATTACTGTATATGTGCTTCAAGTTCATCTCATCTTGCTTAAACATAATAATCATGTTACCATTATCGCGCACCAAATGCTTGGGATTTCTTGTATATGTTTGGCATAAGTAAAAACAATCAATAAATTTATGTCTTCCCATACAAAAGTATTCTCGAATGTTGTTTTGCTTCTCACAAGCTACATCATCGAATATCAATATTGAGTTGGTTTTTGCTTCATTTGGCTTGAGCACTTCTTCGTTCTCGGAAAACGTAAAGAATCCGAAATATTGAATTGGTTTTATTAAACGCTTTATATATTCATATTTAGCTTGATATAATGATTTTGAGTACAAATATATGTTGGCAAACTTTAGTCCATTTGGACTTTCTATTAAAGTTAACATACCTTTAGTCTTTCCGCAATTTGAGAGTCCCACAATAAGACATCGAATTGAATTCGGCAGAAGGGAACTGTGTCTGAGTTTCATCGCATTATTAGTAACAAGATTCATATTTTTCACAGTAATATTTTTGTCTTGCTTGACGAACCGCATAGTAGTGGTTATAGGGCGGTTCTGGGCCAACGTATCGACTGCGCTGCCGTGTGGAGCGTGTGGTGCGCTATGTGTATGAGTGAGTTAGCGCTATATGGATGTGTGGGAGTGAGTGAGAAGGAGATAGCTTCCGCGGTAGACTGAAGCGCTGCTTTGAGTGGGCCATGTCACACTGGTAATCATGATGTGTGCATCACTCTCGTTGATTGATAAATTTAGGGGCATGTGGTAAATGGATCATTGTGGCAGACGGACATATAGACGGACATACATACATATTTATATACATATAGACGAACATACATACATACATACATACATATAGACGAACATACATACATTCTAGAAATTTTTGTTTTCGCTTTTGTTATCGCGCTGAATCATATTGTAAAAAAAAAACGCAACTGATCATGTAGAACATGTACGAACAAACGCAACTAGTCATTTCGAACATGTATGAACAAAAGCAATTGGTCATTTAGAACATGTACGAATTTGTTTGTATATTGAACATGTCTTTGTTGTTGTTGTTCTTTTTTCCTTCATCATCTCAACGAACTTCTAGAAATTTTTGTTTTCGCTTTTGTTATCGCATAGAATCATATTTAAAAAAACGCAATCTGTCATTTGAGCATGTACGAATTTGTTTGTATATTGAACATCTTGTCGTCGATGTTGTTGTTGTTGTTAATCTGAATATGTGTAGCGTTGTTGTTGTTGGAACTTTTATTTTTTTATCGCCCTCATTTAATTGCGTTTCAGTATTTTGCTATGTCGATGTTGTTGTTCTTTGGACTTTTATTTTTTTTTTATCGCTCTCATTTAATTGCGTTTCATTATTTTGCTATGTCGTTGTTGTTGTTGTTCTTTTTTTCTTCGTCATCTCAACGAACTTCTAGAAATTTTTGTTTTCGCTTTTGTTATCGCATACAATCATATTGTAAACAAACGCAACTGATCATGTAGATTCTACATTGTAGAACATGTACGAATTTGTTTGCGGAATCGTTACTATAAATACGCTCGTCGTCATCGTAATTTTTTCAGTCAAGTTTTGCATTTTCAAGAGGTTTGAATGTTGGAGAAAAGTTAAATATACTATTTAAAAAAAAAGTTAATCAAATATTAAGAAATTTAACAACAATTAAGAGAAAAGTGAACTATTAAGTAAAAGTGGAAAAAAGTTAAATATACTATTTAAAAAAGAGTTAATAAAATATTAACAAATTATATTAAGAAATTTAATAACAATTAAAAGAACCTGGACAATATTATTCACAATTAAGTGAAAATTCTAAACAGAAAAAAAAGTTAAATATACTATTTAAAAAACAAAGCAAGTGAAATATTTGTAACAAAAAACAAACAAAAATGAAGAGCTTCCAGTGTAATGTTTGTGGACAGGAGTTTACTGCAATGCGCAACCTCACAAGGCATATGCAAGGGCATCATGGGAATGTGCTATTCCAGTGCGAGCATTGTGATCAAAATTTTTCGCGACTAGATGCTATGCGCAGACACATAAAATTAATCCACTCAAAATCGTCATCATCATAATCATCATCAACATCTGTAGCAGCACCACCACCACAATCATCTATACCACCACATCATCTATAGCAACAACAGCACCATCAACATCTGTAGCAGTTCCACCACCATCAATATCAAAAACAGCTATAGTACCAGAACCATCATCACTAGCCGAAGCTACTAATGGGAACATTCGTTGCACCAATTGCAATGAAAATGTTTCTCGCATACATTGGAATCACCATGTTAGAACCATCAAGCATAAAAAGAATTCTTGGATGCCAATAGACGGTGCTCTAAAATGTATAAGATCTTCTTTCCGGAATAGAATTCAAACCCTAATATTTCAAAATGAGGATGAGGGTCTTGTTATTCCGGAAAGTTTTTTTGAGAAGGCTCGAAACATAATATCCAAAGAGCTACTAAAAATGTTAGAGCAGCATACATCATTCAAGTTCAACATGGAATTGTATGCAGAATATTTTAAAGTGATGAGTGATGATGAAGTGGTGGTTGAGATCAAATCGTTTCAAACAAAGATGAGTTTGTTACAAAATTATGAAGATCTAACTGCCATATATGATGAGATGTGCCAACAGATCAGCTCCAAAATGGGTGAGTTCCAAGAAAGGGACAGTGGATGGTCCCTAGTGAAAATATGTCACCTGGAGGTGAACATTAATAGGTATCGACCATTGAAGGGATCGTCATATATCGCACTACCGAAATCCCTGCAGGAAAAGCACGCCTGCATCAATGTGCAAAACGATGATCCAAATGGTTTCAAATGGGCGATCATCTCAGCTCTGAAACCCACCGAGAACCATCCACATAGACCGCAAAATTATAATGTGGAAAACATTGGAGCTGATCTTATACTTCTGGAAAATGGCGCTAAAGTGGATTTTAAGGGATTGACGTTCCCCATGCCCGTAGCAAACATTGCACAATTTGAAAAGCAAAATCCGAACATAAGTATTAATATGTTTGGATTCGATGATGTTTCAAGCAACATCGAGGGACCGTATCACTGCACGCAACATGAAAAGGAGCAACATATAAACTTGTTGCTGCAGGAAGGAGAGCGGTTCCATTATGCATGGATCAAAAATATATCAAGGTAATTATAATTATATTATAATAAATTTAAATAAATTTTTGTTTTATGTTAAACTTTTATATTAAGTACTATAATAATAATAATTATAAATATTCCAACTAATTTTATTTTTCTTTTTCTTTTGTTATAGATTGGTACGCAACCAAGTCACACATCGCAAAAATAAGGCATACTTCTGCAACAGCTGCCTGCAGTACTCTCACATTGAGAGTACTCTACAACATCACAAACTGGTGTGCAATAAAGTTGTCACAGAGATGCCTCCAACAGATAAGGCGGTAATTAGTTTTAAGAATTATGAGCGTAAGTTAGATGTACCATTCGTTGTCTACGCAGACTTCGAATGCGTACTAAGTAGTGTAGATTTAGATTTAGATTTAGCGAATAATATTAGAATTATAAATAAGTATATACCCATAGGTTTTAGTTATTATATTAGTTGTAAGTATGATAGTAGGTTAAATAGATTTAAAATTTATTCAGGGGAAGATGCCCCTAAAAAATTTTTGGAGTATTTAGTTAGTGATGTAAGATATATTTATAATAGCTATTTAAGTAAAACGACACCTATGGCCTTTTTAAACCCTCAACAGCTAAATCAACAATTCCAAAGCAAGAACTGCCATATTTGTGAACAAGAATTGGGGGCTGATAGAGTGGCAGATCATTGCCATCTAACTGGAAAGTACAGGGGGCCGGCACATAACGAATGCAATTTAAAATTGCAAAGTTTGTGCCTGTATTTTTCCACAACTTTTCTGGCTATGACTGCCACCTCTTCATAAAAGAATTGAATTTATTCGAGGGGGATATTAATGTTATACCCTTGTATAAAGAGTTATATATTTCACTCTCAAAACGTTTCAAAGTGGACGAAAAGAAAACCATCGAAATTAGATTCTTGGATTCTTTTCGTTTCATGGCATCGAGTTTGGATGCATTAGCACAAAATTTGTCACCCAGTGATTTCAAAATAGTGCGCCAAATGTATCCAAACGATGATGAGTTTCGGCTTTTAAGCCGAAAGGGGGTATTCCCATATGAATACCTCAACTTAATTGATCGTTTGAGAGAAACCAGCCTTCCCAGTCATGATAACTTTTTTAGTCGTTTAACTAACCAAAATTGTTCGGTTGAAGACTATCAACACGCCTTAAAGGTTTGAAATGTCTTCAACTGTCAAACACTAAAAGATTACATGCTGTTATATTTGAAGACTGATGTATTGATCTCAGCAGATGTTTTTGAAAACTTTAGGAAGGTTTGCAAAAATATCTATGAGCTAGATCCGTGTCAATATTACACAGCTCCAGGCTTATCGTGGGATGCAATGTTGAAAACAACAAAGATAAACCTGGAACTCTTCACTGATATTGACATGCACCTTTTCATACAAAAAAGTATTCGAGGCGGCATTGTCGAATGTAGTACTAGGCATTCCAAGGCAAATAATAAGTATATGACAGAATACGATGAAAATAAACCGTCAACATACTTAACGTATTTGGATGCCAACAATCTGTATGGATGGGCAATATCACAATATTTACCTTCGGATTCGAATGGATGGAAAATATTGAACAATTTAATGTTTTTGAAATTCCATTCGATTCTCCCATCGGGTACATACTCGAAGTAGATTTGGATTACCCACAGGCTCTACATGATGCACATAATGATTTACCATTTTGTGCTGAGAATAAAATTGTGGGTAATTCGAAATCCAAAAAGTTGATAACTGACTTAACCAACAAAACTCGCTATGTCATTCATTATATAAATCTTCAGCAATGTATTGAAAATGGTATGTTGTTGAAGAAAATATATAGAGTGTTAAAATTTAAGCAGTCTTGTTGGTTAAAACAGTATATAGATTTGAATACTCATCATAGAACTTTAGCAAAGAATACTTTTGAAAAAACTTTTTCAAATTGTTAAACAATGCAGTATATGGAAAAACTATGGAAAATGTAGATAAGCGTAAAGATGTTAAAATAGTAACCGATTGGGAGAGTAGGGGAAGGCGGTTAGGAGCCTGAGCACTAATTGCCAAACCAAACTTCTACAGTGTATCATACTTCACTGAAGATATGGTTGCTATACAAATGTCTAGAGCTCGCTCTGTCTACAATAAACCCATATATTTGGGATTTGTTGTGTTGGAATTATCGAAATGGAAAATGTACGATTTCCATTATAATTATATGAAACCAAAATTCACAACAAATCTCAAATTAAATTATATGGATACAGATTCCTTTATATATTCTATTCAGTGTGAGGATTTTTATGATGATATTCGTGATGATATTGATTCCAAGTTCGATACATCAGAGTATTCACCTAACAATCCCTACAATATACTGCTCAAAAATGCTAAAGTTCTTGGTATGATGAAAGACGAAAACAAAGGTAAAATTATGGAAGAGTTTATTGGCCTTCGATCTAAAATGTATACAATTAAAGTTGCTGGCTGTAGAGAAAAGAAAAAGGCCAAAGGCAACGAGCATATATTCGTAAAGAGATTGCATGAAGCATTTGTTGCCGGCAACATCGTGATTTCATGTGTGAAGATTAGACCCGCTGTTAATTAGCAGGACTTAGCACTGTAAACAACAAAACATCTCTGTAAAGCAGGAAACCGAAGATAAAAATGAAGTCCTTTACAGAGTACAAAACTTCGACTGTATTCTGCGCTGGTAGCAAAGCAAAATTGAATGCTCTACTAATGAGTGAGTAGTTCGGAAGATCTTTTCTAATGAGTATGAAGGGATCGCAAGATCGACTTTGCTTCTGTTATTTTGCACTAACAATGCAAGCGAATATGATAAAGTGTGAAAGAAAAAATCGATCAATTCGTGGAGTAAAGCGGGCAACGAGAAGAACGGTGAGATTTGTCTTCTTTTGCTTGTCTTACAATAACAAACCATGTGCAGCTGTCCGTCCGCCTGAAATCGTTTTAATTTTTCATTTTATGGTTTTTGAAAGAATGTTTGCTTTTCGTAGCTTTGTTCTGCTTCTTTTTCGATGCCCAAGCTTTGTAAAGCGCTGGCACGATCTACGTTCCGAGCATAGCGTGCTGTTAAGAATTTGTTTTTGGACAGAAGATCTATTTAGTCGGCATATCAACAAATTCAATACGTTATACGAGTAACACTAAAATATAAATGGAAGCAAACTTATGGAAATATTTATATTATATGTCTGTGGTAATACAAGGTATAATTTGAAATAAATCTACTACAGTCTAATAGCCCCGATGTTATTAGTAATAGTTATTTAACATTATTTTACAACACTTATTAAGTAACATTATATAAATGACCATTCATATATATGAAGCTAATTTTTATTATTTATTATTATATTATTTTTCCAAAAGTCTTCGCATTTTTACATCCGCCATTGATCCAGGTTTTGTTCGTTTTTTTGGGGTCATTTTCTCGGTTTCTTTCTGTTTTAGCCACTTTGACTATTTTCGAATTAGAATGGAAATTAGATATTTCAAAATTTGTTTAATGTGGCCAAAACAATTCTCATTTGGATTAAGCCATCCCGGGACAGAAACGTTCGAAGAAAGATCCTAATACAAAATTTCTGTATACAAAAAATTACAGTGAAACGCAACCTTATTTGCAAAACCCCTCCGATAACTTTTTTAATACATGCCTACAGCACTTTGCGATTTGTTTTACAAAAGCTCTTTTTTAAGAAAAGTTGCCATGAGTCGCATTTGCAAGAAAAAATTATACAAGAATTACTTATACAAGAAAATTATACAAGAATCAATAAGTATTACTAATGACATCGGGGCTATTAGACTGTAGTAGATTTATTTCAAATTATACCTTGTATTACCACAGACATATAATATAAATATTTCCATAAGTTTGCTTCCATTTATATTTTAGTGTTACTCGTATAACGTATTGAATTTGTTGATATGCCGACTAAATAGATCTTCTGTCCAAAAACAAATTCTTCAACAGCACGCTATGCTCGGAACGTAGATCGTGCCAGCGCTTTACAAAGCTTGGGCATCGAAAAAGAAGCAGAACAAAGCTACGAAAAGCAAACATTCTTTCAAAAACCAGAAAATGAAAAATTTGAAACGATTTCAGGCGGACGGACGACTGCACATGGTTTGTTATTGTAAGACAAGCAAAAGAAGATCTCACCGTTCTTCTCATTGCCCGCTGTACTCCACAAATTGATCGATTCTTTCTTTCACGCTTTACTTGGCTTCCGAGTGCTGGATCGATCTCTTCTTACGCATATTCGCTTGCATTGTTAGTGCAAAATAACAGAAGCGAAGTCGATCTTGAGATCCCTTCATACTCATTAGAAAAGATCTTCCGAACTACTCACTCATTAGTAGAGCATTCAATTTTGCTTTGCTACCAGCACAGAATACAATCGAAGTTTTGTACTCTGTAACGAAGTTCATTTTCATCTTCGGGTTCCTGCTTTACAGAGCTGGTTTTTGACTACAGCGCTATGTCCTGCTAATTAACAGCGGCTCTAATCTTAACACATGAAATCACAAATGTTGCCGGCAACAAATGTTTCATGCAATCTCTTTACCTATTTATACTCGTTGCCAAAGGTGTCAAGGCCACGGTTTTAGATATATTAAGTTTAAGTGATTATAAAGACTGTTTAGTTCATAAGAAAATTATTTATGGAGATATGTATATATTTAGATCTAATCTCCATCAAATATACACCCAACTAGTTCATAAGGTAGCTTTAAGTCCATTAGATGATAAGCGTTTTATTAGGGATGATGGTGTACATACATATGCGTGGGGACATTATAGAATAGATTTAGAGCAGGACTTAGATATAGATGAAAATATGTTTATGGATATAATATAGAAATATAGAATATTAATTATAACTATTTTATAAAAAATAAAAAAAGAAAATAAATAAGAAAAACAAGTTTGTAAATAGATTTAAGAACATTTATTTTGAATCAATAAAATTGTATATTTACATTTAAATCTTTTGCATTGCATTTCAATCTTTTATTTATTATCAATGAAATTTCGGAGCAACATTGCATTTTCCAGCGCGCAGTGTCCATTATGGGAATGGCATATTCTTTGCAGTAAGTATGTATCTCTAAGTGATTGAAGATTTTTACACCCCATTTCTTCAACATTCAATACAGGTTTCCCCAAAATTTCTTCAATCCATTTCGATTTTTCAACTCCTTTTATATATACAAGTTGGTGTTTAATATTTAGTCTCAAGAAATGTACAACGCTGTGAAAAGAGATAGATCCATCGTTCCAACGAAATCCATGATGATTGTGATACAGCCAATTCGCCTGCTTTTTATATTTTAGAGATAATTTTCCAAATCCAAATGGTGGTTTTATAACAAAGTTTTGATATTCACTAAAACTGAAGGTTACTGCCAGCTCTTTAACTATAAACTCATTAAAATTTCCTTTGAAGCCCTGCACATCCAAGGTTACAAATTTTCGGTGCTCCATTGCACTTAGACAACTTTTTTAATTTCGCCAGTCACTGGAGTGTATTCTATCAATTTATCGTGTATAAGTATACAATAAGCTGATGTATTGGCTGGAATATTCTTTGATGTTTTAAATTCAATTCGAATATCAATTGGTCCAGTTTTTATCGCTTCGTTTTGATGTGTTACATCCACCACTATTATCGGAGCTGTATCTTTAAAGTCTTCAGGCAGCAACAGGGGTTGGGAATCGCGCCCAAAGTAGTTTTGTTGAAATTTCAAATACATATCATAAAGCAGAGCATAACGATCACGGTCAAAATTCAGATTGAGATCATCATAGGGATATGTATCAGAATTTAAGTGTACTTTTACATCGGTTAGATGGCAATGTTGAAATTTTTGATCTCGTCGAAAGGCAATAAGTATGAAGCGTGGTCTTTCATTCTGCGGTGATAATTTTACATTCCACAGATGTTTGTTTCCTTGAGTGAGTACCGGATTGAAAAGACAATCCCCACCACGGAATGCCATTAATAAAGGTTTTCCACTTTGGATCGTTTGAAATAGTTGTAGTTTTCAAAATCAGCCAACTGTACATGGGGAATTTTCCATGTGATATTAGTTATAGTTGATTTTATATTTTCGGTGGCAACAGTTGAATAAACAGCATTTTCATCGGATTTCGATCTCAGTAGTATAAGTTCATGTTTAGAATTTAAAATAATTTTTTTAAAGTCTTCAGCAATTCCCAATAGCATTTTCAATGGTATACAGAAATTAAAATATCCCTTCTTTATTTCAAGTTCATTCTTTGAAAACCATCCAGCATTTTTGAGCATGTTACTTTGATTCCAATTTAATGAGACATAATTTTTTACTGTTGTAATTACACCCAAGTGAGGCGTACGATCGATCTCTAATCCATGGACTTCATAGCGAATTTCATCAAACATGAATGCAACACAATTGTTTTTTTTAATTTTACATTAGCTGTTGCGCCTCCATTTTCTAAGGTAACTGTACCTTTAATGTAAATTAAACTCTCACTGGGAAAAAGGTATAGATCTTGATTTTGAACGGCTATCCGTATCTCGTCATTGCTGTTATATGATTGCAAATATGGTGAATAGCTATGATATTCCTTTTTAATAATACTGTTATCGTAGAGCGGCGTTTGTAAAACATCAAGTATTTGACTCATTTTAATTTCAGTTTGTCTTTAGTTTTAAGCCCAAAGATTTTATATTAGAAACTCTTTATTTTCAAGTTTTTTACGGTGTAGAGCGTTTTGAGTTGTTTGCGACTTCGACGACCTTGTCAGTTCAAATGGTAAAGAAGAAGTGAATGCATATGCACCTGGGTATGCGCTTTTATTATATACAATCATTGCTCTTGCGGTTTTAGATGAAGTCTGAGTGTTATGGTTTCTCCACAAAAATTAATTAGATTACCATTTTGGTCAACGATTTACACAGTAATTGAACTTATCTGCCTGCTGTTTACTGGCAAATAGATTACATTTTTAAGGATCTCGTCTATTTTATAGCCAGGACTAACATTTAATGCAAACATATGGATTGTATGAGCTGGTATGTTGTTAATGTAGGCGCCGCTAATTATGTCGCACTCAATGTGTATTGCGTTTATTTTCGTTATATACACGAGTAAGTCTGATGTATGCAGTTTTCCTGCTCCCAATCCTTTGTAACTGAAACCCAATAGTGAACCAATGGTGCGTTCCTTATTAAAGAAATTGTTATTTTTACTGGATCCTACGACTGCTTGCAGTGTATTGGGGTTGGCGGATATTTCCAGTTTCTCATTTGGATCTATACTAAAATATTTATTTTGAATAAATTCAGCAATGTCGTCAAGTTCATATGAACCGACGGGAATCTCAATGCTACGATCGCCAATGTGAAATAAATTATTTTCGTAATCAACATTCGGTATAGTGTGATAACTATGAAAGTCTACGAGACCACACACATACTTTCCCTCTAAATCTATGGGTGGAAAATAATTAGCCGATACAATGGATTTATTTCCACTTAAAGTAAGAGTTATTGACATCTTGAAAGTTGGTTGAGTAATGAAATGAAAAGTCAGATGCAATCTTTTTTATGTACAATTTTTAATAAAAATGTTATTATTTCATCAACAATATACATATTTAAAAATATATTTATTACAATTTTATAAAATTTCATTTTAATCGATCCAAGAATTGTGATCATTGCTAAATCCTAGCCACTTGACAAAAATTTGCCTGCCTTTAGTTTAAAGAACTTTTTCGACCAGATATATGCTGGGATATTTTGTTTTCAGTAGTTAATTTTCGTAGAATCCTCCTCTAATTGGATTCCCTTGATAGTCTTCAAGAATATACGTTGTTGGGTTTGTAATTCTTATATTTGTAATTTTGAATATTTCTGTTGTCCAATTCGGTGTATAG
Organism: Myopa testacea; assembly: GCA_949629155.1. NCBI lineage: Eukaryota > Metazoa > Arthropoda > Insecta > Diptera > Conopidae > Myopa > Myopa testacea. The sequence continues at coordinate 25,462,183 of OX451347.1, forward strand.
CCTTTCTCAAAAATGTGTTTATATTTACTTATGCGTACATAATCTCCTATCCGAAACTTTGGCTTTCTAAATATTTTCTAGTTGTTGTAGGCAGTATTTAATAATAACTTTTCATTGGCTCGATTCACTTCAGTTGGAGCCATATTAATGGCTCGATGCTTTAGTAGTGGTTATAGGCGGGTTCTGGAACAAAGGAAACGTGGGTGCTACTGGGTGCGGTATTTAGGAGTGAGTCTTTGCTAAAAATTGGGTTGTGCCTTTGCTATATTTTGCATTGTGTCCTTGCTGAAAATATAGTTTTAGGGGTTTTTTTTAATGATTATTACGTTTTTAGTAGTTTAGGATTGCGTCTTTGCTAGAAATATGGTTTTCGGGGTGTTTTCTAGGGTAATTTTCTGTCTTTTAGCCGATAGGTTTGTAACTATGCTATCGTCCACCAGATGGCCATCGTGAATAAGTGCTTTGGAATGTTCATTTAGGCTTGTGTCTGTGATATTGACTTAAGTTTTTTGTCTTTAAGCCGATAGGTTTGTAACTATGCTATCGTCCACCAGATGGCCATCGTGGATAAGTGCTTTGGAATGTTCATTTAGGCTTGTGTCTGCGATATAGGCTTAGGAATGCCGATCGTTTGCTATACCGAAGTAGATGGCGTTAGTGCGAAGTTTTTAGTGTAGCATACTTTTTTAGTCTTTTTTAATAATTTCTCAGTGCTAGAAATGAATTTGTGATTTTGTCTTTGGTGGGAATAAATAGGGGGGAAAAAAGCGTAGCATACTTTTTAGACTTTTTTATATGACGTTTGTTTGGTATATCGGTAAAGTGCCAAGCTATTGTAGAAGTAAGAAGTTTTGCTATGTGGTTGTTGTTGTTGTAATTTATTTTAGGGTATGATTCGCCCGCTGTGTGATAGTAGATTTAAAGATCAAGTGCTATGTATGTATATTATTATAATTTATAACTTATATATATAACTTATATAAAAATTTATAACTTATTTATAACATATATAACTTATAATATAAGTATTATTATAATTTATAACTTATATATTAATTTATAACTTATATATATATATATAACAATTCGCATTTCGCTCTTGTTCTGATCGGACGTGTTTTTTGCTTTACGTTTATTTTTTTTCCATTCTCATTATGCTTTGCTCTGCTTGTGCTGTATTAGTTAGTGATCGCGAAAATAATATTGCAATTGCTATCAATAAACTAACAAGCGAAGTAGCTGAATTAAAAAAATTCATTTATAATCGTTTTAAAAGTGAATTATATGCCACTGATAAAGACGAAACCTGTTCTCAAGTGTCTGGTTTTTCTAGTGCGGGCGACGCTGGTGAGGCTACGCTAACAGTTCCGTCGCGCCTCCGCCCCCGCAAAACGACAGCAAAGAAAGCAGTTGAGAAAATTTGTTCTCCTGTAATGCAAAGTGCTCGCTCTCTCGCTAAAACAACGGTTTCTAAGTCGGCAAAATCTGTTGTTGAGTCCGCAGAGCTTGATATTTGCACTAATCAAACCAGTGTTTCTAATGCAAATTCATCGGAACCTAGTGTTGTAAACGACACCGCGGCTGCTAATAATTCTTCAGCTGTACATGGTTCATCTGTTCCTGCTGCTCACCATGACTGCACAACGATTAGGAAGAAAACTTCAAAGAGGCGCGAAATCATTATTGGCAACAATGTGAACAGTGGTTTAGAAGTTATAGCCAATAAAAAATGGTTTCACTTGGCGTACTTTAAACCCACCGTTACTGTGGATAATATCATTGACTATGTTCATGATACCTTTAAAATTGATAAAATTCACATGGTGTGTTATAAACTGGTAAAAAAGGATTCCGAGCTTTCCGAGTTAAAAAAGATTAGCTTCAAACATGGAGTTGACGAATCTTTTTATAAGGTTTTCAATAACCCATCTTTGTGGCAAGCTAATATTAAGTTACGTCCCTTCCGTTTTTTTCAAAAACCCGGAGAATCAGGAGATCTGCATTAACTGAATCAAGTGAATTTAATAATGCAGCGTTAAATTCAATAAAAACTGTATATGGTATTTACCAAAATGTTCGGGGAATCAACACAAAGTTGCGAGATTTATTTACGCTTAGTTATGACTTGGATTATCATATTGTAGCTTTCACAGAAACATGGCTTAGACCTGACGTGCATAACTTGGAAATTTTTTCTGATAATTACAATATATACAGAAGAGATAGAAATACCACTTCAACAAATTTAACGCGTGGAGGCGGTGTACTTATTGCTGTTAAATCTTCGTGCTTTTCTACAGAAGTGACGTCGATAAACGTTGCAGATATCGAGTTCTGCTGCGTCCACGCAAAAATTGCTGCGTTAACTTTGTATGTAACCTGTTCTTATATTCCTCCTAATTCAAGCGAAGATATTTACTCAGCCCACGCTAAATGTATTGCTGCAGTTGCTGAAATTATGAATCCCAGTGATAGACTAATTGTTCTGGGCGATTTTAATTTACCTCGAGTGGTTTGGGAGAAATGCGAATACACTTCAGCTCTACTTCCATCATCTGAAGCTCAAACCGACTCATGCTTCCTAAATGAGGTGTCCTCCTGTGGCCTCTCTCAAATTAACTATATTAGTAACTTCAACAATCGCACTTTAGATCCTATCTTCGTTGATGATATGGACTTATTCGAAGTATCTCGCTGTGCGCCTCTTGTATCACCTGAGGATAAACACCATCCTAGTCTAAAAATCAATATAATTAACCAACCGCTCAAAGTTTCCTCACGCGGCAGTGGAATTCGTAAGAATATGAAATTTAACTTCAAACACACAAATTATGATCTACTGAATGATGCTATTAGCTCCCTAGATTGGAGTTCAATCCTACATCTGGATGAATCTACACCTTGCCTGGATTTCGCTGTAACTTCTTTTAACACAACCTTAACGAATTATTTTAATTCATCCGTACCGTTGCGATCACAGACCTACTGTTCTGGCCCTACATGGTTTACGAAAGATCTACATGCGTTAAGGAGGGTAAAATCTAAACTTTATAGATTATATTGTAGAACACTTACTTCTGTAAATCTATGCAATTATTTGTCTACAAGACGTAAATACCGGCGTCTATGCAAGCAGTCCTATAGCAATTATATAGAAAAAGTTAAATCGAACTTACGTTTGGACCCAAAATCTTTTTGGAATTTTATAAATATTAAACGCAAGACTGTAATATTTCCACCTTGTATGAAATTTAATGAGATTGAATCGGATAGTATTAATACGATCTGAAACCTGTTTGCTGACTATTTTAAAACAACATACTCGAGTGTTAAATACACTTTGACGAATTATCCATACGATGTTTTATCTGGCTCCACCGCGCATCCAATTATAGATGAGTTGATAGTCCTAAAAGAATTAAAGAACATTAATCCTCTTATAATCCGGGTCCAGACGGAATTCCATCTTGCATTCTAAAACAATGTGCTGATAATTTAGTGTCACCTATAACTAAACTATTTGACTTTTCGTTGCGCTCTGGCTATTTCTCTTTGGCATGGAAATCATCATTTATTACCCCACTGCATAAATCTGGCAATAGATCTGATATAAAAAACTATCGTGGTATTGCCAAACTTAGTGCGCTTCCAAAACTACTTGAGAAAATTATTACCCATCATATTTCAAGGAGTGTTAATGCGCTGATCTCTCCAGCTCAACATGGTTTCCGACCCGGAAAATCTACAACTACAAATTTGCTAGAATTCACGTCGATAATTATTAATAATTTTAAAATAGCTAAACAAACTGATGTTGTTTATACTGACTTCAGTAAAGCTTTCGATATAGTTAACCATAATCTACTCATTATAAAACTTAAATTATTTGGTTTTTCGGAGATACTGGTAAACTGGATTGTTTCCTACCTTACTTATCGCACACAAATGGTACTATATAAGAATTCCAATTCAAAGGAATTCATGGTTACATCTGGAGTCCCACAAGGCAGCCATTAGGTCCAAACAAATGACATTTGCTCGCTCTAACCCATTAATATTTAATTATAGTATTGGCGACTATGAGCTTGATTATTTGAATGTTGCTGAGCCGCCAGTGTATTAGGTTTTATTAAACGTTATTCTAAAGAATTTGATGATTCATATATCTCTAAGGTATTATTTGCCTCGTTAGTTCGGCCTCTATTAGAATATGCCTCTGCGGTCTGGAATCCAAACTTCAGATGCCATATTACGGAAATTGAATCCGTACAAAAACAATTCCTACTCTTCTGTCTACGAAATCTACGTTGGGCTCCCGCACTAAGATTACCACCGTATGCTTCTCGACTTAAGTTAATAAATCTACCATCTCTCGAAAATCGCAGAACTATGCTCAACGCTGTGTTTATCCAGAACCTGCTGTTTGGCGTCGCGGACTCTACATACTTATTAGCTAACGTTTATATAAATGTTCCTCGCCTAACATCCAGGAGCCATGAATTTCTCCAAGTTTCTGCCGATCTACATTCCTTCAGAATGAACCATTAAGGAGCGCGTGTGCAAATCTCAATTATGTCTTCACGAGCATAACTTTGTCTGAGTCATTCACCTTAACTAAACAAAAAATCTTAGCTTTTTTGTCAAATTAGTTTCATTTTTTATTGTCTACGAAACTATAAAGCCAAAATGGTTTAGTTTTACACTTATATTTAAATGTTTAAGTTATGTTTAAATGTTTAAATGTTTAAATAATAATAAATAAATAAAAATATTTTATTTATATATTTATTTATTTATTTATTTATAATTATAATATTTTTTTCTTTTTGGATTTTTTAATTTTGCTATGTGGTTGTTGTTGTTGTTATTTATTTTAGGGGATGATTCACTTCGGCACTTTTATAGTATACTAGCGGACCCGGCGAACTTCGCCTCGCCCCAATTTTAAGCCTTCAGACAAACTTTAGAGTAATATTACAACACAAATATTTAAATTTTCAATGTAATTTATTTGAATGGAATCAGTAGAGAGCGATTTGATGAACAATGTTTTTCGATTTGTTTTCCGGCGCAAAAACAAATAACGAAGAGTCTTCGTCGAAGACGGCTTCCCAACACGCGAACATGCAACGTACAGGTGACCGTGGGAAAAACAGGGAAATTCGAGATTAATCCCACAGACTTCTAGTGTTTTGATAAATATTGCACTGAATTTCAATTGGTTGTAATGCTTTTACCGTATATGGATATAATGCGTGATTTACGACAATCCGGAATCAGTTTAACACATAATCAGTTTACACATAAATCGTATAAATTGCAGCAAGAAAAATAGCACATTTACTTTAGAAAATTACAATGCCAAAATGACACCTGTCAGATTGCGCAAAGTCTAAGTCAACGTATAACGCCATCTATCGGATTTTGGCTGAGAACTTTCTATTTTTTCATTTGAAAAGCCATTAAGGAATAATTTCACACAAAATTTCATACATAAACTCGATTTTCGATTTTTTCAATTTTCCGACTTTTCCGGGGGGATTTTCCAAAATTCTTCCGTAAAAACCTTCTCCTCGAAAATACGAACAACTGACAAAAAATTTTACAGAAATCGGCCCAGCCGTTCTCATTTTATGAATTACTATACATTTTTTACACCATTTTTATATATATAAATTTGAAGATCAAGTGCTATGTGTATATTATTATAATTTATAACTTATATTTTATATTTATTTATCTATTTATTTATTTATTTATACATTTTTTTATATTTATATATTTACTTTATTACTTATTTATAATTATAATATTTTATTCTTTTGAATTTTTTAATTTTGCTATGTGGTTGTTGTTGTTGTTATTTATTTTTGGGATGATTCACTTCGCTACTTGGATTTAAAGATCAAGTGAAATGTTCTGTTGTTGTTGTTGTTATTTATTTTTTTTTCTGATATTTTTTCTTTCCATATTTTATGTATGTATATTATTATAATTTACATTTTATATTTATAAGTATTTATTTATTTATTTAGTTATATATTTATTTATTTATAATTATAATATATTTTTCATTTGAACTTTTTAATTTAAGGGTCTACATACAGACAGACGGACATACATACATACATATACATATATACATACAGACTAACAGACATGAGAGGATTGAGTAGATAAACCTATGATGCTCCACTTATTCTTTTTCATCATTGCATAGCTTCTATTAGGATAAGATTTGATGTCCGTGCGAATTTTTTGATGAATGGAGTGGCAAGTCGATAGAGTTAGTATTTCAAATTTAGGGATTTATTTTTATGCACATAAAGTAATATTTTGGCGAAGATGTACAATGTGTATGCGTATGCTGTACTTGTTGAAATTTGATCTAGGGGACATTGATGGAATATTTTTTTTGGTTGCTTTTATTTTAATGATTTTCGGGTGTAGATTTTTTTTATATATGTAGGTACTAAATTAATTATGAACCTTGCAAGTGAACTTTGGTTTGTATCCTCATAGGTCATTACTAATATGGGTTGTTTAATTTTATGGTTAGCTAATCTACCGACACACTTATGGAGCAGTTTTCTATATCAGTTTTGCTTATGTTGTTGTTGTAGGAGTTTGCTTTATTTTGTTGTTGTTCTTGTAATAGACGATTAATTCTTGTGGTGTTGTTGTTTTTTATTTTTAGAAATAGAGTCGTATGCTGTCGATATTGAAGTAGTGAAATGCGCGGCTTGAGCAATTAAATCTAGGATATGTTCTTATAGTAATCTTATTTCACTTATTTTCTGTGTTAAAGGATAAACATTTGATATGCGTGAACTTTTGTGATGGAGACAGACACACGTATTTTAATCGCTTAGTATTTTTTTCTTTTTGTTTTTATACTGAGACATTTGGAAAATACTATGATTAGATTTTGAACATGGTTATGTTCATGAATTTCAGTATGACTATATGGATTAATGAAAATTTGATGACATGATTTTTGCTATAATTTGTTCTTGTATTAGGTGTACAAATAAGTTTCCGCGGTTTGTCAAAAGATGGCCCCACCAGAAGGTTATGGAGAAATTGTCAGATGTAAAACGTAATATCCCAAGTTTCGTCTTCCGGCAACACCATAACCTTAAAGTACTAGTGATTCCGTATCAGCATCACGTAATTTTTTTCCTGCAAAAATGTCAAGTTTTGTGCCGAATAAGCATAATTTGCGGGAACTTTTGATTTACTTCTTTAATTTGAAAAAATCTGCAGCTGAGGCGCATCGATTGCTTCTAGAAGCATATGGTGAAGCTGCTTTAAGTGAGAGAAGTTGTCAGGAATGGTTTCAAAAGTTTAAGAACGGTGAGTTTGACGTGAAGGACAAAGAACGCAGTGGAAGACCGAAAGTGTACGAAGACATGGAATTAGAAGTTACTGTTATTACTGAAGCTCTCTACCGAACACAATTGATGAGATTGAGTCGGGCACTTAAGGAAAAACGCGCCTATTACTACTCCAGACACGACAAAATTATTCTTTTACACGATAATGCTCGTCCACATGTTGCGGCGCCGGTAAAAACATACTTGGAAACACTCAACTGGGAAGTTTTACCCCACCTGCCGTATTCACCAGACTTAGCCCCTTCTGATTATCACCTGTTCCGGTCGATGGCACATGGTCTGTCTGAGCAGCGCTTCACATCATATGAAGACACCAAAAATTGGGTAGATTTGTGGATAGCGTCAAAAGATGAAGAGTTTTTTCGACGGGGTATCCGAATGTTGCCAGAAAGATGGGGAAAAGTAGTTCAAATGATGGAAAATAGTTTGAATAAAACGTAATGTACTGTTCCTTCACAATAAATTCCTAACTTTTTATAAAAAACCGAGGAAACTTATTTGTACACCTAATAATATATTTTCGAATTTCAGTGTTTAAATTATATTTCTTTAACGCTAATTATTATTGCTTTTAGGTGTAGGAGATTTGTTTCATATAGTTTAGTTAGTCAATGAGCGATGGGTTTGTGAATATGTGTTTGAGGAGGATTCAGATGGCTGGTAGTATTTCTGGTGGGACTATGCTTAGCGAGCGTGTGTGGCACTTGTTAACATTAATAGAAAATATCACTCATTTATAATGTTTATTGCTTGTTGTAATTTTCAGATCTTTAATACAAGTTTAAGTAGAATTTGAACATACAAGTAGAATAAGTTAATATGCACATATCATGTTGTTGTTGATATTTTTAAGGCTAATCTAGCAATAGACTGATGAAGCAGTAGAAGTGGGTTTCTAGAAGTTTTGCTTTGTTGTTGTAGGAGTCTGGTTTATGTTGTTGCAGTAGACGATTTACTCTTGCTATATTCTTGTTGTTTTGCGTTGATCTGCGTGGTTTAAACAGGCAAACCTAAGATGCTGTTCTTCTTCTTTTTATTCGTTGTATAGTTTCAGTTAAGAATTTGATGTGTGTGTGTATGATTTCTTTATTATTTATTTTTTTTTTTTTTTTGTTTATACTGAGAACAGACTTTCACCAAAGAATATACAATATATAGAAGGCGCATCTCATACGAATTTTTGAACAGCAAAATTTGTGCTGTGGACGTAGCCGTACGTCCATGTTGCGCAACATTGAGTAGTTTTTTGTGTTGCTACGCATTCTCTCTATTCTCCTCTCATTGCAAAGAGTATAAATAGTAAAGAGATATTATGACTCAAAATTTTCGACTAACGGCAGATTTTCATGTGCCATTATTAGAATGCAGTCGAGAGCGCTGCTACGGCGAATAGCAGCAGAGAAATTCGTGGTGAACTTCGTTTTACTTGGTAAATGATTATGCGTAAGAAGAGTTGATCGATGCAGCAATCGTATGCTAGATGAGGAGTGAGAGAAATAGTTGATGAATTCCAATAACAATTCAGTTGCTTACGTCTGTCGGTCTTTTGATTTACTTCGCTCTCTTGCCTTTGTTTACCATCCTTTGTGTTATTTGCTTCTCATTGCCATTGCTTTGTTGTTGTATAAATACAAATCGGAGTTGCTTATTTTCGTTCATAAATGATTATGCGTAAGAAGAGTTGAGCGATGGAATCTTGTATGTCAAAGGAGTTGAAAACGAAACGATCGAATTATGGGTAGCAGCAGGGGTTGAGGGAACAGGGGAATTAGACTTCTTTTTGGTTTCTTTACAATAAAAAATCAAGTGCTTACGTCTGTCGGTCTATCAAGCTTGGATTTTTTTTCGCTTTATTATTTTTCGTTTATTAAAGGAATTTGGTTTTTTGCAACGTTTTGCCGGCATAATATTATTATTATTAGTATTTTAAATTAGGTTTATTATTAAATTAGGTTATTGTTTATTGTTATTTTATATGTATAAAATTATAATATAATTGTTGTACCAATATGTGTTATTGGTAATTCGATACACTGAGCTCAATGCAGGGTTGATTTCGTTTTATTGCCAGCCCATAGACAATGCTTCCTTAATAGAACTAAAATCATAAATTTTAAAAATTTTAGTCTTTAATTTAATTTTAATAATGGTTTTGGACACTACAATAACATGGTAAATTTATAGACGGTCAGACAGAAGCACTTCAGTTGTTACTACAAAATAACAAGTACAAAGTCGATCTTCCGATTCGTTCGTACTCATAAAAAATCGAATTCCTACATAATATAAATATTTTCTCTGAAATATTTCCATTCTTTCATTTTTTATTTTTGCTTCCATTAACTTTTTATTTTTACTCGTATAAGTTATTAAATATACAGATATGCCGACTAAAGTCTTCTTCTTCTTAAATCTTCTGCCTATACAAATTCTTCAACAGCACGCTATGCTCACAACGTAGATCGTGCCAGCGCTTCACAAAGGTTGGACATCGAAGAAGAAGCAGAATAAAGCTACGAAAAGCAAAATTTCTTCCAAAAACCTTAAAATGCAAAATTTAAAACAAAACCAGACGAATCACACCGTTCTTCTCATCGCCCGCTGTACTCCACAAATTGATCGTTTCTTTCTTTCACACTTTACTAAGCATGCGAGTGATGGATCGATCTCTTCTTACGCATATTCGCTTGCATTGTTAGTGCAAAATAACAAAAGCAAAGTCGATCTTCCGCTCCCTTCATACTCATTAAAAAGATCTTCCGAACCTCTCACTCATTAGGAGATCATTCAATTTTGCTTTGTTACGAGCGCTGAGAAGACTGCTGAGTTGGGCTTTATAACAACAACTACAAGGGATTCAGGGCATACAGAAGCATTTTGTTGTTGTACTCTTTTTTGTTACTTTTCTACTAGAACAAAAACAAAGTTGAAGTGCTTCCGCACTTTCCTCCGAAAGCGAAGCAAAAATTACCAACAATTTATCAATCATAATATGGTGAAAATTATGTTTCACTGTAAATATTGGACCACATTCACCATGCTGCGCTGCCTTCGATAGCGGCAGAGTGGTGTGTATTTTTGTGTAATAATGGCACATGAAATCTTGTTCTTCTTTGAGTCATAATATCTCTTTACTATTTATACTCTTTGCTCATTGTTTGATAACTTCGTGTCAACAAAGAATATGTAATAATATATGTATAATATATTGTATATTCTTTGGTGTCAATTTCGTGCTATTTGCTTCTCATTGCCATTGCTTTGTTTTTGTATAAATACAAATCGGGTTTGCTGGTTTTCGTTCATAAATGATTATGTGTAAGAAGAGTTGATTGATGCCGCAATGTATGTCAAAGGAGTTGAGAATGAAACGATGAAATTTGTAGAAAAGCAGGGGATGAGGGAAGAAGGGAATTTGATTCATTTTTGGCTCCTTTGCAATAACAATTCAGGTGCTTACGTCTGTCGGTCTTTTGATTTGGATTTTTTTTCGCTTAAGTAAGGGAAGTTAAGTTATTAAGTAAAGGAATTTTGTTTTTTGGAACACTTTGCCGACATAATAAACTGTTTAGTATTTTAAATTAGGTTTATTATTAAATTAGGTTATTGTTAATTGTTATTTTTTATGTACATATAAAATTATAATATAATTGTTGTACCAATATTTCGTTTTATTGATAATGCTTCCTTAATAGAAGTAAAATCATAAATATTAGAAATTTTAGTCTTTAATATTTAATTTTAATAATGGTTTTGGACCCTACAATAACAAGGTAAATTCATACACGGTCAGAATAAGCACTTCAGTTGTTAGTACAAAATAAAGACAAAGTCGATCTTCTTCACATACTCATAAAAAATCGAATTGCTACATAATATAAATATTTTTTCTGAAATATTTCCATTCTTTCATTTTTTATTTTTGCTTCCATTAACTTCTTAGTGTTACTCGTATAAGGTATTAAAGTTGTTGATATGCCGACTTCTCCCTATACGAATTCTTAAAGAGCACGCTATGCTCGCAACGTAGATCGTGCCAGCGCTTCACAAAGGTTGGACATCGAAGAAGAAGCAGAATAAAGCTACGAAAATCAAAATTTCTTCCAAAAACCTTAAAATGCAAAATTTAAAACAAATCCAGACGAATCGCACCGTTCTTCTCATCGCCCGCTGTACTCCACAAATTGATCGATTCTTTCTTTCGCACTTTACTTGGCATGCGAGTGCTGGATCGATCTTTTCTTACGCATATTCGCTTGCATTGTTAGTGCAAAATAACAGAAGCAAAGTCGATCTTCCGCTCCCTTCATACTCATTAAAAAGATCTTCCGTACCCATCACTCATTAGGAGATCATTCAATTTTGCTTTGTTATCAGCGCTGAGAAAACCGAAGCATGGCAAAGAGAGTAACTTCGCGAGTAGTGAAGCTGTTTTCACTCACTTTGCTACACCCGCTGCCTGCGACCGACCGCATCTATTTGAAAAATTTGAAATTTTGAGTCATGCGTCTTCTATATTACTACATATTCTTTGGTTGTACTCTCTGTAGAGTATAGCCAGCTCCTGTCGTCTTCTCACAGCCTTACCACCCCGCTTCTTCTTTTTCTGCTCTGCATCTACTTTCGGCGGTGATGGAACTTTACGTGTATTGCGGGCTCGATATTCCTCTATAGTAAGCCTCGTTGGTCCCACATGAGTACGCCCCGCTGTGTACGCAGGGGCGGTTATCGGTGCTGGCCCAGGGTCGTATTCAACAGCATCATCATATTTTTGAAAAATCGAGCGTATTTTCTCCTCGGTTATTTCCTTGGGATGCTCCATTTCAACAATATAATACGTACTTTACCAGCAACTGTTTTCATCGTCATATTTATATGAAATTGCTTGAAACGTTGCCGAAATATACACAAATACTTAGACAACTCAGATTGACCTCTTCCCAAGAAAACGAGAAAAAAATTATTAAAAAAGAATTATAGTAAACCCTTGTCCTTTTTACTCACTAAACATTTACCACTTTAACCTTTGTCACTTTAACCTTTTTTCTCGGCAATCACGGCGGGCGCTCAATACACCGATCCCTTTTTTCACTTCGCTTGCCCAAAGAAAATTTTAAAAAATCGTAATAGACCATAACCCTTATCTTAAGAACCCATCTTAAAATTTGTTCTACTTGTTTATTTAGTTCTTGATCTTTTTACGGTGCAGGACATTATCTCATATCCCCAGACGCTAGGATATCACACGATGACTTACATACAGTTAGAAGAAGAAGAAAAGCTTCTTTTTAGGAATAGAGACTCCAGTTGTTGTTATCAATATGATGACATAATTATGTTTCATAAAATAGAATTCACTTTTAACACCGACGGCAATATCACTAAACAAAATATTTGCAAAACTCATAATCGCTATAAAAAATTATATAATACTAACTCCTAATAAAAGCAAAGCAATACATACTATTCACACTAAAAAAGTCCACAAATATTGCTTCTTAAGAAAACACATACAAAGTACTATACCTACATACCTAGCTATGTCTGAAACGATATCTGCATGTACATATATTCAACCCTAAATACCCTACACCCTTAAATACCCTACAACTTATGATGTCTAACTATAACTTTGAATGGAAAATGCTAAAGTAGCGTTACAACATATTAAACTCTAAATTTAAGGGAAACCTATAATTATTAAGAAAAATAATAGAAACATTGATTTGTACATATGTACACAGAAATAGTGAACACCTACATTTCTGTTAAATTTCATTCCAATGGCTTAATCAGTTATAATGCCATCATGATTCCTTGATGAGCTTAAGGAATTCAGACTCTAATCAATTCGTTTTGTTCAACATAAAATGAACAAAAATACATAGAAAACTCATAGACACACCGGGCTAGTAATTTTATCAGCCCAGTTGTTTATTAACGCAGCTAGAATTAATACTAACTAAAAGAGATTAATTAACTTCAACCACAAAATATGTAACTGGAATATGAATATGAATATGTGTGTGTGTATGTGTGTGTGTGATGCAAACAAATAAATAGGGATATCGGAATAAAACAAACCATTTAAAACAAAATAAAAGCATGGAAGATCAGACTCTAATCAATTCGAAAAATAAAATGAACAAAAAATTTATAGAAAACTCATAGAATATCATCTGCAATATCGAGCTAGTAATTTTATTAGCCCAGTTGTTGATATCAGTATGATACCATAATTGCAATTCATAAAACCAAAATTCACATAAACATCGACACACTAGCAATATAACTCAACAAACTATTAGCGAGACAATCAATCAAAATTATACTAAATACATAGTATTCATACAATACAATACAACAATTCACAAATTTTGTTTTTTAAGAAACCACCTACTAAATAATAGACCTAGATGCCCACTACAGTAACATAAATATTATTTTTAGCATCAGAAACTCCATAATATCCACACAATACATTCACTGCTACATTCATATCCACTTCCTATAAATAAAAACAAAGAAAGTTATTACAATAACGCAGCTAGAATTAATACTTACTAAAAAATGAAATTGAAGTACTTACTTTAGCTTCAATAACAAAATATGTAACTGGAATATGAATATGTGTGTGTGTGTGTGTGTGTGTGTGTGTGATGCAATATGTGTGTGAACTAATAAATAAATATATCGGAATAAAACCGACCATTTAAAACAAAATAAAAGCATGGAAGATCAGACTCTAATCAATTTACAAAATAAATATAATATATAAATCTAAAATAAAATAAAAATAAATATAAATATAAAAAAATAAATATACTATATGGATAAATAAATATAATGAAATTAATTAACTAATAGCATGTATAAGACACTGAATTCTATAAGAGAGCTCATTTGTTGAACCTTCTAATCTAACGGAAAGACTGAGTTTAGTATAGATAGTCCAAAATGGAGTAAAGTTTATTAATATTGCCAAAGTCATTATATCAATGAAATTATGAGTACTTGAATTAGCGGAAATTGAATAAAAAAAAAAAAAAAAAAAAACATTGGTTTCTACAAAAATTTTTGAAATTGTTTGAAAGAAAAGCCAACTCAATAATGATATTCGATGCCGTATCTTGTGAGAAGCAAAATAATATTTGAGAGTACTTTTGTATTGGCAGACATAAATCTATTAGTTGTTTTTACTCATATTAACCATATAAGCAAGCATTTGGTACGCGATAATGCCAACAAGATTATTATGTTTAAGCAAGATGATATGAATATGAAGCACATATACAATGATCACGTCGGAGAAGATATGTCTTATGCAAAATTTATAAATATATACGGATCAAAATATATGATTTTCCTTGAGAATGTTGGAAAGACACATATGGATTTCTTGTAATAACCAAAGATGATCCAATTGATAGTGGTCCAGTTATAGAAAGGGATTTGATATATACATTCTACTATAATATGGGTAGGTTCCATTATATTCATATTAGTATAATAACTTTCAACTAAACATGTTGATATACTTGATAACTGATAGGAAAGCTGATCCAGCTGATCAAAAGCAGTTCAAAAGCTGATCAAAAGCAGTTTAAAAAGCTGGTCGACCTCATCAAAAGCAGTTCAAAACCCGATCAAAAGCTGTTCGACCTCATCAAAAGCAGTTCAAAAGCTGATCAAAAGCAGTTTAAAAAGCTGGTCGACCTCATCAAAAGCAGTTCAAAAGCTGATACATACACCTGATACATTAAGAATCAACAGGAGAGTGCAACGGATGGGGAAATATTAAACGATCTAATAAAAACTAGACACATATTAAAACAAAAATTAAAAATATAAAATTAGGAAAAGCAGATTTAGAGAATCAATTAGAAAAGACATTTAGCCCCATCATAAAAACTTCTAAAAGAACTTTTTAAACAATCTAATACAAATTATAATAAGGAAAAGTATAAAATTAAAAATAGTAAGATATCACTAAAAGTAAAAACAAATACTCCAGCTAAAGCCAGAAAAGTCGATTTTTCAAACGAAACTCGTATCAATAGCAATGGCCATGGCGGTAACTTTTTCGCTCAAATGGAAGATGCAGTAGTGAACAAATCAATCCACACAAAATTATCGTCTGAACTTTATTCTACAAGAGATAATCAGAAATGTACTGAATCAATCCTCTATTCCGAATTGGAAAAACAGAATGAGAGGATACCACATGTGGATCATACGAACGATCGGTTTTCAATTACGAATCGGAAGTAGCGCTGTCACAATACGTAATAAAATAATAATATCCGATAATAGTTCGAACTTTACACGTGGGTTGCATCAATTATTATTCAAAGCATCAAATTATAACAAAGCAGATGATCTTACAAAACTATTTTACATAAATACTAGTGCTCACCAACATAATTTTAAGAGAAATGAATACGTAACGAGACCTAAGAGTTTTCAAATACAACAACATTATAAAGCCAGTATTCAGGGACATATTACCTTTGACTAACTCATAAAACTCACTTTATTGTTAGCACAATGATTATTAATTTTTCAAATTTAAATGCTGATTAAATGATAACATTTGTGATTATTATAGGTGGGATATTTTCCTTGAGCCATACTCTAAGATCTACACACCTAACACATAGACACATATACGGTTGAATCTGATCAACCAGATCAACCGATCAACCGATCAACCTGATCAACCGATCAACCTTATCAACCGATCAACCTGATCAACCCGATCAACCTGATCAACCGATCAACCTGATCAACCTGATCAACCGATCAACCTGATCAACCCGATCAACCTGATCAACCGATCAACCTGATCAACCCGATCAACCTGATCAACCGATCAACATGATCAACCTGATCAACCTGATCAACCGATCAACCTGATCAACCCGATCAACCTGATCAACCGATCAACCTGATCAACCCGATCAACCCGATCAACCTGATCAACCGATCAACCGATCAACCTGATCAACCTGATCAACCGATCAACCGATCAACCTGATCAACCTGATCAACCAGATCAACCGATAAACCGATCAACCAATCAACCAGATCAACCGATAAACCGATCAACCGATCAACCTGATCAACCAATCAACCGATCAACCGATAAACCGATCAACCAATCAACCAGATCAACCGATAAACCGATCAACCTGATCAACCAATCAACCAGATCAACCGATAAACCGATCAACCTGATCAACCTAATCAACCGATCAACCGATCAACCTGATCAACCTGATCAACCTGATCAACCGATCAACCGATCAACCTGATCAACCTGATCAACCTGATCAACCAGATCAACCTGATCAACCGATCAACCGATCAACCTGATCAACCTGATCAACCTGATCAACCGATCAACCTGATCAACCTGATCAACCAGATCAACCTGATCAACCGATCAACCGATCAACCGATCAACCTGATCAACCGATCAACCTGATCAACCTGATCAACCGGTCAACCGAACAACCTGATCAACCAGATCAACCTGATCAACCCGATCAACCAGATCAACCTGATCAACCTGATCAACCTGATCAACCCGATCAACCCGATCGAACCTACCCATATTATAGTAGAATGTATATATCAAATACCTTTCTATAACTGGACCACTATCAATTGGATCATCTTTGGTTATTACAAGAAATCCATATGTGTCTTTCCAACATTCTCAAGGAAAATCATATATTTTGATCCGTATATATTTATAAATTTTGCATAAGACATATCTTTTCCGACATGATCATTGTATATGTGCTTCATATTCATATCATCTTGCTTAAACATAATAATGTTGTTATTATTATCGCGCACCAAATGCTTGCGAATATCATTATTGATTTGGCTTTTCTTTCAAACAATTTCAAAAATTTTTGTAGCAGCCAATGTTTTTTTTATCCAATATAATATCTACTTCAAGTACTCATATTTTCATTGATATAATGACTTTGGATATATTAATAAACTTTACTTTATTTTGGACTATCTATACTAAACTCGGTCTTTCCATTATTAGAAGGATCAACAATTGAGCCCTCTTATAGAATTCGGTGTCTTATACATGCTATTAGTTAATTAATTTCATTATATTTATGTATCCATATGGTATATTTATTCTTTTATATTTATACTAGTATATAAGCCTGACTTCGCCAGGAAGTTATTATTTTTTATTTATTTCGTAACAAAAATTGCGAAGTCTTTTGGACCTTCTCACCTTACACTTTTTTGGTTTATTTATTTTGGAGCATCAAAAGTAAAAAACTAATCGCGATTAATATCGATTGTTTGAATTTGATTCAAATATTGCTTGAGAATATTTCATTAAAAACAACATTGTTTGTGATAACCGTCGTCTCCACCAGCGGTACTGGCAGTTTTAATGGGGAATGGTATGTGCGACCTCCTTTTAAAAAGTTGACCACGATTCCCGTGAAGGCCAAAGGTAACGCTATATCGCCTTTCCTCGCACCACGTTCAAGAGGGTTTTGTATAGGTAGGTTTTTCCACTTCCCCCAGGTCCATCTAAGAAGAAGCATTTTGATGATCTGCTAGATGTGTATATTGCATCTATAACTATTAAAGCAACACCCTGTTCATCGTTTAAATTTTCGACATGCTGACTTTTACAGCCTCAGCCAGTGTGGCTTCCCAAACCGAATCGTCTTCTAAGATACCCAACTCCTTGCATGCCGTTTTGAATATGACGTGAACAGTTCTAAGGTTCTCAAAACTGATTTCTCCTGTCACATGTAATAGAAGTAGTCTTAGATGATATCGCTCACCTTCCCTTATAGTAATGTTCATTTATTTATTTTATTTATTGAAATTGAAATGAAATTAAACTATTATGAAAAATTATTAAATTTTTAAATTATTAAATAATTAAATTTTTAAATTATTAATTTTTTAAATTTTTAAATTGTAAAACTTTTCATAATAAAATTTGACAAATTAATCAGCACAATCTAGGAAAAAAAATACAAATTTCCTCCCAATCCGATTTTTTGCAAAAAAATGGCGAAGCCGTTTGATTTTTGAAATTTTTCTCATCAACATTAGATGCCCAGGAACATCTGTGAAAAATTTCAGGTTTCTAAGTGATGTTGAAGTCAAAAAAAAAGTCCCGGACATATATTGCTAACAGAAACGCATAGGGATTTTATATATATAGATTTATTTGATTTCAGATTTATGTATATATTATATTTATTTTGTGAATTGATTAGAGTCTGATCTTCCATGCTTTTATTTTTGTTTAAAATGATTTGTTTTATTCCGATATCCCTATTTATTTGTTTGCATCACACATATTCATATTCCAGTTACATATTTTTGTTATTGAAGCTGAAGTAAGTATTTCAATTTCATTTTTTTTATTTTTAGTTAGTATTAATTCTAGCTGCGTTATTGTAATAACTTTCTTTGTTTTATTGATAGGAAGTGGATATGAATGTAGCATTGAATCTGTGGATATTTTGGAGATTCTGATGTTAAAAATAATATTTGTGTTATTGTAGTGGGTATGTAGGTCCATTATTTCGTATGTGCTTTCTTGAGAAACAACATTTGTGGATTGTTTAAGTATGAATACTATGTATTTCTTGCCTCTATTAGGGGTTGGTATAATTTTGAATGATTATCTCGCTAATAGTTTGTTGAGTATATTGCTAGTGTGTCGATGTTTAAGTGAATTTGGTTTACGAATTACAATTATGGTATCATACTGATATAAACAACTGGGTTACTAGCCCGATATTGTATATGTTTCTATGAGTTTTCTATCCATTTTTGTTCATTTATTTTGAATTATTCAGAGTCTGATCTTCTTAAGCTCAAAGCCCCTTGTTGTTGGTTTCTAAAGATTGTTTCTATTATCATTGTCGAGCCTTTATCTGGCGACTGATTATAGTAAGAATTAGTGTTTATATCTATTTGTATTATATTTCCATGTTAATGTCTCTTTCAGTTCTTCGTCTTATTAATATGGAGTTGGGTTTTGAGTTATTTGTCTATGGTCTTTAATGATTTTAAATTTATGTCCTAAAAAGAATGGTATGAACAATTTTATTGTGCAAATGGTATTCATTGAGATTTATCCTTGTTCGTCTGTCTGTTGGAGTCATGATCGCATTAGAAGTGATTAAGCTATTGGAATGAAATTTAACAGAAATGTAGGAGTTCACTATTTCTGTATATGTATAAATCAATATGTTTCTTTTATTGTTTCTTAATAATTAATTTAATTAGGTTTTCCCTTAAATTTACAGTTTAGTATGTTGGAATGCTACTTTAGCATTTTCCATTCAAAGTTATAGTTAGACATCATAAATTGTAGGGCTATTTAAGGGGGTTGGGTATTTAGGGTCGAATATATAAATATCGTTTTCGGTTTTTTATAGACTATATAATATATAATATTCCTAACTAATATCCAGATTTTATCGTACAAAGAAAATTCTTATTGTCCATTCCTGTTGTAGTCAAGCTTCAATCAAGCAGCTATTTTGTTTGTTCAATAGTATTCTTTACAAGAGAAATGGTTTAATGTACATAAATCCCTAGCATTTAATATTGAAATAAGAAGTTGTTACCATTTAGACTAAACATTGTTCATAGTATAGATATGCATTAGACAAACATATGTTTTAAGCAAAATTTTATTATGACTATTTTTGATGGTTCGGATATACGGAGAAGAAAAGAAAAAAAGTAGAACTAATAATAATAGTAATAAAAAAGGAACAAGGAAAAGAAGAAAAAGAAAATAAGAGTATGGTATCCTAGCTTTACCAACTCAAGCCTCTCATGTCTGTACTTCAATGTCAACAGGCTTTGTTTCCTAAAACTTAATAATTTAGACAAAATTTAATCACAAATTTATTCCAAAAATTTCAAACAACATCCATATCTCTTTTCTCAAAGACATATTTACAAACCCATCGCTCATTAACTATCTAAACCGGATCAAACAAATCTCTTACTCCTAAAAGCAATAATAATCAGCGCTAAAGGAATATTATTTAAAACACTGAAATTCAAAAATATATTACAAGAACAAATTAAAAGAAAACAAAACCCATGTCATAATATATTCATGAAACCATATCACCCATGATCAACTAGATGACCTATAACCATGTTTAAAATTACCTCATATGTTCTATATGTCTGTTCTCAGTATAAACAAAAAATAAAAGCCGATAAAAAAAATCACACGCACTTCAAATGCTTAACAGAATCTATACAACGAATAAAAAAGAAGAAGAAGAACAGCATCCTAGGTTTACTTGTTTAAGCCAAGCAGATCACTACTTAAATATCAACAGAATGCGTCGCTATTCTTAAAAATAAAAAAGAACAAAAATACAGCAAGGGTAAATCGTCTACTACTACAACAACATAAACCAAACTCCTACAAGAACAACAAAGCAAAACTCCTACAAACCGCTTCTACTGATTCATCAGTGTATTGCTAGATTAGCCTTAAAAATGTCAACAACAACATGATACGTGCATATTAACTTATTCTACTTGTATGTTCAAATTCTACCTATACGTGTATTAAAGATCTGAAAATTACGACAAGTAATAAACATTATAAGTGAATAATAGTATTTTGTATCAATGACAAGTGCCGCAGAAAGTGCAGAAATACTACCAGCCATCTGAATCAGCCTCTGTCGCTACATCTACACTACCCGTCTGTCCTTTACTTCTGTCAGTCTGTCCGTCTGCTTGTCCGTCTTTTCTTTCAAATTTAGAGTTAGATGTGATAAGTTGAAGAGTGCTTAACTCTTTCGGTTAGGTTGAATATGTAAATAACGTTTTGATTATTAGCTTATACATCATATGACTACCTTATGATTTGGCTACACGCGGAAAAAAGAAAAAGAATTAGAAGCAAGTGTCTAGACTTCAATATCATGCATCTCTCAATATCTCTCTTCTCAAACACATATTCACAAACTCATCGCTCATTGACTAACTATACCATATCAAACAAGTCTCCTATACCTAAAATCAATAATAATTAGCGTTAAAGAAATATTATTTAAAATACTGAAGTTCGAAAATATATTACAAGAGCAAAAAAAAATCATGTCATAAAATTTTCATTAATCCATATAGTGATACTGAAATTCATGAACATAACCATGTTCAAAATCTAATCATAGCGTTTTCTAAATGTCTCAGTATAAAAACAAAAAAAGAAAAAAAAAATACTAAGATATTAAAATACGTGTATCTGTCTCCAACACAAAAATTCATGCATATCAAATGCTTATCCTATAACAAAGAAAAGAAGTAAAATAAGAATACTATAAGAACATATCCTATATGGTTTGCCTGTTTAAGTCGCGCATTTCACTACTTCAATATCGACAGCATGCGTCTTTATTTCTAAATCTGTTTCGGTAGATTAGCTAACCATAAAATTAAGCAACCCATATTAGTAATGACCTATGAGGATACAAAAGCAAAGTTCACTCGCAACGTTCGTAATTCATTTAGTACCTATATAAGAAAAAAATGCTATACCCGAAAAGCATTAAAATATAAGCAGCAACAAAAAAAATATTCCATCAATGTTCTCAAGATTAAATTTCAACAAGTACAGCATACGCTAAGCATATTCCCAACGCGAAAGCCTAAAGCATCTTTAAAATAAATCCCCCTAAATTTGTTATATTAACTCTATCGCCACTCCATTCCTCAAAAATTCGCACGGAAAAAAAGTGGAGCATCCTAGGTTTACATAATCAATCCTCTCATGTCTATACCTCAGTATTAACACTTGAGTATCAGCGACACGCGTCTCTATTCCTAAAAATAAAACAACACAGCAAGAATAAATCGTATACAAAAACAACATAAGCCAAACTCCTAAAACGATACGATTGAATTTCAGCGAAAACTATTCTCCTGTCCGTCTATATGTATGTATGTATGTCTATCCTTTACCTCTCTCAGCCTGTCCATCTATTATTCTGTATAACTATCTGTATGTCTGTCTGTATATCTTCTGTGTTTATGAATGTGTGGATAATAGACTCTAAAATTAAAAAAAAAATTCAACCGAAAAAAAAAAATATATTATAATTCTAATTGTAAATAAATAAATAAATATATGTAGAAAATAAATAAATAAATATAAATATAAAATTTAAATTATAATGATATACATACATACATACAATTTGGAAAGAAAAATACCAGAAAATAACCAGGAAAAATAAATAACAACAACAACAAACACAGCAAAAATTTCTTACTTCTACAATAGCTTAGCACTTTACCGATATACCAAACACACGTCATATAAAAATACTAAAACATGAAAAAGGCTGATTTGCGTTGATATGAATTAACAACCACAACACAGCAAGGAAAACTCCTACAACAACAGCTTCTACTATTCCATCCGACCGCCTGTAGATTATCCCTTAAAAGGCCAGGACCGCAAAACGTGCATGTTTCCCTACTATCACAGACCAGGTGATCAAAGCATCGAAATTACTACCGTGTACCCAACAACATCACGCTACATAGTGCAAGTGCTGAAAACAGGTTGATTTTGTTTGCTACGATCAAAGTATCGAAGTGAATCATCCCCTAAAATAAATAACATGTGTGTGTGTTTGTGTGTGGAAATTAGACTCCAAAATTAAAAAAAAAATTCAAAAGAGAAAATATTATAAATAAATAAATAAATATATAAATATAAATAAATATATAAATAAATAAATAAATATAAATATGAAATATAATTATAAATTATAATAATATACCTACATACATAACACTTGATCTTTCTACTATCACACAACAGGTGATCAAGGCCCGAAATTACTACTGTGTACCCAAACACTCACGCTTCATAGTGCAAATGCTGATAAAAAAGGTTATCCCTTAAAATGTCAACCGAACCTTAATTTACGACTTTATTTAATTGAAATTCCACAGAACTTCGGAGCCAGATTGCTGCAGCTGGCGATCAAAGTACCGAAATGAATCATCCCCTAAAATAAATAACAACAACAACAACCACATAGCAAAATTAAAAATTCAAAAGAAAAAAGATTATAATTATAAATAAATAAATAAATAAATAAAAATATAAATATAAATATAAGTAAATATATAAGTTATAAATTATAATAATACATACAAAACACTTGATCTTTAAATCTGCTATCACACAGCGGGCGAATCATACCCTAAAATAAATGACAACAACAACAACCACATAGCAAAACTTCTGACTTCTACAATAGCTTAGCACTTTACCGATATACCAAACACACGTCATATAAAAAAGTCTAAAAAGTATGCTACGCTTGTTTTTCCCCTATTTATTCCCACCAAAGACGAAATCACAAATTCATTCCTAGCACTGAGAAATTGGTAAAACAAACTAAAAAGTATGCTACACTACAAACTTCTCACTAACGCTATCTACTTCGGTATAGCAAACGATCGGCATTCCAAAGCCTATATCGCAGACACAAGCCTAAATGAACATTCCAAAGCACTTATCCACGATGGCCATGTGGTGGACGATGGTATAGTTACAAACCTATCGGCTAAAAGACGAAAATTACCCGAGAAAACACACCTAAAACCATGTTTTAGCAAAGACACAATCCTAAATGGCTAAAAATGCAATAGTCATTAAAAAAACCCCTAAAACTATACTTTCAGCAAGGACACAATGCAAATTATAGCAAAGACACAACCCAATTTTTAGCAAAGACACACTCCTGAATTTTATTCCCACTTATTCCCACTTTTCCTTTGTCCCAGAACCGCCATATAACCACTACTTCGATTGGCTATCAGATACTGATAATTTTGATGTAGAATCAATTTCAATCAATTCTCCTGTCGGATACATCCTTGAAGTAGATTTGGATTACCCACAGAATTTACATGATGCGCATAATGATTTACCATTTTACGCGGAAAATAAAAAACCCCCAAATTGCAAATCTAATAAACTAATCACTGATTTAACCAACAAAACTCGCTATGTCATTCATTATATAAGTCTTCAGCAATGTATACAAAATGGTATGCTGCTAAAGAAAATATATAGAGTGTTAAAAGTTAAACAGTCTTTTTTATTTAAGAATTCAACTTAAAACTAAGCCATTATGACTTTATAGTTTTACTTAATGACTAAAATGAATAGTACAATCTTCAATGCGATAATAGGTTTAAAATATTTTGTTTAGTTAAATGAATTGAATCTGATAAGGTAATAACAGAATAGACAGAGTTAAAATCTGCGCACGCGCTCCGTAGTGGTTCATATTGTAGAAATGTTGATCTGCAGAAACTTAGATAAAGGAATTCATATCTTCTTGATGAAAGACGAGGAACGTTTAATTTAGTTTCACTTAATAAGTATGGAGAGTCCGTAGCACCATACAGCAGTTTCAGTATAAAAATGGCATTTAGCATTATCCTTCGATTAACAAGGGATGGTAAATCTATAAGCTTAAGCCGAGCTTCATACGATGGCAATCTTAACATTGAATCCCAATGAAGGTCACGAAGACAAAAGAGTAAAAACTGTTTTTGTATTGATTCAATTTCGTTAATATGGCAGCTAAACTTTGGATTCCAGACTGGCGAGGCGTACTCCAAAATCGGCCGAACTAATGAGGTAAATAAGATCTTGGTGATATAAGGATCACTAAATTCTTTAGCCCAACGCTTAATACACCCCAGCACACTGCTAGCTCTGCACGATATACGATTTATGTGAGTATGAAACCGAAGTTTCCGGTCCAAAACTACACCGAGGTCCTCTACGGTATCCAGTTGAACGAGCCTGTAGTTCCCCAAGGTATAATTAAATATAATTGGGCTAGAGCGAGCAAATGTCATTTGTTTGCATTTTTTAAAATTAAGATTCATGCAATTTACATTGCACCATTCCGTCAATGAATTCAAATCATGTTGCAGCATCAGAGCGTCACTTACGATTTTGTAGGATAGGAATAGCTTCACATCATCTGCAAACATCAATATGTTGGAGTTTTTTATCTCTGTTGGCAGATCATTAATGAATATCAAGAATAATAATGGTCCCAAATGACTACCTTGGGGAACACCAGATGGAACCATAAATTCATTAGATCTTGTATTCTTGAACAATACCATTTGGCTGCGATGAGTAAGGTAGGAGGCTACCCAATTCACCAGGGAATCCGAAAAACCAAAAAGTTTAAGTTTTAAGATGAGGAGCCTATGGTTTACAACATCGAAAGCTTTACTGAAGTCCGTGTAAATAACATCAGTTTGTTTAGCATATTTAAAATTATTGACCGTTTGCGATACAAATTCTAACAAATTCGTAGTAGTAGATTTTCCTACTCGAAATCCGTGTTGGACTGGGGAAATCAACGCATTAACACTCCTTGAGATGTGGCAAAAAATTATTTTCTCAAACAGTTTCGGAAGCGCGCTCAGTTTGGCAATGCCGCGATAATTTCTTATATCCGTTCTATTCCCAGACTTATGCAATGGAATAATAAATGATGATTTCCACGCACTAGGGAAATAGCCACAACGAAGAGAATATTCGAATAGTGCTGTTATCGGTAACGCCAATTCATCAGCAAGATGCCTTAAAATACATGACGGCAAGCCGTCTGGTCCAGAATTGAAACTACATTTGATAGCTTTCAGAGCATTTAAAACTATCTGCACATCCAGTATGGGCAGTACTATGGAACCTTGAAATATAGTAAATGGGTAGTTCGCTGGTCCATAAGATTGAGATGAATAAGTCGATTTGAAAAATGTTGCAAACATGCTACAAATAATATCCGTATCATTAGATTCGTGTTGATCAAGTTTCATAAATGAAGGATATATTGCACTCTTTCTTTTCGTGTCAATGAAGCTCCAAAAAGACTTCGGGTCCGAGAAAAGGTTAAGTTTCACCCTCTCAAGATAACTCTTATACGAATTTTTACATATATATGGTAACGGTAGCAGGCAGTTCTATATTTCGTAAAGTTTGCCGTTGTACGCAACTTACAATACATTTTGTAATATTTAGTTTTCAGAGTCCTTACTGTCACCAATTCCTTTGTAAACCAAGTAGGATGGAGGTTTTGCGTAACTTTGAACATTGGCACCGAGGTTTTAAATGCATGCTGCAAGGTGACATTAAAAGAATTCACAGCCGAATCCATGCATGCGGAAGAAGAGAGATCATCCAGTGATAAAATGGCAGTCCAATCTAGAGCTCGAATAGCGCCTTTCAAACTTGCATAGTTAGTTTTCTTGAAGCAATATTTCTTGATATTTCTATTTGTAAGCGAGGTAAAATTTCGATTATAGGTTTCTTCGATGGCTTTAATGTATAAAGTGGGATGGTGCTTATCCTCAGGTGTTACATAAGGCTCGGAACGAGATATCACATAAGCATCCTTATCATCCACAAACACTAAGTCCAACAAGCGATGATTCAGGTTAGAAATGTAGTTAATTTGAAAAAGACCATTAGATTGTACCTTGCTTATGAAGTTATTATCGTTGGATCCATCATATGAGGGAAGAAGGACTAAGGGGTCATCAACACATCTTTCCCAATTGATATGTGGAAGATTAAAGTCACCAAGGACTATAAGGCGGTCAGAAACCAACAATTTGTGAGAAACCAGAGATAAACAGCTAACGTGACTATTATAGACGTCTTCGCAAGTATTCGGTGGAATATATGAGCAGGTAATATAACAACCTTTGCTCGCTATTTTGACATATACACAACAAAAATCAATTTTGTAAGCCTCATCGAATACCTCTTCTCTGGAAAAATACTTAGAATTTACGGCGATTAGAACACCGCCGCCTCTGGTCCGATTTGTAAATAGTTGATTTCGATCTTTTCGATACACTGAATAATTATTCGAAAAAATTTCGGAATTTAGTATATCAGGCCTGAGCCAAGTTTCGGTGAATACAATTATATTATAATCAGTGTCAATGCTCTTTATTAGAAGGTCTATCATTTTAGTGTTAAGTCCTCTAACATTTTGATAAAGAATATCAGAAGAGTAAGTCTTTAGTTTTTTGACCCAGTGCCATCTCGAACTGCAGCATTTGAAGAATCAACAGTATTTAAGTGGGGTTTCTTACGCCTATACACAAATTCATGGCTAATGGCGTTTTCCGGCCAGAATGTTGGATTTACTACGCGCTCCAATAAGTGATTAGGTAAACTTATATTAAAAGAAGAGTACGATCTTTGAGACCGAAAATTATATTTGGTAATGGAAATACTTGTGTCATTCCATCCCAGTTGGGAGCATATGTAATCACGAATATCATCGGTAGTTGTATCCGGAGCAAATCGAGAAATAAATATAGTTTTCTTAGGCTGAATTACCACCAGTTTCTTTCTAGACGATGGCCCAGATGGAGCTGATGGCGCTGCAGCAATAGTTTTAGGAATAGCACCTTTTGCAGCAGCGACAGTGAATGTGGGTTCAGGTGCTGTTGCAGGAGCATGTATTGAAGAGGGAACCGAAACAGTTGTAGGAGCATGTAGTGAAGTGGGAGCCGAAGCAACCAAACTAGCGATTTCTGCTACGTCATGATGATCAGCAATTAGTATATTCGAAGCGGCATCGTTTTCACTTCCACCAGGGCTTAATAAGTTTATAAGTGACGGTGAGTCACCCACTGGCTGAGAAGTGAGGATATTAAGCGTGTTTGTGCTTGCACGTGTGATGTTTTTAGCTACTTTACATTTCGGAAAAGCTGCGTCCAGAAACTTAAACTTATTGAAAAAGTCTTCAAAGTTGTTTAGTTTCTTTTGTAGTGCCGAGAGATCGTGATTAATTTCGCGAAAACCCAGCCGTGCTTGGCGCAAAATGCGAGACATATCAACATCAAGCAATCTACAGGTTACGCATGACCACCGTAAGCCACCCTCAAAACCGATTTTATCCGCAATTCTCCCTGTTAGGGTAACACATTTGACGTGATAATCGTCATCACACAGGGAGCACGACAATAATCGTTCTGTTTCACTAGTAATTTTGCATCCACGAAGTTTACAAGGCATTTTAAAAGGTATAATTTAGAGTTGAATAATAAACTACCGTTAATCGCGGCGCAAAGAATGACTGCACAAAGCACAGTACAAGTAATTCTAATATTGAAAAATAGTCGCAAGCACAAAAAGACACAACCGTTCGCCTTGACGATAAAATCACAACTCTTGTTGGTTAAAACAGTATATTGATTTGAATACTCATCATAGAACTTAAGCAAAGAATACTTTTGAAAAAAACTTTTTTAAATTGCTTAACAATGCAGTGTATGGTAAAACCATGGAAAATGTAGATAAGCGTAAAGATGTTAAAATAGTAACCGATTGGGAAAGTAGGGGAAGGCGATTAGGAGCCCGAGCACTATTGGCTGCGCCAAACCGCTAAAGTGAAATTAAGCCTTCGTTTTTTACCGAAGAATCGAATCCCAAAATTTTTTTGGGGGCGTGGCTTCCGTATAGAAGATATGGGCGTTTGAATTGCGGAAATGCAAAATTTTTGGCGAGCGATAAGTCCCAAACTATTAGCCCTATAGAGAAGGTGTATTAACCGATTGAAAGGAAATATTTGCACCTATGTTTTAGTGATATATATTTTTTCGATATTGTCAATTGTTTAGGAGATATTTTAGTTTTAAGAAAAAAATGGTGGAGGGGCTATTACAAAATCTTCCCCCTATCTCTTATATGACAATTAAGTTATGTATTAAAATCAATAATCTTAAAGCCTATGATTTTCTCTTTTCAACGATATATAAAATGTTGCAGGTGCTCCAACAATTCCAACCACACTCACTGAAATATAAAAAAATGAGCGTTTTACAGACCCCAAAATTTCCGTTTTTTAGCATTAACCATCGTTTAACACACTGAGGGTTATAATCAAAAAGTGCCCTAAAATTGGCCACAAAACACTATTCTGTTGCGTAGCCGGTGTTTGACATACTGAGGGTTATAATTAAAAAGCGCGGCTGTAGGCCGAAGGCCGGAGGACGCATACACGCCCTAAAATTGGCCACAAAACACTATTCTGTTGCGTAGCCGGTTTTTGACATACTCAGGGTTATAATCAAAAAGCGCGGCCGTAGGCCGAAGGCCGAAGGCCGGAGGACGCATACACGCCCTAAAATTGGCCACAAAACACTATTCTGTTGCGTAGCCGGTGTTTGACATACTGAGGGTTATAATCAAAAAGCGCGGCCGTAGGCCGAAGGCCGGAGGTTTGATTGTGATTGAAGAGTTTTACACCCCATTTCTTCAACATTAATTACAGGTTTTCCCAAGATTTCTTCAATCCATTTCGATTTTTCAACTCCTTTCACATATGTATACAAGGTGGTTTTTAATATTTAGTCTCAACAAAAAAAAAACAAATGTACAACGCTATTAAAAGAGATAGATCCATCATTCCAACGAAATCCAAATGATTGTGATACAGCCAATTCGCCTGCTTTTTATATTTTAAAAATAAGTCTTTAAATTCAAATGGTGGTTTGATGATAAAGTTTTGATATTCACTAAAGCCGAAGGTTATTGCAGTTCACTACCACCGAATTCTCTAAGAGAGAGAGGCCCCTTGTTGGCCCTTCTAATCGCGAAAACACTGAATTTAATATAGACAGTCCGAACGGACTAAATTTAATTAACATATATCTGTAAATTATATTATAAAAACATTGGCTTCTGTACAAATTTTGAGAATGTTTTAAGGCAAAAACCAACCCCATAATTATATTCGATGACATAGCTAGAGGGAAGTAAAACAACATTCGAAAATACTTTTGTATGGACATACGCAAATCTATTGATTGTTTTTACTTATGTCAAATATATACAAGAATTCCCAACATGCGCGCATTTGGTGCGCGATAATGCTAACATGACTATTATGGTTAAGCAGGATGATATGAACATGAAGCACATATACTATCATCATGTCGCAACAGATATGGCTTATAAAAATTGATTAATATATGCGGAGAATGTTGGAAACATAAATATGGATTTCTTGTAACACAGACAATCCAACTAATAGTGGACGATATAAAATGGGATTTGGTATATACATACATTCAGTAATTTGCTGCTTACCACTATATTAATATTAGTATGATAACTTTCAACTGAATACATTTCATATACCTGTTCAAAAGCTGTTCAGAGCTGTTCAAAAGGTGTTCAGAGCTGTTCAAAAGCTGTTCAGAGCTGTTCAAAAGGTGTTCAGAGCTGTTCAAAAGCTGTTCAGAGCTGTTCAAAAGGTGTTCAGAGCTGTTCAAAAGCTGTTCAGAGCTGTTCAAAAGGTGTTAAGAGCTGTTCAAAAGCTATTCAGAGCTGTTCAGAAGGTGTTCAGAGCTGTTCAAAAGCTGTTCAGAGCTGTTCAAAAGGTGTTCAGAGCTGTTCAAAAGCTGTTCAGAGCTGTTCAAAAGGTGTTCAGAGCTGTTCAAAAGCTGTTCAAAAGCTGTTCAGAGCTGTTCAAAAGCTGTTCAAAACTGTTCAAAAGGTGTTCAGAGCTGTTCAAAAGCTGTTCAGAGCTGTTCAAAAGCTGTTCAGAGCTGTTCAAAAGGTGTTCAGAGCTGTTCAAAAGCTGTTCAGAGCTGTTCAAAAGGTGTTCAGAGCTGTTCAAAAGCTGTTCAGAGCTATTCAAAAGGTGTTCAGAGCTTTTCAAAAGCTGTTCAGAGCTGTTGCTTTGCATTTTTGTACCTAGCTGGAGCATTATTCGCGTATGAATTTATTATTGTTAAAAATATTTTTGTTTAATATTATTATTATTTAAAAAGTCTCAATTATTCGGTTGGAAATTTTTGTACGAAGAAATTATTACCACATATTAAATTACTACTATTGAGATTAGAGAAAACGAGAAGGAAACGGGTATTAAGAGTTTTTATTGCCCTAGTTGTGTTGGCCGTGATTTAGAGGTGAAAGATCGGGCAACTGACGATCTCTAACCTCCCCCACTGTATTCTCAACACATTTCTTACTACTTAAGCTATATTCTCCTCTTTTTAGCTGAACTGAACTTACTATGGCTGTCGCGTACGTTTTTTGGATTTGTCCCTAACTGTCCTATGAATCAGCAAATTATTGTCCGAACTCTATCCCTATCGCTTTTTTCTACAGTATTCCTAGTATTCATTACAAAAATCAAAAAACAAAACAAAAATGAAAAACATTGACCCAAAAAACACAAAAACAAACAAAAACCGAAAAAACAAGCAAAAAAATTGTTATGGAAGTGTCAGTAAAGGGCACTCTCATAACAATTATAAGTAGGCCTTTTTGCCTAAACTACTTTACAGGCAACGCACAGAAACGTTTTTCGTCCCTGGCCTGAAAGGGACTCATCAGTGGGCTTATCATATATATAAGCGCTTACCCACATAACTAGTATGTGTGCAATCACCCATATATACACAGAAAAACTGGCCAAGAATGGCTCAAGAAGAAAATTAATTATTTAAAATTGCCTCATAGAGGCGATCAAAATTGATGAATAATATAATATTTAACAATTAACTAGTAATTGTTAGATAATAAATATAATGTTATAATATGTAATATATAATCTAATATAAATGGAAAAAATCAAAAAACACTTACCATTCCTCAGGAAAACAGCGACCACACGCGACGAGAGTTGAACACACACTAACTGATGCGTTCACCTCGATTGCCTACTCCATTTAACACGAGTGATGCAATTTTAGTTTTAGGGATGGGTTGATGTCAACCACAGCAATGGCAAGTCTGTGGGAGGGTATGATCAATTAAGGAGGTAAAAGGAGGGGGAAGGTTAAAATTAAGGTGGAGAAGGGGGTTAAAAAAGTAAAAAAATACATAAAAAAGTAAAAAGTAGGAAAGAAGTGGTGAAAATAAAACTGTAAATAGAAATGACATCCTGCCACTACTGACAGCCCTCATACGTGGCCTTTGTCGAGGTTAGCTATCTTGTCATATATAACTCTTAATGTAGTTGCTATAGTATAGGAAAGGTCGAGAAGGAGAAGATACCCTAATATTAGAAATTGTATTTTATTTAACTTAGCCCTTCATATACTTTACGATATTCCTGCCCACGTGTGTTAGTAATTGGGGACACTCTAAATGGCCTACCGTGTTAACATGGGAGAAAAACAATTTGAGTAAGATAGAACTTTTCAAGATTTGCCAATATAGGGCAGAAAAAGTTAATCCATGAGTCAGTGAACAGGTCACATGAAGCCCATGAGTTGATATCTCCCAACCATAAAACAGGTATGCTATGCATAAACCCCGAAGGGTAAAGCTGCGCATGACCCCGAAGGGAGCCTGATCAACAGGAGGCCTCAAATGACTGTGAAACAACTGAACCATAAACCGTCCTTGTTCAGCCTATTTGACGAAGGGTTGTCCGAATGCCAGCCACATTACTCAATCCAGATGCGCATTCAACATTACCGGGACCAGTGTGGGTTGCTATGTTAGGAAAATGTTTGATGGAAAACAAGGGATCCTATGAAAATGAAAAAAATAAAACATAACACCTACCCACTCCTAATCTGTTTTTTACCTGAGTTTGGGTCTTATGGACCCAAAACCATAAGTCGCATCATTAATCAGCAATCACGATTAATGACGGAGTTCTACCCTTCCTGAGCTAAGTGAACGATCAGAAGACAATTTTTCAATTTTTTACCTAGCTAGAGAATTGTTCGCGTATGAATTTATTATTTTAAATATTTTTATTATAGATTATTATTGTTTTAAACTCTTAATTAATCGATTGAAGTTAAGTAGGAAGAATTATTAACGCGTGATCAAATACTATTGTTTAAATTAGAGAAAACGAGACGGAAACGGGTACTAAGAGTTTTTATTACCCTAGTTGTGTTGGCCGTGATTTAGAGGTGAAAGATCGGGCAACTAACGATCTCTAACTTCCCCCACTGTATTCTCAACAAATCTCTTTCTGCTTAAGCTCTATTCTCCTCTTTTTAGCTAAGCTAAACCTATTATGGCTGTCGCAAACAAACACTGTCAACAAATTACTGTCAAAAATCAATCTCTATCGCTTTGTTCTACAGTATTCCTATATCATTACACAATCAAAAAACAAAACAAAAATGAAAAACATTGACATAAAAAAACACAAAAACAAACAAAAACCGAAAAAACAAGCAAAAAATTGTTATAAAAGTGTCAATAAAAGACACTCTCATAACAATTATAAGTAGGCCTTTTTGCCTAAAACTACTTTACAGGCAACGCCCAGAAACGTTTTTCGTCCCTGGCCTGAAAGGGACTCATCAGTGGGCTTATCATATATATAAGCGCTTACCCACATAACTAGTATGTGTGCAATCACCCATATATACACAGAAAAATTGGCCAAGAATGGCTCAAGAAGAAAATTAATTATTTAAAATTGCCTCATAGAGGCTATTTTTATGAGTATGTTTCTTTATGCTATGATGGAGTAAGTATTTAGTAAGCGGTCTTGCACCGCCAAGTGACACAAAGATTTTGGAGCCGGAACATCACATCTCTGATACCGGCCAGGTTGGGTGGGTACAGAAGGGGGATGGAGACTCCACCTAATCCTCCCCCCCCCCCCCCCCTCCACCGTCCTCTCTCAAGACCCTTGCGACTGCCTCCTATTCTTCCATGTCCGTCCGCCGGGTGATTTTATAATTTTTTTTTGCTCGTCTGTTTTGAATGGCTGTTTAGCCTAGGTAAGCCTTAGCTCTGTTCTGTTTGTTTGTAACAGGGGTTCCTTTCCGCTGTTGGGGTTCAAGAACCGCCCCCACTTTCCCTGAGCATGGCCGGAAGAGCTGAGCCACCCTCAGCAGCGGAGCTATTGAATTTTTTTTTGAGTAAATACCCTGTTCGTTACAAAATGGCGCCCAACGTGGGGCCCGATCGCCCGATAGAGGAGGTATGAAGTTTTCTGACTTCGGGCGCCCACAAAGCACCCTGTGCGATATTTTTTTTGTTTTCTGTCCGACTACTTATGTGTGTGTCCCTATACAGTGGTGCAAAATTGTCAGTAGTGACCGTACATTTTTTTTTGTGATTTAACGTTAGCTTACAATTTAACCATCTCGTGTTTTCTATTTGATTCTTGCTGGATTTACGCGATTGAATTGTTATGTTCGGTGTGTACCGCAGAATCATTTCTTCGCGCGATTGTTTGATTTCATGGTCATTCCGCAGAAGAGGGAAACGTTTTTAGTGACATTTGAGATTCTTTTTCGTGTTTGTAAAATCTTCCTTAGCAGTCTCTTGACTTGAGATTTTGCCATCGGTTGAGCAACTCGTCAAAGAGGATCGCTGACTTTTGGGTTTTTTTTTTTTTTGTGTGACTGTGGCCTTATCCAACTGGAGATTTCTTTGAGTGTTTGAAAAACGTTAGAGACTCGTTGGATGACGCCCATGTAGAATTTTTTTGTAGTTTAGCCCCTGTTTTCTAATGTTCTCTCTAGTGTTTACTACTGAGTGCCCTAGCGGAGGACATGGTTGATGAAGGGCTGGCCAATAAAGTTAATCGCCTTTTCTAAAATTTTTTTTTTGGGTTGTTGGATTGAGGCGAGGTGTGTGTCGCTTGGTGGAGTGGGATCGCCGCTCCGTCATTAAATTTATAATTTTTTTCACTTCTCGTACAAGTTAGCAGTATAACATAGCTTTGATATTTATATTATTTTTTTTTTAAATTGATAGTTGGTCAAGATACCAATATATTAGTATATAGTGCGGTATTTAGATTACTGTGAGTAGGTGGTAGTGCATATAACCCGATTTGCTTGGTTTGGTCTTCTATCTTTTGGGACCTTTCTTTTTTTTTTTTTTTTTTGTTGTTTTTGTTTTTTTTTGATTATATACACCTGAATTAACAGCACGTTGGCTTAATTATGAACGCTAGCAGAACAAACGGAGCTATGATGGTGGCTCCGATGTGTGTCATTTGTCGCGGGGTTCTCTCGTCCGGAGCACCATTGTCCCAAACACCGTGCCATCACGAATTCCATAAGCATTGTTTGGATGCCTGGTCACAGTCCTACCCGACGTGCCCAGTTTATCAGACCCGGATTTTCGGGCTACCCGTCCACATTAGTTCATCTAGCCAGGGAGGGAACATGGCGCGAGGACCCACCACTAGGAGAATGGTCGACGAAAGGTTGCGGCAAGTGTCAGGCGGACCTGAGTTAGCGAGATCAATTCTTGCCGCAGATGTAACTGCAGTAGCAGGTCTACACACCACCACCGTGCACCCCGACTAACTGACGAACACAAATGTCCTTGCTAAATTCAGACACACCTACAGATGACCTATTAGGGTTTAGTACTCCGGTACCCTCAAATTCGCCCATCTTAACAGAGAAATCCGTAAGGGAGATAGTGGCTAACGCCGTACAAGGTATAAAATCTGACCTGTCTGGTGCCATCGCGACCGAGTGCCGTCAGGCGTTGAGGAGTGTTTTGGAGCCGCCTGTGGTAGCACCTTTACTTACTCAAAGTGCACCTAGTTTTCCGAGGGCTCGCAACAACTTCGGGCCAAATGATGTAAATACTATGCAACCAAACCAAACCTTGACAGTCGACCAGGGACCCCCGAGATCTTTCGTTTCCCGAGGTAACCTTGAAAGGGTGTCGTCGCTTATCTCTGGATGGCGACTAAAGTTTACTGGTGACCCGGGGGAAATGAATATCGATGAATTCATTTACCGGATTACGGCGCTAACAGCCCAATGTTTGAATAACGACTTCCCCTCGCTTTGTCAGCATGCTCATTTACTCTTCGGAGGAAAGGCCGAAGATTGGTTCTGGCGACATCATCGTCAAGTGGGTCGATTAGAATGGCCTGCATTATGTGACCAACTTCGAATTAAATTCCGAAGTTACCTAACCGATTACGAATTGAGTGAAAATTTGCGTAGGCGGAAACAGAAAACGGGTGAAAAGTTTGATGATTTTCTGGATACTGTGCTCTCGATGAATGATCGATTGCGGGAATCCCTGAGTGACCCCGAACTATTAGAGATATTGACGCATAACTTAACACCTATTCTGCGTCATGAATTATTGCATGTTCGTATTTATGATCTAAACGATTTGAGGCGCGAGTGCCACCGGCATGAGAACTTTATGAAGGAGCGCTGTACAGCACAGTCACGAGCTATTCCGAGCGGGCGACAGTTGGCCGCGGTGGAATCTGGTGACTGGGAGGATGAGCTGCCGATGACTGGTGAGCCGCAGGGTCTGTATGCCATAGCGGGCCGCCAACCTCAAAAATGTTGGAATTGCGATGCGGAGGGGCATCAGTTTCAAGACTGTGAAGTATTTCCTCGTCGCATCTTTTGTTATGGTTGTGGCGCGTTAAACATGTATAAACCCAATTGTCCAACTTGTCGTTCTAGGGCGGAAAACTCGAGAGCGGGAGCTCGCGTGAGGACGACCGGAGCCTCCCCGTCTTGCAGTCGCCCACTTCCCCAATAACAACTCCGTTTCCTCCAGCTCTGACTGTCCTTGCGCGCCCAGCTGAACCACAACTTCCGGCTTCAGTTCAGCCAGCGATCGAACCGCCTACCAGTCGCGAGATTGTACCGTACCACACTCGCCTTGCCAACTACAATCGTAGACGCGCTGAAATCTTCTCAAATAATGTTAGCCGTAAGCGTAAAACCATGCGCCTTCGTAAATATTGGAACAGAATTAAGCGCTTGAACAAGATGGTGATTTCCTCACTAGTGTCGAAACCTCATGATTCGCGGCCATATATTAAGTTATCCTTAAATGGTAAATTTCATCTGGCGTTGCTAGGCAGTGGCGCAAATGTGAGCGTAATCGGAGGTACGTTGGCTGAAACAGTACTAAATGCGTCCAGTCCAGTTGAAAAGTTTAAGGGAACCATAAAAACAGCTGATGGGCAAGTTCAATCCGTAGTGGGTTATTTTCTCGGCCTTAGTTAACTTTAATAATATTACAAAAATGTTTAGATTTTTGATCATACCCTCGATTAAGTCCGAAGTTATCTGTGGAATTGATTTCTGGAAAGAATTCGACTTACAAATAATAGGCTTAAACACCCCGGACATTGCGTCGCTTGATAGAGATGCTCCAAACTTTATTCCTTTGTCGAAGACACAAAGCAAACGCCTGAGTGGTCTTGTTCAGTCGTTCCCGTCCTCTGAGAGGGAGGGACTGGGCAAAACTACTCTGGTCGAGCACGTGATTGACACGGGACAGGCCAAACCCATAAAGCAACGGTACTATCCGATTTCTCCAGCTCGGGAAAAACTGCTGTGTGAAGAGCTCGATCGGATGTTGTCGATGGGCGTCATAGAGGAAGCAGATGGATCGGCATGGTCGTCGCCTGGGGTCTTGATAGTCAAGCCTGGTAAAGTACGTTTCTGCTTGGACTCACGCAAGCTGAACGAGGTCACCTTGAAGGACGCGTATCCATTGCCTAATATAGACGGTATATTAAGTCGCTTGCCGTCCGTGAATTACATCTCAAAGGTGGATTTGAAAGATGCATTTTGGCATTTTGGCGTTTGCGAAACGCCGGCCTAACAATCAACGTGTCTAAAAGCATGTTCTGTCTCTCTGAGGTCCGTTATTTGGGATATATAGTGGGCAACGGATCCTTGCGTACCGATCCCGAAAAGGTCAGGGCAATTAGCGATTATCCGATTCCAAAAACCACGAAACAGTTGCGACGGTTCCTCGGCATGGTCGGATGGTACCGGAAGTTTATTCCAGATTTCGCGACGATCACCTTCCACTTAACCGAATTGCTTACGAAAAGCAAAACCTTCACCTGGGGACCACTGGCTCAACAGGCATTTGAAGAGATTAAAAACCTCCTTACCAGTGCTCCTTTTCTAGTACATCCCGATTACTCGAAACCCTTTGTAGTGCAGTGTGATGCCAGTCAGCTGGGTGTAGGAACGGTGCTTGCTCAATGCGATGAAGCAGGGAATGAGCGCCCTATCGCTTACATGTCCCAAAAGCTGAATAAGGCACAACGTAACTATACGGTCTCTGAGCTCGAGTGCTTGGCCGTTATCTTGGCTATCAAGAAGTTCCGAATGTATATCGAGGGCCACGAATTCAAAGTGGTTACCGACCATTCCTGTCTTAAATGGTTGATGAATCAGAAAGACCTCGCAGGGAGATTAGCCCGGTGGGCATTAAAATTACAGGGTTTCGACTTTACGATAGATTATCGCAAAGGTACGGCCAACGTGGGAGCAGATGCGTTATCAAGATCGATGGAAGATGCTCCACTTGGGGAGGTCTCCTCGATCGAGATTGATCACGCACCGTTTATCGACCTGGAGTCCCCGGCGTACTACTCCGAAGAGTACCAGGTTCTTAAAGACAAGCTTTCGGGCGATCAGTTCCCCGACTTTCGAGTCAGCGATAAATATCTGTATCACCGTAATGAATTCGCAACGGACAATGATGACACTGATGATTTAGGATGGAAACTTTATGTCCCTTCTGAGTTACGGGAATCGACGATACGAAACGCTCACGACTTGCCCACCTCAGCTCATGCAGGAATTGGGAAGACGTTGGAGAAACTTCGTCGGCATCTATATTGGCCTGGAATGCGAACCCAAGTGGCGGAATATATATCGCGCTGCAACTTGTGTCGTACGTCAAAAGTACCAACCCAAACACTCCGACCTCCGATGGGATCGTTGGGAGAAACGGAACGTCCATTTCAACGCCTGTATATGGATCTTATTGGCCCATTCCCTCGCTCGAAGCTGGGAAACATTGGAATCCTTATAATTGTCGACCACTTCTCCAAATTTACTTTTCTTAAGCCTTTCCGAAAGTTCACGGCACCATTGATAATCGACTACCTTAGAGATTATGTTTTCTACTGCTTTGGTGTACCCGAAGTGATAGTAACGGATAATGGTCGCCAGTTCATAAGTACCGACATGGCAAGATTTCTTGAGAAGTTTGGGGTAAAACACACCTTTACGGCTGCTTATGCCCTACAGGCGAATGCGTCAGAACGAGTTAATCGCTCGATAAATGAGGCTCTTCGTTCCTATGTTAGGAAAGACCAGCGGTTGTGGGATGAATACCTAAGCAGCATCAATTGCGCGTTGCGTAATAGTTTGCATCAATCGATAGGCCACGCTCCTTATTTCGTGTTGTTTGGGCAACATATGGTCACCCATGGGAAGGACTACGACGCTCTACGGGCGCTTAACCAACTACGAGAGGGCTCCCTTAGGGTAAATCGCGTCGATACGAGAGAGGATACCGTCAATTTTGTGAGAACGCGGCTCCGCCAGGCCTTAGAGAAAAACACCAAGACATACAATCTCAGGTCGAGGGTTCGGGTGTTCACAGTAGGGCAGATAGTTACACGACGAAACTTTCAGCTGAGCAAGCAGGCCGATCACTTCTGCGCTAAATTAGCACCAACGGGCGTTCCGGCCAAGGTCGTTGAGGTTCTAGGGAATTCCTGCTATCGCCTGGAAACGTTGATTGGCGCTCCGATGGGAGTATTCCATGCTAAAGACATTTGGTAATATTATTATATGTGACTTTCCCGGCATGAATAATGACCCATTCGAAATTGATCTTTATTTTTTTGTTAATCCCCAACAGGCTGCCTTTCTCAGCTGTTGTTCTGCCTCGAGGTTGTCAAACAACACCTGTTTATACCTCCTCTATCGGGCGGTCGGGTCCCACGTTGGGCGCCATTTTTTAACGAACAGGGTATTTACTCAAAAAAAATTCAATAGCTCCGCTGCTGAGGGTGGCTCAGCTCTTCCGGCCATGCTCAGGGAAAGTGGGGGGGGTTCTTGAACCCCAACAGCGGAAAGGAACCCCTGTTACAAACAAACAGAACAGAGCTAAGGCTTACCTAGGCTAAACAGCCATTCAAAACAGACGAGCAAAAAAAAAATTATAAAATCACCCGGCGGACGGACATGGAAGAATAGGGGGCAGTCGCAAGGGTCTTGAGAGAGGACGGTGGAGGGGGGGTGGGGGGGAGGATTAGGTGGAGTCTCCATCCCCCTTCTGTACCCACCCAACCTGGCCGGTATCAGAGATGTGATGTTCCGGCCCCAAAATCTTTGTGTCACTTGGCGGTGCAAGACCGCTTACTAAATACTTACTCCATCATAGCATAAAGAAACATACTCATAAAAATAGTCATTTCATGATTATGTCTATTCTTAACGTGTTTTCTTCTTTTTTTTTTCTTTTATAGTTTCTTTTCTTTATTTGTAGTGTATGGTAAGTAAATATATTGTTTAATTGGTATGTTGGTTGTATTTGAATTATAATATTTTACAATTTTATTGTTGTTGATATTACATATTAAGCATTGAAAGTACACGAAAAATCACTTCATTAATAAATCCTTAAACTGAAATCTAATTACAACATTTTATGTATGTCATAATATTAAACTGAAATCTAATTACAACATTTTATGTATGTTATAATATTAAACTGAAATCTAATTACAACATTTTATGTAAGTTATAATATGAAGTTTTTATATAGTACGAACTAACGATGAGAGATTAAGATAAAAGTATTGTTTTATAAAAAAAAATAAAGCCATTACGAGTATTGAGTAAAACTTATCCAAGCTCTTAAACTAAAACATGGCAAACGACATCCAATAATGTTTGTTCTCTTATAGTTAGATATATTCAATTAACAAATTGGATTTTATATAAATTATATATAAATTATAAATTAACACGCGCATCTATTCCATGTGAATTAATGTTTATGTTTCAGGTTACAATATTTCATTCATATTGTGTACTTAAATATTCAAAATAACACTTTGAAAATATTATCCGAAATTGAAACGCAATCAAGAAAAGTATAAACACGAAAAAAATTGCGCTTGCTATACAGGGTGTGGTTAATTCGGCAGATGTATTTACCTTTATCATCGATAATAAATATAATTCATGTCGCTAAACTTTGACCACAGGTTTACATTTACAAAGCTTTAAATATAATATATAGGATTTTAGTTTGGTGGTTATGTATAAATTATTTTGTGTATAACAACATCAGAATATATGATCATCAATAAATACATGAAATGAAGAACTCGTGACGCAAGCTGAGTTTTGCTACTGAAGCGAAGACGACCACCGCTACTAAGAAGTGTCCACCACACTCTTTGTTGATTCTTTGTTGTTCATTTTGTTGAATGTTGCATTATTGTTCTGCTTGTGATTAATTTAAAGTTATCAATGTCGTTTTTGTCGCTTTGCTGTTCCTTGTACAAATGTGCACTTCAATGTTTATTGAGTTATTGTTATGCATTCCACTGTTTTACTTTTATAATCTTTGTTTGGTGATGTTACTTTCGATGTTGTTGCTTTTCTGGTTTTAATTTTAATTTTTAAGAATTTATTACTTTAATTTTTTTTTTATTGTTTATTATCTCTTGTTGTTGATATTTAAATTGTTGTATTATAGTTGTTTTTGTTGTTGCTGTTGCTGTAGTAGTTGTTATTATATTGTTGTTGTAGTTGATGTTATTGCATTGTTGTTGTAGTTGATGTTATTGTATTGTTGTTGTATATTTCATATACTTGTATAAATGTTAATTTATTTGTAATTAAAACCTATTTTATTATTATTACTTCAAGGTTTCCAGGTTAGTTTATTGGTTTGGTTGCTTGTTTGTTCGTTTATGGCATTTATAGGAAAAAGTAAACACAATCACAGAAAATCCACAATCCACATCGTTTTTCTTTTCTTTCACAGCGCCTGGTTCACGAAATTTTATAATTTGATTCGTTTTCAGCTTGCTTCTTATTTTTGCTTTACACACACTTCACCTTCTTCTTCTTCATCTACATCTTTTCCTTAATATTATTGTTTTTATTTATAAAGAGGCTTACTCATCTTTTTGTTTTTATTTCTATTTCTTAGAGAATTTTTAACCGATTTATATTATGCAATTTCTTTAGTTTACATATATGTAGTTCCTTATATACTTTCTTTAAACACGTTCCGTTCATGATTTGCTTGCTTTTCTACTAACTATTTGTTATGAACGCGTTATTTTTGCAAATTTAGAAACAATCCTTCAACATTAACACTTAAACTTAAGCTAATCGAAGCATTTATATTTGAAACATGTTGGTTTTTTTCTTTTTAATAGTAAACCTTTGATTATTGTTCAGTTAGCTCATGTAATTCATGTGTATTTTAGGACAAATTGAGGATAATAGATCAGCACGCTATTCTCGGAACGTAGATCGTGCCAGCGCTTTACAGAGCTTAGACACTGAAACAGTAGCAGAACGAAGCTAGAAAAAGCAAAATTTCATTCAAAAGCCATAAAATGTAAAATTGAAAGCAAATCTGTTTGTTCGGCGGACGGACGGCTGTACATGTTTTGTTATTGTGAAAGAACAAAACGAAGACGAATCGTTCTTCCCTTGCACCGTTCTTCTCCTCACCAGATGTACGCAAAAAATTGATCGATTCTTTCTTTCACACTTTATCTGGCAACCGGGTGCTCGATGAATCAACTCTTCTTACGCATATTCACATACGAAGTCATACAGAATTCAACAACCTTATAAGCATCAAACATTATCAAACGTAGTTCGAGTCCGACCAATCGGTATGTCCCTGATCGATGTCGCTAATGTTGAAAATTTTTCTTCATGATACATACTCGTTGGTCTCCCTCCCTCCCATCATGATCGGCACTCTGAGCAAATGCCGTAGCATGGCGTGATGTAAAGTGCATACAAA
The DNA here is from genome assembly GCA_949629155.1 of Myopa testacea. Taxonomy (NCBI): domain Eukaryota; kingdom Metazoa; phylum Arthropoda; class Insecta; order Diptera; family Conopidae; genus Myopa; species Myopa testacea. The sequence continues at coordinate 25,505,464 of OX451347.1, forward strand.
AAAAACCCTTTGATTTGTAAGATCACGCCATGCTACGGGACCCGCTCTCTCCGACACAAGGTGGGGAGAGCAAGCAACGAGCATGTATCATAAAGAGATTACAAAGGCGAATTCAACGCAGAGGAATTTTGATTTGGAGTTCCGACGATTAGGGACATACCGATTGGTTGGACTCGAACTGCGTTTGATAATGATTGATGCTTATAAGGTTGTTGAATTCTGTATGACTTCGTATTTGAATATGCGTAAGAAGAGCTAATCGATCGAGCACTCGGTTGCCAGATAAAGTGTGAAAGAAAGAATCGATCAATTTGTTGCGTACAGCGGGCAATGAGAAGAACGGTGCAAGAAAAGAACGATTCGCCTCGTTTTGTTCTTTCACAATAACAAAACATGCACAGCCGTCCGTCCGCCGAACAAACAGATTTGCTTTCAATTTTACATTTTATGGCTTTTGAAATAAATTTTGCTTTTTCTAGCTTCGTTCTGCTACTGTTTCAGTGTCTAAGCTTTGTAAAGCGCTGGCACGATCTACGTTCCCAGCATAGCGTGCTGTTGAAGAATTTGTATAGGCATTGTATATATATTTTAGTCGGCATATCAATTCATTCAATATGTTAAGAAAGACTAAAAAGTTAATGAAGTCAAATATTTCAGAGGAAGTATTTATGTATTTATTACATGTCTATTTATTTTTTTCAATTAACTCGAATAGGCTGTCATGGCTTGTGGCCACAAATATTTATTAATACATATCATATAAATTAAGAAATCGTTTACTCGCTAAAAGAGTAAGAAATAAGAAAGACTAGGATGATAAAAATCAGCCATAATAAAAGTTTATTTTGTATCAAATGTTTGTGATAATATACATATATTATGTATGTATATATATAACTTTAACTTTATATATATATATATATATTGTATATATATAAGTTCAAAAATTAACTAATATGTATTTAAATACATTTTCAATAAATCATCAAAGAAAAGAATGATAAGTGAATAAAAGTAGAATATAACTCCAAAGAAAACAATAATTATTAGAACATGAGTTTGAATTGTTATTAGAACGTGTTCTGTTTAAAGGTTCAGGACTTCAACAGTTTTTGCATTTTGGCACTGCGTTTGGCTTTAATAACGTCCGATTTTCTTTTTGCCTCTTCATGTACAAGTTTTTCTTTCAGTCACCTGCTGTTTTTCCTAATTAAAACAGTGATTAGGAAATCTAAAATTATTTTCCTGTGTTCAAAGCAAGGACCTAATGACTCGAACCAATCCGGGTAGCTGGTATTTGTTTGGTCAATGCACGCCCCTATTATCATCCTTTTTATATTTATGCGATGGCAGCTTTTGTCGAATATTGTTTTAAATATAGACGTTATAGACGCAAATATATCATACAATGCAAATACAAATACACTTACAGTAGACCCTCGGTATAACGAAAAATATATTGTCAGAGCTTTTCTTTAACCTATTAAACGAATAATAAAACGAATAATACCGAAATTCGTTTTATTTCGTAAATAAATTAATATAATGTAAGACATGTAATAAAAAAATACTTTTTCCGAAATATTTCCAATAATTTTCCTACCATTTCCTACCTATTCGTATACCGCATAAAATAATTTGATATATCGATTAAAATAAATATATCTTCTGCTTATCCAAATTCTTCAACAGCACGCAGCGAAGCTAGAAAAAATAAAACGAAGATGAATTGCACCGTTCTTCTCAACGCCGCTGTACACAAAAAATTTATCGATTCTTTCTTTCACACTTTATCTGGCATACGAGTGCTCGATGAATCAACTCTTCTTACGCATATTCACATACGAAGTCATACAGAATTCAACAACTTTATAAGCATCAAACATTATCAAACGCAGTTCGAGTCCAACCAATCGGTATGTCCCTAATCGTCGGAACTCCAAATCAAAATTCCTCTGCGTTGAATTCGCCTTTGTAATCTCTTTATGATACATGCTCGTTGGAGCAAGACACCGACATCTGCAATGCGGCGCGGCGAAATGGATGAACGGAACACAGGGTGAACCGAGTTTTGCTATGACCCACAGGGTGAATCTACAGGCGAACCTCACAATGTGTATAAAAAGAAATCCCTAAATTTCTTGTACTCGTATTGACACTTCTCGCACGGACATCAAATACTTATTCTAACAGAAGCTATACAATGAAGAAAAAGAATAAGTGGAGCATCCTAGGTTTACCTATTCAATCCTCTCGTCTACACTTCAATATCATTAACAAGCGTTTCTATTCCTAAAAATAAAACAACACAGCAAGAATAAATCGTATACAAAACAACATAATCCTACAAGAACAAGGACAAAAAAAACAAAAGAATTTTAATTCGTACATATTCACTGTCACTATGTCTCTCTGTCTGTCCGTCTTCCCACCTTACACTTTCCCCATTTCTTCTTCCCACCAACCACTTTTGCCATCAAGCTGATCTCCAAGCTAGCTTTGACCCTGAATTTATGAAGAATTGAATTCGTGTATGTTCACTGTCACGGCCCTTTGTCTGTCTGTCCGTCTATATGTATGTATGTATGTCTGTCCGTCTATGTGTATGTATGTCCGTCTGTCTATACAAAATAATCGTAAACAGAAAGTACCGAAAATGTCAACGCCAATTCCGAGATTGAAATAATTGTATTAATATACATATGTACATTCAATAAGTGTGATCGCGAGCCAGCCGACCACTTGAAATACCCATAACTCATTTACTAAATCTACAACAACCACATAGCAAAATGACGAAAAGTCCGTTGAGATGAAGAAAAAAGAACAACAACAACAACCACACAGCAAAACTACTACCCAGCCATTCGCATCCATTCAAAGTTCAATATACAAACAAATTCGTACATGTTCTAAATGACTAATTGCGTTTGTTTACATTATGATTCTGTGCAAAAACAAAAATTTCTAAAAGTCCGTTGAGATGAAGAAAAAGAACAACAACAACGACTGTTGCAGCCGTCATACACAAATATATTAACAATCATATTCTGTAAATTAGGACCACACATTTTGTAAATTAGTAAATAAAATAAAACCGCATGAGAGAATGCAACACTGCCATGGCGACAAATGTCAAAGGAATAAAACCACCATACTTGGTTCTTTTCCGTTTTGCCACCAACGCGAGCAGTGCATTGTCTTAAAGCGATTGTCAGTTTTTCGCTAAAAAGACTGCATTACTTATTTTTAACATTGTTTGTAACAAAATCTTTAAGACATTTTTGCAAAGAAATTGCAAAGTTACATTTGCAAGACAAAAAGAAACGTGCGTGGAAAAATGGAAAACGAAGGGTTTTCCTGCACCAAGTGCAGTAACAAAGACAATATGCAGATGGTACAGTGCGACAATTGCGACGCATGGTTTCATTATGAGTGCGTTCGAGTTAACGACGACGTAGCCAGCGAGAGCTGGAGCTGCACCATGTGTAAAGGTGACGAGCTAACTACATCGATTACGAGCCCGGCTCCTCCAAATAGGCACATGGAAACCACAGTATGGTCAAGACCACAGACAACATCGTCACCGGTCACTCGGATAACATCCGAAATAAGAGACCAGACTCACAATGCATTCGATAAGGACATAACGGCAACGTGCTGGTCCACAGACGCCATCTCTGCACCAAAAGAAACAGCATCAGCGTATGTAGGCGGCCATGTTGAAACAACATGGCAAACGAACGCTGCAACAACAACTTTAAATTACATCGGTGGAATTACAGCTCCGACAAGTTATCCAGTGGTACAAACAACGCAAGGTGTACATCGACCGCTGTACGCCAGAAACGCGCAAAGCAAATCGAATGCATTTAAACAACAAATTCAATTACAGATTCTAGAAGAAGAACGAAATCTTCAACAAACATATCTTGAAAAGAAATTCCAAATCTTGACAGAATTAGATCCTCAAGGAATACCACACGCAACCTCGGCACAAATAAGCGATGTAAATACTTGCGGACCGACTCATGCACAGCTGGCTGCCAGATATGTGCTTCCGAAAGATTTGCCTACTTTTAATGGTGATCATGAAGAGTGGCCAATATTTATAAGTTCCTTTGAAAATAGTACTGCAGCGGCGGGCTATTCGCACGTCGAGAATCTTATACGTCTACAAGCCAGTCTCAAAGGAAAAGCCCGAGAGGTTGTGCGCAACAAACTGCTTATCCCAGCTATGGTTCCAGATATTATTAAAACTCTCAAGATGTATTTTGGGAGACCAGAACACATCATCCATAACATGGTTGAAAAAGCAAGAAAAATTCCGCCGCTCAAAGATAAGCTTGAGGCCATAATCGAATTCTCCTTATGTGTTAATAATATTTGCGCTACCATGGATGCATGCAAAATGATTGCACATCTTAGCAATCCAATGCTAGTGCATAAACTCGTGGAAAAACTTCCAAATTATTATAAGCTGCAATGGCAATGTATCCCAAGGATGAAAAAATACCAGTACTAAAAAATTTAGGCTCATGGCTATATCAAGTTGCCGAAGCGGCCAGCCAAGTAGTGTGTCCGTTGGCAACCAAAAGAAATGCTGTAATTAATACGCACGTGGACGCAGGCTTTTCGAGCAGCGCTAGCTGCGTCGTGTGCAAGGGAGACCACAAGCTACCAAAATGCAACAATTTTATACAACTTCGCCTAGATCAAAAGTGGCAGGTGGTGAAGGACAACAAAATTTGCCGACAGTGTCTGAACAATCACCTACGCAAATGCTACGTCAACAAGGTATGCGGGATAGAGGGCTGTAGATTTAAGCACCATCCTTTGCTGCATAAGACAGTAAGTCAAGGACCACAAGTAAGTGCAAATGAGAATTCGTTAGCAGATCGGAATGAGCTAGCTGTGAACGTTAATATACACAGGGATCTGGAAGAGGGCGAGAAGCCATATTTTCGAATCATTCCCATCCGCATTCATACACAAAACAAATTTATTAACACATTTGCTTTCCTAGACGAAGGTTCTTCGGTAACGCTCATCGAAAAAGAAACATTCGATAACTTAGGTCTGGAAGGTGTAAACGAGCCATTATGCTTAAAATGGACAGGTGATACAACAAGAACGGAGAACTCATCAAAACGAGCATCAATCATTATATCAAATCCTACAACGATGGAGAGATTTATACTAACTGGGGTCCACACAACCGAAAATTTAGGGCTTCCTCGGCAAACCTTAGATATGGCCGAGATCACTAAAGAATTCCCATACCTTGCGGGATTGCCTATTTCATCATATCATAACGCAAGGCCAACAGTTCTCATCGGAGTAAACAACTGGAAACTCGCAGTCCCAATGAAAATCAAAGAAGGTGCCAGAAACCAACCGATTGCCACAAAGACACGCTTGGGATAGGCTCTTCAAGGCAATGTACCCAGCTGCCAAAAGTCGGGCTGAACGTGCACATATGTCAATGTGAGCACCAATATAAAGAGCTCCATGAAGAAGTAAAATCATATTTCGCACTTGAATCATCGCCACCATCAACTCGGCACTCCAAAGAAGACGAAAGAGCAATCGAAATCCTTAATTCTACAAGTAAACAAAAGGGCGATCGATTTGAAATTGGCTTGTTGTGGCGGAGCAAAGACAAGGTAATGCCGGAAAGCTACCCTATGGCTTATAAAAGATTTATGTGTTTGGAGAAGAAATTAGAGAAAGAACCTTCTCTTAGAAAGAAAATGAGAACAGAGATAGCGAAACTTTTATCTAATAATTATGCCAGAAAGTTGAATGCAGATGAAATCGCAAAAAATACGGAAAGAGTTTGGTATCTACCAATTTTCGTCACTGCGAGCGCAAGTAAACCGGACAGAGTGCGCTTAGTTTGGGATGGTGCGGCAAAGTCAAACGGTGTTTCACTAAACGACTTCCTCCTGTGCGGGCCAGATCTTCTTACACCACTCGTAGACATTCTGTTAGCATTCAGGACGGGGTCGACAGCTATATGCGGAGACATAGAATCTATGTTTCATCAAATAAAGGTAAGAGATGAAGATATGCACGTACAAAGGTTTCTTTGGCGGGACGATGGAGATACTGCTCAGCGTCCAAGCATTTATATAATGAGCTCGCTAACTTTCGGCATCAATTGTGCGCCATGTATTGCACATTATATACGCAATAAAAATGCCGACGGATTCCAGCAACAATATCCACGAGCTGTACAAGCAATAAAAAATCATCACTATGTGGACGACTTTATCGATAGCGTTGATGAGGAATGTGATGCAATAAACTTAGCTACTCAAGTCAAACATATACACGCTGCAGCGAGATTCAATCTCAGAAAATGGAACTCAAACTCGACAACGGTTCTCCAAAGGTTGACCGAAAATAATCACAATTCTCAAACACACATGCAGCTAGGGTCGAACGATAAAGTTCTCGGTATGTATTGGGACCCTTCTAACGATACGTTTAAATATATCCTCAGGTTTGCTAAGCTACGACGCGATGTAGTACACAGTGAAGTTACACCAACCAAAAGAGAGACTCTGCAAGTTCTAATGTCTGTCTTTGACCCCCTGGGATTTCTATCTTGCTACACCATAAAGCTCAAAATTCTACTGCAAGCGGTGTGGAGATCAGGAATTGATTGGGACGATGAGCCTGATGCCAGATCATTTGCAGGAATTATGGAATCAATGGAAAAAAAACTATAGATACGATAAGAGCCGTGGAGATAAAGCGACCCTACGCCAACCAGTTAAGTAAAACGGGAAACGTTCAGCTGCACACCTTTGTGGACGCAGGAGAATACGCATATGCAGCCGCGTGCTACCTGCGCGTAAAACGGGGAAATGAAGTTGTAGTTACTTTAGTAGCAGCAAAGTGGAAAGTAGCACCACTTAAGCCAGTGTCCATCCCAAGACTCGAGCTGCAGGCTGCGGTAATGGGTTTGAGGCTAGCGAGTAAGATTATGGGAATCAAACGCATTCCAATAAGTTCAGCATTCTGGTGGTCGGATTAGAAAACAGTACTTAAGTGGTTACATATGGATCCAAGAAACTTCCAATCATATGTTATGCATCGGGTAGGAGAAATACTTGATTCGTCAAACCCAAAGCAGTGAAAGTGGGTACCTTCAAAGCTAAACGTAGCTGATTTTGCAACTAAAACAACATCGTCCTTGAATACCGAAACATGGTTCAGCGGGCCAGAATTTCTACGGGAAGCAGATGACGCATGGCCTTCGTGCGATAACTTGGGTGCAGCAGAAGATGCTGAAATAAGACATAAACATTTGCACATTAGTAAAGTATCTAACAAAATTCTTCAAATCAATTACGAATACTTTTCTGACTGGAAACGACTGTATCGTGCAATCGCCACCTTCCAGTTATACATCGAGAAACTCAGAGCTAAGATTACGTCATCGAAAATTCCAACACAACCGTCACTTGAGCAATTAGCGGAATATTTTTGTGAAATAAGCTGCTTGAAACAGGGTAAGAATATTACAAAGAATTCCAAATTAATATCCTTGAATATCCACTTAGATGAGCATGATTTAATAACAGTGCGTAGCAGAGCTGAATTTCTTAATAATTACGAGGACGCGATAGTATTACCAACAAATCACCCCGTAACATTCCTCGTAGTACGCGACTTCCACAAAAGTAATCATCATATTTCACACGAAACAACAATAAATAATATAAGAGCAAAGTTCTATATACCAAAACTGCGAGTATTGTATAAAAAAATTCGTTCGATCTGCCAACAATGCAAAAATTGGCGGGCGGTACCGAAACCACCACAAATGGCTTCCCTACCCCCTGCGAGATTAGCTGTATTCGAACGACCATTTACGTTCGTTGGGATTGACTACTTCGGCCCATTCCTTATAATAGTCGGCAGAAGGCGCGAAAAACGATGGGGCGTAATATTTACTTGCCTCACCATACGAGCAATCCATATAGAAGTTGCCCACAGTCTGGACACCAGCTCCAGCATTATGTGCATACGGAATTTCATGTCGCGAAGAGGTACACCAAGAGAAATCTATACCGATAATGGAACGAACTTCAAAGCATCGGAGAAGATTATATGTGAAAAATATAAAAACATCGACTTCACGAAAATAATTGCGACATATGATGACATCAAATGGAAATTTAACCCACCATCAGCCCCCCACATGGGTGGAGTTTGGGAGCGACTCATCCGATCCATCAAAAACACACTGTCAAAATGTTCCTCTATCAACAGTATGAACGATTAAAATTTTCGAAGTGCGCTGCTAGAGACGGAATTCATAATCAATTCTCGACCGCTCACATTCGTCTCGGTGGACTCCAACGATGATGAGGCATTAACTCCAAATCATCTCCTGTTGGGTTCATCAAGTGGATATAAGCCAATCAATCACCAAGGTGCGAATCTCCGACACCGATGGAAACAATGCCAAACATTCGCGGACCAATTCTGACAAAGATGGCTCAAGGAGTACACGCCGATCCTAACCAAAAGAAGTAAGTGATTCCACCAGCAACCGCCGATAAAATCAGGAGACGTCGTGATCATCGTGGATGAAAACCTGCCACGGAACTGCTGGCCCAAGGGTATTGTGATACAGACAAACATGGCGAAGGATGGACAGGTACGCAGCGCAACAGTAAAGACCCAACACGGCATCCTTACAAGACCAGCAATAAAGATAGCAGTACTAGACGTCTACAAAGCTTAGCAAGCAAGTCATCAACGCCAACATGCTTACGAGGGGGAGAATGTTGCAGCCGTTATACACAAATATATTAACAATCATATTCTGTAAATTAGTACCACACATTTTGTAAATTAGTAAATAAAATGAAACCGCATGAGAGAATGCAACACTGCCATGGCGACAAATGTCAAAGGAATAAAACCACCATACTTGGTTGTTTTCCGTTTTGCCACCAACGCGAGCAGTGCATTGTCTTAAAGCGATTGTCAGTTTTTCGCTAAAAAGACTGCATTACTTATTTTGAACATTGTTTGTAACAACAACAATCTCAAGTACGACAAATGATACACAGGCGGGCAGAGATCAAGGCAGAGGGGCACACCACACCACACTCGCAACAGTCAGCACGCCGAGCTATGTACGTCTGTCTGTATGTATGTTCGTCTATATGTCCGTCTGTCTGTATATATGTCCGTCTGTCTGTCCGTCCCACTTTTGTCATAATGATCCATATCACACATGCCCCTGAATTAACCAATCAACGAGAATGATGCAGGCATCATGATTACAAGTGTGTCATGGCCCACTCAAAGCAGCGCTTCAGTCTACAGGCAGAAGCTATCTCCTTCTCACTCACTCTGACATATCCATATAGCCCCTTCTCACTTCTACACACGCAAAGCATAGCTCCCAAATAGCTCCCAAATGTCAGTTGTCCCAGAACCCCCTTATACCTACTACTCCTATGAGGATACAAACCAAAGTTCACTTGCAAGGTTCATAATTAATTTAGTACCTATATAAAAAAAAATCTACACCCGAAAATCATTAAAATAAAAGCAACCAAAAAAAATATTCCATCAATGTCCCCTAGATCAAATTTCAACAAGTACAGCATACGCATAAACATTGTACATCTTCGCCAAAATATTACTTTATGTGCATAAAAACAAATCCCTAAATTTGTTATACTAACTCTATCGACTTGCCATTCCATTCATCAAAACATTCGCACGGACATCAAATCTTATCCTAACAGAAGCTCTGCAATGATGAAAAAGAATAAGTGAAGCATCATAGGTTTATCTACTCAATCCTCTCATGTCTATACTTCAGTAATAACACTTGAGTATCAGCGACACGCGTCTACATATATTTCTAAAAAGCGAGCAACAACAGCATAGCAAGAGTAAATCATATACACCAACAACATAAGCCAAACTCCTAGAACGATACGATAAAAGTTCAACGAAAACTATTCTCCTGTCCGTCTATATGTATGTATGTCTGTCCTTCACCTCTGTCAGTCTATTCGTCTGTAGTCTGTATGTATATATGTATGTATGTCCGTCTGTCTGTATGTAGACCCTTAAATTAAAAAGTTCAAATGAAAAATATATATTATAATTATAAATAAATAAATATATAACTAAATAAATAAATAAATAAATATATAACTAAATAAATAAATAAATAAATAAATAATTATAAATATAAAATGTAAATTATAATCATATACATACATAAAATATGGAAAGAAAAAATATCAGAAAAAAAATAAATAACAACAACAACAACAGAACATTTCACTTGATCTTTAAATCCAAGTAGCGAAGTGAATCATCCCAAAAATAAATAACAACAACAACAACCACATAGCAAAACTTCTTACTTCTACAATAGCTTAGCACTTTACCGATATACCAAACACACGTCATATAAAAAAGTCTAAAAAGTATGCTACGCTTTTTTCCCCCTATTTATTCCCACCAAAGACAAAATCACAAATTCATTCCTAGCACTGAGAAATTAGTAAAAAAGACTAAAAAAGTATGCTACACTAAAAACTTCCCACTAACGCCATCTACTTCGGTATAGCAAACGATCGGCATTCCTAAGCCTATATCGCAGACACAAGCCTAAGTGAACATTCCAAAGCACTTATCCACGATGGCCATCTGGTGGACGATAGCATAGTTACAAACCTATCGGCTAAAAGACAAAAAACTTAAGTCAATATCACAGACACAAGCCTAAATGAACATTCCAAAGCACTTATCCACGATGGCCATCTGGTGGACGATAGCATAGTTACAAACCTATCGGCTAAAAGACAAAAAACTTAAGTCAATATCACAGACACAAGCCTAAATGAACATTCCAAAGCACTTATTCACGATGGCCATCTGGTGGACGATAGCATAGTTACAAACCTATCGGCTAAAAGACAGAAAATTACCCTAGAAAACACCCCGAAGACCATATTTCTAGCAAAGACGCCATCCTAAACTACTAAAAACGCAATAATCATTTTAAAAAAACCCCTAAAACTATACATTCAGCAAGGACACAATGCAAAATATAGCAAAGGCACAACCCAATTCTTAGCAAAGACACTCTCCTAAATACCGCACCCAGTAGCACCGACGTTTCCTTTGTCCCAGAACCCGACTAGAACCACTACTTGCTTTTTATCATTGTATTCGTTGATCAAACTTTTATACTTGTCAATCCATCGATATGATCCATGATAGCTAAATTCCTTCCACATCATTTGCTTTAACGTTCTATTAAAACGTTCAACAATTGACGCCTTCAAAACACTGTACGAAGAATAATGGTTGATGTTATATTTTTTCATTAAATTTTGAAATTTTCCGTTGAAGAATTCTTTGCTGTCATCGGTTTGTAAATTGTTTGGTTTTCGTCTTAAATCGAGTATGGATTTCATGGCTTTAGTAACATCAATAGCGTTTTTAGAGGGTACAATCCAGCCATAGTTCGAGAATGTGTCTATTACAGTTAGAAGAAAGCGGTATCCATCATTATATGTAGAATAACTACCCATTTCCACTAAATCTGCTTGCCAGAGATCATCTATTCCCTTGGTTATTACTCGCCTTCGCTTAAAGTTCTTACGAGCTTGTCTGTGTAGCTCCTCTACTAAACCTCTCTTCATAGACATATCAGGGTTTTTATTCATTTTTGTATTTCCTGAAGCATTTTATCTTCTAATGCAGCTTTGGATTTTCGGGTCTCCTCGATGATTTTCTCTTCTATTTCAGCTATTGATTTTCCTTTTTTGAGTTCTTCATTTACGATACTTGTAAACCGCTCAAGCCCTTCGCTTATATCATCTGCATAATTCTTGTTATTACTGTCGACGTGTTGTTTCTTATTTTGGAGTTTTACATATATTATTTCAACGACTTTAAGTATCCTTTCACCTAGTATATCGATTTCGTTTTTAGTTTAATCCCCTATCGGTGTAGTACTATTTTCAACAAGTGACCGAAGAATTTTTTTTACTTGCTTAATGTCGTTGTCTTTTTTTTCCCTTAGTATATCGTTTTTTTCTTTAAATTCAACCTTTATCTGTTTAATACTAGCTGCAACAAGTAATTGATGATTTTTGTTAACTTTTTTAATGTCTTTATCTATTTTTTCCTTTACCAATGAGTTCTCTGCTTGAATTTGCATGTGAGTCTGTTTGATTTCTTTGTAAATATTTTGCTTTAGTAAATTATTTTCTCTCTGAAATTCCACTTTGATTCGATTCACACGATCTTCAACAAATGTTTTTGTTACTGCATTATTGTCTTCAACAGGGGTATTAACATTCCTTAAGCGTTTCCAATGGAGATCCAAGTTTTTATCATTGTCCAAATTGAATCCCAAGGCTCTTGGAAAATTTCTTTTTAATTTATTGTTTAATGACTTCTCTATGGAATAATGACCGAACTTGTCGACGCTCATTTTAGAATTATATGTATTTAAGAAAACTGTGGTTATTTATATGATAATTATACAATTATATTAGCTTCCCTAAGTTTTTCGAGTATTGAAACTATTTCGTTGTTGTGATTGGTGTGTCCTGCAGATTGTGATGATACTAATAGCCTTAACCTATCTACCAACTCATTTGGATCATCCCAATATATATAGTTTGGCTTTTGCTTGTTAACACTCATTAAACCGCTTCGCTTACTTTGATTTTGTGAGGTAGTCGATGATAACTGTAATATGGAACCCAAAACGGGTTTACGGCGTTCATTGTTTAATTGCATGCTCAAACAATGCACTAAGTCAAGAAATTGGATTTTTTTGTTTATTGCACTTGCCATACAAAATCGAGAAAAAGGGTTAGAAAAACCTTCTTCAGGTACTCAAGGTAATTTTTTTTGTGCGGTAATTACTAAAGGTAATTATGAATAATTATTACCATCCATTTTCTACCCTGGGTCAAGTATAAAAGGCTGACCTAGAATATTGACACCATTCCGTGTTCCTCGAGATTCAAACTGACCAAACGTTAAAAAAACCGAAGCCATGCCAAAATATAAGATTGATATAAGATCTGCAGTTATTACTCTTCATAAGGAAGGCAATTCCTAGCGGATAATAGAGCAAAAATTAAAAATTTCGACTAGTTCTGTGCATCGCTCCATACAAAAGTACAAGGATTATCGAACTCTTGAGGTCCTTCCCCGGTCCTAAAGGCCAAGATCGACAAGAAATCGTGAAGATAGAGCAATGAAAATATCAAGCAGACAGAACAGAAGAAAAACGGCTCTAGAAATACAAACCGAGATGGATAACAGCCGATCAAACGCGGTGTCATTAACAACTGTAATAAGGCGGCTAGAGATGCTGGTCTTTGTGGAAGGATTGCTAAAGAAAAACCCTTACTTCTACCACGAAATAAAATGAGAAGACTTTAATGGACTCTAACATATAAGAAATGAACCGAAGAGGATTTCAAAAATGTTCTTTGGAACGACGAATCAAAGTTCGAGTGTTTGGGTCAAATAGAAGAATTTTCGGCAAATGTAGTGCCCAATAGAAGATGCTGCCGGAGTGTGTAATACCAACAGTGAAGCACGGAGGCGGTTCCGTTAAGGTCCGTATGTTTCTCAAGCAATGGAGTAGGCGATTTAATTCGAATCGATGGAATTATGCGAAAGGAGGAGTATAGAAAGATACTGCAGCACAATGCCATACCATGAGGCCTACGATTGATCGGCGAAGGTTTCGTGCTGTAGTAAGATAACGATCCCAAACACAGTTCCAAACTGTGCAGAGGCTATTTAGAGGACAAGCAAACATCTGGAATATTAAAATATTTGATTTGGCCTGCCCAGTCACCCGATCTCAATCCAATAGAGCTTCTATGGGATGAGCTGGACCGAAAGGTGCGAGAAAAAGTGACTACGTCGAAAGAGGAAATGTGGAATGCATTGTTGGAATCCTCGAACAATATACAACAGGAAACCATAAAGAAATTAATCGCCAGAATGCCAAGAATTGTAGCAAAAGTTATTCAGTGCAAAGGGGGCTTTTTTGATGAAAAATCAGTTTAGACATTTTTGTAAAAATTTTGATAATAAAAATGTTTCTAAAATTTAATTTTAATGTAATTTGAAAGCAAATACAATAAACTTTAAAATGTATAATGAAACACAAAAAAACACAAAAATTTGTCATTAATAAATGATGGCGACGTTTACGTCGTTTATTACTGGCATTATCGAAGGATATCTATCACATAAACTTGTACCTCTCACCAGGATCTGTGCTGATTTGTTGGCATTCGGAACTTGAACCGACTGCCAAGGCTGAAAATTAATGTAAATGTCGTAAAGTAAATTAATAAACTTTTAAATCAATAGTTATTTTAAGGCAATTGACACTTAACATATTTTGCAACGTACTTTAATTTTCAGTAATTCCACAATTTTAATATTATACGTTTCACTGCATTTGTTTTGTTCACTTGTTCAACTTTTATTCACTTTATTAATTTGCTAAATCACTATCTTATTTATTTATTTAATTTGATATAAATTTAAATCGAGTTTCGATTTACGTTAGTTTAAAAAACTTTCGATTTCAATTGTTGTTTTATAACATTTTTGATATGTTTCAATTTTTTAAATTAAATTGAATTAAATATATCTCGTTATATCTGAAACGGTCCTTTTTTAAAAATCAGTCCTAAAAAAAATGTTTGAAAATTTTTTCACTTTACTAACTTACAAACTGCTGCATTTCACTACCCTGCTACACTTCCTTCTTATTTATTTAAATAGTTTATTCTACTTACTTTTCTCCTTAATCGAGCGATCCTCGGGTCGAAAAATCTGGCTGCGCCAAAATGTTGTAGTTATGTAGGGTGACGGCTTCTTCGAGCCGTCTTCTGCGCTCGAAATAAAAGCTCATCTGGTTTGGATGTTTTGGGTCCCTTGTAGTTTATTTACTTTTCTTTTTGTTGGAATTTTGATATGAATTCAGTTTATTAAGCAAAAAAGAATTAACGCGAATTAACGGAGATGCCGCAGTGTACATTGTACACTTTCCAAAAACATTTCAGATTCATTAACAACTTTAAAATGAATAAGCCCTGCTTCATGAAGCTGTTAGATGAAGTAGCGCCACGGCTAAAACCAGATAAAAAAGCAACATCGATAACGTCAATGCTAAAGTTAGGTTCATTTTTGCGTTTTCTGGCAGGCGGAAGCTACCAGAGAGGTGTAGGGAATGAACATTTCGAGACGCAATGGCGAGTGTCCAAGAACATTGCTGAATTCTTGGACGTTTTCGAAAAGTATTTATGCCTAAAATATATAAACTTTATGATGACCGCGGACCAAGAATGTGAGATGAAGGAAAAGTTTTTCCAGAAATATGGAATTCCTGGTGCCGTTGGGTGTGTTGATGGAACGCACATCCGCATAATGTCACCAGGAAATGAGCTGAAATATTTGTACTACAACAGAAAGGGTTTTTATAGTACGAATGTGGTGATGGTAATTAATATTGTATATTTTAAAAAATTATAAGTATTATATATATGATATTTGCATGTTTGTTCTATTGCAGATTTGTGATTTCGACATGGTGATTCGTTTTGTCGATGCAAGATATCCTGGCGCAAACCATGACTCGTTTGTATGGAGGATGAGTTCTGTTGAGGAATATTTCAGAAGGAAATATAATTCTGGAAAACGTAACACTTGGCTCTTAGGTAAGATTCTTTAGTAATGTACCTGAAAGTTATATGTTACATTATACAATTTTAACTTTAGGAGATACCTGCTACCAGCACCTGCCATATTTAATGACGCCTTACCGGGAACCCCAATGAATCTTCTCCCACTCATTATTCGTTGATACTCGGTTTGATCCAAACACCGGAACACTTCTAGCCATATCCGAGTTGTTTTCCATTTCCCGCTAAACTGGTTGTTGGTGGTAATTTTTAAAAAAATAAATATTAACTAATTTCACAAAATAAAATTTATTCTGATTACCTTTTCTTATTGGAATCCGTTATATACTTTTCTCATAATATTAATATTTTTATAATAATTTTTATACCCTACACCTTAAGGTTAAGGTTATATTCACTTTGTCACGAAATGTGTAACGCATAGAAATAGAGACGATAGGTATAGAAAAGTATATATATTCTTGATCAGCGTGACCTCCTGAGTCGATTTAGCCATGTCCGTCCGTCTGTCTGTCTGTCTGTCTGTTGAAATCACGATCACAGGAGCACCGGTGAAGATATCGTGATGAAATTTTACAGAAATATTGTTTCTTAGGGTGTGCAGGTTGGTATTGAAAATGGGCAAAATCGGTCCACGACCACGCCCATTTTTTAGTAAAAATGTGATATCAGCCGTTATTTTTTAGTTATGATAACAAAATTTCATTTCTGGGTATAGAGTAACTTCATCCGTTGATATGCCAAATATGGGCGTGATCCGCCCAGTTTTAGGTTATAAAGGTAAAAGAGGTTCTCAAATGGTTATATTGTTAAATATATAAACATCCTGAATCAAACTTTACATAACAATTTATTTTCTAATAAAACATTATTTCAGCAAAAGTGGACGAGGTCCGCCCACTTTTACACCGCTTATGCAGTATAGCTCATGAAAGCAAATTTATTTTCACGGAAATAAAGCTTAAATTTGAACACAATAATAACCAGAAAGAGTGTTAACTTCGGCCTGGCCGAAGTTCATATACCCTACACACTACACCCTACACGCAATGGTCTAATTTTTTTCCTTTTCAGTCTCAAATAGCCTGTGATGACAGAGGGTATTCGTGCCAAATTTGATGAAAATATCTCTATTCGTTCTCCTGTAATCGAATTTTATTTAATTAGTGGGCGGACCACGCCCATTTGTGGTAATCTTTTTTTGGTCGGAGACAGTCTAGGTAGGTAGGTAGGTAGGAGGTGGCGCCCAACAACGAGCTCGGTGTCGGGCAACAATTAAGGCTGAGGAGCCTCGTTTTGAAACCACCTAAGAGAAACGTGGGGCCTGAAAAAGGTGGAATGGGAGTAGATGTTCGCTAAGAGGGAAGTGTTGTTGGTTTTAAACCCAGCCCGTCAAGTTGAGGAACCTGAGCAGCAGCCTGGGATGGGATCTGGCGACTTCCTCCAGTCCATTGAAGGTGATCTTGCCCCAGGTCGTAAATCTGGCCCGCATGAGTGCCGGGCATTCGCATAGCAGGTGGGAAACCGTCTCTTTCTGGGAGGTGTCTCCACAGCTGCGGCAGGAAGCGTTGTAGGGCAGGCCCAGACGTTCAGCGTGCTCACCAATCGCCCAGTGTCCGGTGATCACACCGACGAGCCTGGCTATGTCCGATCGGCTCCTGTTAATTAGCCATTTCGTCTTGGCCTTGTCATATGTAGGCCAGGACGTCCTGGAAGTGCGGCATGATGGAAGATCTCTCCATCTGACGTTGGCTTTATCGCAGAAAACGCTGTATAGTTCAGCTTTTAGAGTGTTGAGTGGTTTGTTCATGGGGATTGCGTTGTCCGGCGACATGGCTCCTCGCCTGGCGAGCTCATCCGCTTTTTCGTTGCCGTGGATGCCTCGGTGTCCTGGGACCCAGAGTAGCTTCACCTCCGCTTGACGGCAGAGGTTATTAAGGTCCGTGCGGCACTCTTGCACCACCTTGGAATGCGTGGTTGTGGCCAGAAGGGAGAGAATAGCTGCTTGGCTGTCGGTGGCTATGCTTAGCCTCCCGCCAGTGGTTCGCACTTCTGCTAGTCTCTTACAGGCCTCCCTTATGCATGATATTTCTGCTTGGAATACACTGGCATAGTCTGGGAGTTTCAGGGATATCTCCATAGTTGGTCTTTGCGAGTAGACGCCTGCTCCTACACCGACATCCATTTTGGAGCCATCGGTGTATACAATGGCATCGCAGTCTTTGGTAAGGAGTTCCGTCCGCCTTTTCCATGCGGATCTAGAAGGAATTTCGGCCTCAAAGCATCTATCGAAGTCGGTAGTTTTTACGAGGTAGTCAGTGCTACCGTTTTCCGGCGAGCTGAGAGTCAGGTCCAGACCGTTCCCGTGACCATAGTGTCCGGGACTCCAGTTGCCCGATTCCCTTAGTCGCAGGGCAGCGATGGTTGATGCGAGTTTTATATATAAGTCTATAGGGAGGATATTCAGGATGACATTTAGGGCTTCTGTTGGACAAGTCCTCAGAGCTCCAGTGACCCCCACACACGCCGTGCGCTGTACCCTCCCCAGACGTATAGAGTGAGACTTCTTACTTGAAGCTGTCCACCAGACCAGCGCTCCGTATGCCAGGATTGGCCTGATGATAGCAGTGTACAACCATAGTGTAAGTTTGGGCTTCAATCCCCATTTCTTTCCGAAAGTTCTGCAGCAGGAGTAATAGGCAATGTTCGCCTTCCTAATCCTCTGTTCTATGTTTTCGCTCCAATTCAGTTTGGAGTCGAGAATTATGCCTAAATATTTCGCTTGTCTCGAAAGTTGAAGCTCCCGTCCGTGGAGCTTCGGTGGCTTAAATGGCTGAGGTTTATACTTGTTTATGAATAGCACTAGCTCTGTTTTGGAAGGATTCACTCCTAGACCTCTTGGAGTAGCCCATGCGATAATTGTGCGGAGGGCTCGTTCCGTAACGGAGCTTAACGTTGATGTGCAGAAGCCGGAGACCAGTATGACGAGGTCATCGGCGTAGGCCACGGTTTTGATTCCCGCTGCTTCTAGCTGTTCCAGCAGCGGGTACATCACCAGAATCCAAAGCAGTGGTGAGATAACCCCACCTTGGGGCGTCCCTCTGCTAACATACCTGACGATGCTACTGTCCGCCAGTGTGGCGTGGATCTCTCTTGTACGCAGCATTACAAGAATCCATCTAATTAGAATGTCTTCGGCGCCTAGGTCTTTAAGGGCCTCCTGTATGGCAGAGGATTTAACGTTGTTGAAGGCGCCTTCTATGTCTAGGAAGGTTCCCAACGTGTATTGTTTGTAATACAGCGAGCGTTCTATACAGGTCACCACCCTGTGTATGTCAGAGTCCGTAGATCTACCCTTCATATACGCGTGCTGGGAATGTGATAACTTATTGCATAGTTTTGACCTCAGGTTGTCGTCCAGAATACGTTCCAGTGTTTTTAGTAGGAAGGAGGTAAGGAAAATCGGCCTGAAGTCCTTTGCTGACTCGTGACCGCGTTTTGCCACTTTTGGTATAAAAAACAACCTTGACCTTCCTCCACGTATCTGGTATATGACCCAGTTCCACACTGGATCTGAAGAGCCTGGTTAGGTAGGGGAGTACTAAGACCTCCGTTTTTTGCAGCATCACTGGCCAGATGCCGTCAGGCCCAGGGGACTTGAACGGGTCAAACGAATGTACAGCCCATTTTATCCTGTCCACCGAGATGATGTCCTCTATCATCCTAGTGTCGGGTTGGCTGATAGTGCTGGGCGTGTCAGTAGCATCAGTTGTCCTGATGGCATCCTGAGAACAGCCTGGAAAGTGAGTCCTGGTGAGTACTTCCAGGGATTCCAGTGCGGAGGTGGTCCACGACCCGTCCTCCCTTCTCACCACCGAAGGGCAGGAATGGTCCTTGGACAGTATCTTATTGAGTCTTGCAGACTCCCTGGTAGATTCGATATTGCCACAGTAGGTTTTCCAAGCCGTGGATTTAGCCTTTCTGAGGGCTTTCTTGTACATTCTCCGGCAAACCTGATAGGGTTCCCAGTAATTATGTTTGTAGCAGATGTTGAAAAGGGCTCTGGTCATTTTCCTCAGGACCTTTAGCTCTTCAGTCCACCAAGGAGGGAAGGATTTCTTGCCGTGGCTCAAGGGGCACGAGCGGTGCAGCGCTGTCTCCATGGCACCTTCGAACTCCGAGGCGAGTTTATTCAGGAGCTCAGCTGACTCAGCGTTCGCTAGGGGGATGCTTCCTAATCTAGACTCAAGGACTCTTGAGAATTTTGCCCAGTCTGTTTTCCTAACATTCCTGTGGGGCTGATGTGCAGGGGGATTGAAATCAACGTTGAAGAGTATCCAGCAGTGATCAGAAAATTATGTTTTGCTCGATACCCTCCAATTCGTGACTTCGCAGGGTGGGTTCCTGGTAGATAGGGTTACATCGATAACCTCCTCCCACCCCGGGAAATTTGTGGAGCTCGGAAAAATGAACGTCGGCCTATTGCCTCTATTGCATATCTCGAGGTTGTTACACATAATAAAATCAAAAAGTGACTCACCTCTCTCATTTGTCGTGCTACTCCCCCAAATGTGATGCCTGGCGTTTGCGTCGCAGCCCAGCAGTATTTTCCAGCCGCGCCTTGCAGCTGTAGAAATCAAGGTTGACACCTCAGTCGGTGGGGCGCTGTAATCGTGCGCCATGTAAGCTGAGGAGATAATAAGTGGATGATTAGTTTTGTTCTCAAGAGCGACAACGGTCAGATCATTGGAACAAAGTTCAGGACATAGATATGCTTTTATGCTATTCTTAATAAGAATGCATGTTCGGGGCTTACCTGGAAGTTTGTGGTAGAACAGAGTGAAGCCTTGGTCCCGAAGTCCAACTACCTCGGATCCTCTCACCCATGGCTCTTGAATGATGCCTACATCGATGTTCTCCTCCCTTAGGAGAACTAGCAGGTTAACTGTAGCACACCTCGAGTGCTGTAAGTTAATCTGCACGATCCTCAGCATCACGAGGAAGGGTCGTCCATGATTCGCAGCTCCTCCAGCTGCTTTCCGACTTCTTCTGGCTCAGCCAGATCGCTTTCGGGGTCGGTGGAGCGGAAGATCTTTACTTTGGCATGTCTGATGCCAAACTTCATCCTTAAGCCGGCTTGCTCAAGGGCGGGTATGCTTTCCTCCGTGATTAGGAGGAGGAGTGACTGGCTGTTTTTGTGTGGATCCTCCACTTTTATTACAGCCCAGTCGTTCGTGGGGATGGTGGGGTTCTGGATGGCCAGACACTTCAGAAGCTTCTGTGCGTCTAGCTTCATCACAGGCAACCAAATGCGAGCCCGGGGCCTCCTTGGGATCTCCATGGCGGGGATAAGCTTGAGCTTAAAGCCGTCCCATTGGTCGTTTACCTCAGCAACCAATTTGCCAAGGAGGTCTTTGGAGAAACCGTTCTCGCATTCGATCACCCTGTAACCCCGTATGGTCCTACTGGAGTCGAACGAGGGAGCCTCCTTACCCTCTAGCACCCATTCCATGACCATCTCGGAGAGCTTCGACTCGATGCTCGCCCAGTGGTCACAGACGGGTGCTGGCTTGTTGGTGAGCTCATCAACAAGCGCAAGGCGAAGGTGCTCCCTCGCCGCGTCCAGGAAAGTCTTGTCGGTGGTTTTACTGCAGGATGGACCTGAGTCAGCCGGCTGGTTGCTAGCCTTAGCAACCCTGTTCTTTTTCGTCGGCATTCCCGGCAGTACGTCATCCGTTGACCGTACCCGCTTGGTCGTCTTCACCCTCTCAGTTCTTTCCTCTAGGCTCTTGCGGTACTCATCCACAATCGCCTGGTATTTAACCTTGTCCTCCTTGTCACGCTCGTGAGGCTTACCAGCCTCCTCATTTTTGGCAATCTTGCCAAGTATGAAGAGGGCCTTCTGGTAGCCTTGCCTCATGAGCGTGCCAGAGGACTTGGCTTTTTTCTGAGTGCCACTATGGCTGGCAGCACTCGGTACGTTTGGTATGGCAGCAGTGGGCTCAGTGCTTTGTCTGCCACTAACCACTGCTGCCGGGGGGGCAGTTGACTCCTGGCTGGAGGCGAGCAGTTCGTCTTCACTACACCTCCCCACAGACGGAGACAGTCTACTTCTGGACAAAATTTCAACCGCAAATTCGTTTTACAAGCTGGGAAATTGAGCTATAAGCTCAATGGATTAATTTATATTCACTATAAAAAGTAGGCGTGGTAATGGTCCGATTTTGCCCAATTTCAATAGCGATGAGTTTCTAATGATAGACAATATTCGTGCCAAATTTTATGAAAATATCTCTATTCGTTCTCCTGTAATCGAGTTTTATTTAATTAGTAGGCGGACCACGCCCATTTTTGGTAGTCTGGTTTACTCAGAGACATTGGACTTCTGGACAAAATTTCAACCCCAAATTCGTTCTACAAGCTGCGAAATTGAGCTATAAGCATGGATTAATTTATATTCACTATAAAAAGTAGGCGTGGTAATGGTCCGATTTTGCCCATTTTCAATAGCGATGAGTTTCTAATGATAGACAATATTCGTGTCCAGTTTGAAAAAGATATCTCTCTTCGTTCTCTTGTAATCGTGATTTTCACAGACGGACAGACGGACAGCGGACAGACAGACAGACAGACGGACGGACATGACTAAATCGACTCAGGAGGTCACGCTGATCAAGAATATATATACTTTCCTATACCTGTCACGCCTCCTTTAATGCGTTACAAACGGAAGCAGTAAGTGAATATACCCTCTCACTTCGTGTGTAGGGTATAAAAATACTAAGCCAATTATTTTGTTTTGAAAACGGGTAACGACCACGCCTACTATTTATACACGTCTGTGATTAAATGTGATTACACCTATACCTCACTTTGCGTCGGGGTTACGTTCCAAAAAAATACGACGCAAATCGAAACGACGCAAAGTGAATTAAGATTTTCTATAGCAAACCATGTAAAGATAAAAGATAGGTTCCAGGGTTACGAAAATACTACTTTTTAAAAAGAAAATCGATCAAAGTAATCATTAAAAAAACAAAAATAATATAACTCTGCTAATAAATAAATTGGAAAAATATTTACCTTTTTTGTAATCAGAAACAACCCGTAAAAATTTATAGAAATTAATTATTCTCTTTTTTAAAAAGCACAAACACTAATTGAAACGTTACAAAAAGCACAATATGTACACTACATAATTGAAACTGAACTCTAAAAATAGCAAAACAAAGTAAAAATAAAACTGTATTAAAATTGCGTTGATTTTCAGTTAGAAGAGGAATCCCCGAATTTGATGGCATGGCGCAATTAGAAACAAAAGTGTAGCCATCTGTTAGAAAACAAGAAAAAAATTAAAGACTCGAACCCAAAACAACGCAACATCGAAAACCTAACGACGCACAGTGAAAATTGGTACTAATTAAGCAGCGACGCAACTTCGAAAACAACGCAAAACGAAACGACTCAAAGCGAGGTATAGATGTATAAGATAGCTTTCCTTATAACCACATATTTCTTCTAGTTTTTAAGATATTACAATAAAATTTCAATATCAAGCGACATTATTATATTTTACGTTGCAGAAAATGGGCGTGGCGCGCATACTTTTAGGTTACATGGACGAAAGGGTAATATGACAAAATCGTCCTACATAAATCCTTATATAAGTCTGTAATTTTATAATATGTAATCAATTAATATGAAATTTTGTATAAATATTCTTTGTTCAGATTTGTAAACGAGCAACTAAAACGAATATAAGACATATAAATATAGAATCAATTTATAAAAAATGCATTGGCATAAAACCTTAATTCCTAAAATTTCTAAAAATTCCTAAAAACTTTTAAGGTGTAGGGTATCTAAGATTCGGCCAGGCCGAATATAGCTTTCTTACTGGTTTATAATTACATTTTTAATAATAAATTTTCACTTCATAAAATGAAGTAACGACAGCTTTTGAGCAGTCGTTCCATGTGAAAGTTGAAATCGTTACTTCTTGATGAAATCACGATTGGGAATACCTCTAACGAACGATAATTCGTAAAAAGTATTGAAAGTGTTGTTTTTATCGAACGAACGACTCGTTCGTTGAGAACAAATTGAGATTAACAAAGTAACGTCATAGAGAAAAACACAAAACAGAATGGAACAGAATCACGTCGTTCGTTGATTGAGAATCAGGCAATTAATCTTTGACAAATTCTTTGTTAGTAAATCAGCTACGTTATCTGCGCTAGCACAGTATTTCAATTCTATATAACCCTTTTTGTAAATATCTCTAATATGATGAAACTTAACATCAATATGTTTACTTTTAGAGTGGAATGTAGGATTTTTAACTAAACTAATAGTGTAATGTAAAAAGTTAGAATTATGACAGGATCGCGGAAACACTTCAAAATAAAAGGGTCGCCCTATGATTTTTGTCCGGCGTGGAGACGCCAGTGGACGAGACTTTAGTGCCTGCACTTAAGTTGGCACTTTGGGATTTTCACCTCGCTTGGTCGCTGGCGGAGAAATAAAAAGAAGCCTTGAATAGTTTCTGGCAAGTTTAACTCTGAACTTTATTTATTGAACTAAACTACTCTTACATATACTTAAATCTATACATTAGCATTTCTCTATGCTTCACATTTTTATTTTCATTCAAAATTTCTAATTGCTTATAATATGTATCATTGAACCGATACCCAATCATTGACACGATTTGAAATTGGGCGGTTCAAGGATAGTGTTACAATGTGTGAAACTGAGTCGCAGTCGTCACGCTATAAGTGAGTAAGCAGGTCAGCTCAGGCAAAGTGCATGCTCTGCATTTATTGAGTGTTTCGAGTGCTGTTATGTTCAGGAGTGGAGTGCGGTCAGTGGATACACTACAATAGCGCTCAAATTGACAGCATTAATTAATATTGACTTCGGACAGGATACTTGGATGTCTTTAGGTACACAGCCTCTTTAACTGCAGATGACATCGATTGATACGAGAAAACTGCACCTGTAAATGCAAAACAATATCCTGTATATGGCCTGCGATTAACTGCGTTTCCACCCCAGTCTCCTTCTGCATAGTAATGGAGAGGTTCTCCTGTGTGTTGATATTTCAGTTGCTTGGCCTTTGTTGCTGATAAAAACCTTAGTATTCATTATGCTGCCTTCAAATGCTCGATATGCTCGGATCACAGCTTCGTTCCGCCAGTTTGCAAACGGAGTGCAATATATCGAGCCGCGTACAGATAGCGACATACCTCAGTGATCCAATAAGTAACTGGTGAAGCTTTATATTAATCTGCTCGCACTGCTTTGCATCGCAGTTTACTTGATTTCCTGAATCCAAAGGCGTTGCCATAGGACGACCATTTTCTATTCCATTTTCTTGTAATAGTTTTTCTATATGCCCTTTCTGACTTACAGATATTGGTCCTGTGCTTCCATCAGTGTTCATACTCAAAAAATGTTTAACAGCTCCTTTTACAATAACTTGAACTCTTGATGCAATTTGTTGTTTGATTTCTTTCAGTGCTATCTTGCTCGAGCTTGCAATCAGTAAATCATCTACATAAACCTCGATTAAGTTAAAGATATTGTTGTGATGTTTCACATACACACAAGGTTCGCTTTCACACTGCTGAAAACCACTTTCTTTTAAAATTCCATCAAGTTTAAAATTCCACTGCCTTCCCGACTGTTTTAATCCATATATGGATTTCTTCAATTTTAAAACGTGATTAGGATATTCTTCAACAATACATTCCTCTGGCTGATTCATATAAATTTGTTCAGTTAATTCACTATTAAGATAGGTACTGGGAACATCCATTTGATGCAGATATAAACCATATTCAGCGGAGATAGCAAATATCATACGAATTTTTTCGTATCGAGCAACCGGCGAAAAAGTTTCCTCGTAGTTCACATCATAAATTTGTGACCATCTTTTAGCCACCAATCTGGCTTTGAAACGTTCCACATTTCCTTCGCTGTTTTGCTTAACTGCAAATACCCATCTGTTTTTAATTGGTTTCTGGCCTTGAGGAATTTCTACTAACTGCCACGTATCTTTATCTAAGAGTGTTTTATATTCGACCAACATGGCCTCCCACCATTCGTTTCCATATTCACTTGATAGTGCCATTTTAATACTATGCTAACTTCTTCTTAAGGTGGCGCTACAGTCCGAGGTGGACCTGGGCCTCAACCAACAAGCGTCTCCAGCCAGCTCGATTTTTAGCTAGCTGCCTCCAGTTTCGCACGCCAAGCTGGTTAAGATCCTCTTCCACTTGCGTGCGCCACTTGAGTCGCGGTCTTCCTCTACTGCGCCTTTTGTCGGGAGTGGATTCGAAGATTTTTCGGGCCGGAACATTTGTGTCCATCCGCTCTAAATGACCCAGCCACCTCAGCCTTTGGATCTTCCATCTTCTGGCTAGGTCAGTGTCGCTGTACAGCCCGTACAGTTCGTCGTCGTATCTCCTCCTCCACTCAACGTTTGTGCAGACGGGACCGAAAATCACCCGAAGAATTTTTCTCTCAAAGCAGCCAAGAGCGGCCTCATCCATTTTTGATAAAGTCCATGCCTTTGCGCATTAAAGTAGGACTGGGACTACCAAGGTCTTATATACTTTTGTCGTTCGAGAGAGGGTTTTACTAGCCAATTGCCTTCTTAGCCTAAAGAAGCAGCGATTTGCAAGAGTTATTCTTCGTTTGATCTCAGTGCTGGTGTCGTTATGTGAATTAATAGCAGAGCCTAGGTAGACAAAGTCCTTAACTACCTCAAAGTTATAGCTGTCGAGCGCGACGTTACAAAGTTATAGCTGTCGAGCGCGACGCCTGTTAAGGGACCTAACATTCCACGTGCAGATCCGAAGCTCGTTGTCCTTATTTCGTATGCATGGGTCGTCAACAGTAAGTCCATCCGTATCCGAGGCTTGTCGTTGTTTCGGAACAGTTACCCTGACGGCACAACCCCCAACCTAGAGGGCCAGTTCCATGTGTTTAACCCCCAGGACAAGGGGTCGGTTTAACCGATGTCAGTAACCCACTTCGGGGATGTGAGCGCTGCCGTTGGCCCATGAGGGCTCATCCGCCACCATCTCTTTTCCAATACCCTGACTAGTTCTTGAAGATCCTTACCGACCTGAGCTCCGAATATGTCGAAGTAGCTCATATTCCGTTCTGTTTCCGTTCTGGAATATTTGACGCACACAGTTGATTCCATCAAGGGAATTCATCCGCTGTCGTATTTATAGTGCTGCTATTTTTTCTTGATCAACACTCGCACTTAAGTTTAGTAAGTTTAGTAAGTCAGTTTAAGTAAGTTTAAATAAGTTTAGCAAGTCGAGTCCGGATGGATTGCGACCAGTCGATGCCAATGGCTCTCGTCCACCGTTGTACTTGGTTATTCCATTTTCTTACCTTGTCTATTATCATAGACTGGTCCATGGGTGCTTCTTATGAGTGTAGTGTTTCGAGTTCCTGTAAACGCGCCGTGACTTCTTCATCCCCTTCGCGAGATCGAACGAAGTTCGCAAATCTTCTTCGGAGGTCCTCTGTTGTTCCCGACTCGTCGAAACTGAACTCGTGGGCGTATTCTTGAAGCTCTTCTTTATGCAAAGTATAAATCCAGGATGTTTTCGTCATTGCGGCTGACTTTATTTCTTAGCTCGAGTAGATTTAATGGAATAAAAGTGTGCAAGGTCCCTGCTCACGCGCCACTGTAACGAACTTTCTTTGTAGCTGGGATATCTCTCAGTCGCGTCCAAGGTTCGTCCAGTTATTTATTTATTGAACCGAATGCACACTTTTATTTTGTTGATTTATACTTTATTTTTGTCACTTCTGATTTGAGACAAATGTTGAATTTATTAATACTTAAAATACAATAATAAAAGTTCTGAAAATTTGGTTAGGTTCCTGGTGCCTTGTATCCTTGTGTATCGTGGGCGTCGCCTGTGATGTCGTTGCTTCGATCTCGTTGTGGTGGGGTTGTCTACATCGGTGGGGTTGTAACCCGCGCGGCTGGAAAGCTTGTCGACACTGGTTGGGCCGTTGATCATGCGCGGCAGAAGATCTTATGATGACCGTGGAGTCGAAACCCACCCGCCAGAACACGTCACTGGTCGCGTCGTCGAGCACGCGCGGCAGAAGATCTTAGGATGGCCGTGGAGTCGAAACCCACCCGGCAGAACGAGTTTATGATGGCCGTGGAGTCGAAACCCACCCGGCAGAACACGTGACTGGTTGCGTCGTCGAGCACGCGCGGCAGAAGATCTTAGGATGGCCGTGGAGTCGAAACCCACCCGGCAGAACGACTTTATGATGGCCGTGGAGTCGAAACCCACCCGGCGGAACGCGTCACTGGTTGCGTCGTCAAGCACTCGCGGCAGAATATCTTAGGATGGCCGTGGAGTCGAAACCCACCCGGCAGAACGACTTTATGATGGCCGTGGAGTCGAAACCCACCCGGCGGAACGCGTCACTGTTTGCGTCGTCGAGCACTCGCGGCAGAATATCTTAGGATGGCCGTGGAGTCGAAACCCACCCGGCAGAGAACACTTTACACTGTATTACCGCGGCTCTGCTGAAGTTGACGGTTGCCCTCGCTGTCGCTGTTGTCTTGCTGCTCAGTATTGCTAGGCAGAGGTTACTTACCACTTTGATGCTCCCAGCTTGGTGGTCCGGACCTGAATGACTATTCTGCGTGTGATGCTTTCTTTTATATATACCGCGTTCTCAGACTGTTTCTGATGTTCATGTGTTCGCCGCTGTGCGAATTTTATTCATTAAATTGTCGTTACATTACCCCCCCCCACTTTACGGGGCAAAGTTTTAGCGTGGATGTTGCCCTGACATAGGGCATAGGCTGCTGGCGCGGTGTCAACCATATTGGTGAATGGGTGAATGGGCGATGCTTCTTGACTTTGTTGAGTTCTAAGCCGCCGCTCTTCTCTTCTGCATTTCTCTTTTAGGTTGATCTGCACTTCATCATGGACGAGCTCTTTCTGATCTTGATCTGCAATCGTTCTGCTTCAACTGCGACTTATTGTCTATGATTGACCTAACGGGACCTGTTGGCTTTGCATACAAATGCTGACCGCGGTAGTTGCTTGTATTTTTCCGTCCGGCTTCTCGGAACTCCTTATTTCTGTAAGCGCGTATCCATATCAATGCATTTCATAACTTTGACACTACGTAGTTTGTGCGTAGTGTTGTTGTGTTTATTAGGAGTACTTGCGTTTACTCCTGTTGTTGTTGCCTGCTCTGTATCGCATATGTTTCTATTTTTCCGTCCGGCTTCTCGGAACTTCTTATTTCTGTGAACACGTGTCCATATCAATGCATTTGCGTAACTTTTACACTACGTAGTTTTGCGTAGTGTTGTTGGGGTTTTTTTTCTTGTGTTTTCTTTTCAAAATCGTTATAATATTTCGTAATTTAAATTTGAATGTAAGTAAACTTAGATTAAAGTAAAATATATACGTAAATTTAGATTAAAGCTTAAATTAAAGGAAAATACGTAAGTAATTCAAATTTATATACAGGTAAACTTAGATTAATATATAAGTAAATTTAGATTAAATAATTAAACAACTTCGTTTTTAGTTGTTTCTCTGGATTTGTCTTCTTCGTGGAATGGTTTCAGCTCGCTTATGTGTGCCGTACGTAATGACGTGCCGCCTATTTCCTTAACTTGTACAATGACTGGGGAAAGAAATGAGATGACGCAGAATGGACTTCGTAGTTACATGCCAATTTGGCTGCGAAGTGGTCCGTAGCTTTGGAAAGGACACGTTTCTTTACCAAGACCTTTTCTCCTATTTGGGGTGACCACTGACGTTGACGGCGGTTATAATGACGCGCTTGGTCTTGTGTGCCTTGGGCCAATCTTGCTCTTACCAGTTTAAATATTTCTCGAAGTTGTTCTTCCTTTTTGCTTGGGTTGTCAGGTCCGATACAATCTGCACAACGGGTAGCCAAAGGTTCTGCGGCGAGTTTTGTTAGCAAGAATGCTGCTTGTTGTCGTTGGTCAATTTTATATTTCTGGCATTGCTTACAGCAGCGAACATAGTGGCGGATCTCCCTGCCCATACCTGGCCAGTAGTATCGGTTCATTATGCGAGTACTAGTCTTTATTACACTGAGGTGGCCGGCGCCGGGTTGGTCATGATTTTCTTGAAGTATTTGCCTACGAAGATGTTTGGGTACGCAGAGTTTCCAGGGTGTATTTACGCTTTTCTCTTCCCTATTTATTCCCACCAAAGACAAAGTCACACCTTTATTCCTAATACCGAGAAATTAGAAAAAAAGACTAAAAAAGTATGCTACGCTTTTCTCTTCCCTATTTATTCCCACCAAAGACAAAGTCACACCTTTATTCCTAACACCGAGAAATTAGAAAAAAAAGACTAAAAAAGTATGCTACGCTTTTCTCTTCCCTATTTATTCCCACCAAAGACAAAGTCACACCTTTATTCCTAACACCGAGAAATTAGAAAAAAAGACTAAAAAAGTATGCTACACTAAAAACTCCCCACTAACGCCATCTACTTCGGTATAGCAAACGATCGGCATTCCTAAGCCTATATCACAGACACAAGCCTAAATGAACATTCCAAAGCACTTATCCACGATGGCCATCTGGTGGACGATAGCATAGTTACGAACCTATCGGCTAAAAGACAAAAAACTTAAGTCAATATCACAGACACAAGCCTAAATGAACATTCCAAAGCACTTATTCACGATGGCCATCTCGTGGACGATAGCATAGTTACAAACCTATCGGCTAAAAGACAGAAAATTATCCTAGAAAACACACCTAAAACCATAATTTAGCAAAGACACAATCCTAAATGGCTAAAAATGCAATAATCATTCAAAAAACCCCTAAAACTATGCTTTCAGCAAGGACACAATGCAAATTGTAGCAAAGGCACAACCCAGTTTTTAGCAAAGACACACTCCTAAATTTTATTCCCAGTTATTCCCACGTTTCCTTTATTCTTGAACCGCCATATAACCACTACTCCTACCCATGTTATAGTAGAATGTATATGTATATCAAATCCCTTTCTATAACTGGACCACTATCAATTGGATCATCTTTGGTTATTACAAGAAATCCATATGTGTCTTTCCAACATTCTCAAGGAAAATCATATATTTTGATCCGTATATATTTATAAATTTTGCATAAGACATATCTTTTCCGACATGATCATTGTATATGTGCTTCATATTCATATCATCTTGCTTAAACATAATAATCTTGTTGGCATTATCGCGCACCAAATGCTTGCTTATATGGTTAATATGAGTAAAAAAACAATTAATAGATTTATGTCTGCCAATACAAAAGTACTCTCTAATATTATTTTGCTTCTCACAAGATACGGCATCGAATATCATTATTGAGTTGGCTTTTCTTTCAAACAATTTCAAAAATTTTTGTAGAAACCAACGTTTTTTTTTTATTTTTTTTTTATTCAATTTCCGCTAATTCAAGTACTCATAATTTCATTGATATAATGACTTTGGCAATATTAATAAACTTTACTCCATTTTGGACTATCTATACTAAACTCAGTCTTTCCGTT
This sequence comes from Myopa testacea, assembly GCA_949629155.1. Classification (NCBI taxonomy): domain Eukaryota; kingdom Metazoa; phylum Arthropoda; class Insecta; order Diptera; family Conopidae; genus Myopa; species Myopa testacea. Next base: position 25,536,809 of record OX451347.1, read on the forward strand.
AGATTAGAAGGTTCAACAAATGAGCTCTCTTATAGAATTCAGTGTCTTATACATGCTATTAGTTAATTAATTTCATTATATTTATTTATCCATATAGTATATTTATTTTTTTATATTTATATTTATTTTTATTTTATTTTAGATTTATATATTATATTTATTTTGTAAATTGATTAGAGTCTGATCTTCCATGCTTTTATTTTGTTTTAAATGGTCGGTTTTATTCCGATATATTTATTTATTAGTTCACACACATATTCATATTCCAGTTACATATTTTGTTATTGAAGCTAAAGTAAGTACTTCAATTTCATTTTTTAGTAAGTTTCATTCTTTAGTACCTATATAAAAAAAAAAAATCTATATCCGAAAATCATTAAATTAAAAGCAACCAAAAAAAAAATATTCCATCAATGTCCCCTAGATCAAATTTCAACAAGTACAGCATACGCATACACATTGTACATCTTCGCCAAAATATTACTTCATGTCCATAAAAATAAATCCCTAAATTTGTTATACTAATTCTATCGACTTGCCGCTCCATGTCTCAAAAAAATTCGCACGGACATCAAATCTTATCCTAACAGAAGCTATGCAATGATGAAAAAGAATAAGTGGAGCATCATAGGTTTATCTACTCAATCCTCTCATGTCTATACTTCAGTATTAGCACTTGAGTATCAGCGACACGCGTCTACATATATTTCTAAAAAGCGAGCAAGCAACAACAACATAGCAAGAGTAAATCATATACACCAACAACATAAGCCAAACTCCTAGAACGATACGATCAAAGTTCAACGAAAACTATTCTCCTGTCAGTCTATCCGTCTGTTACTCTGTATGTACATATATATCTATGTATGTCGGTCTGTCTGTATGTATATAAGACCCTTAAATTAAAAAGTTCAAATGAAAAAATATATTATAATTATAAATAAATAAATATATAACTAAATAAATAAATAATTATTAAAAATATAAAATGTAAATTATAATAATATACATACATAAAATATGGAAAGAAAAAATATCAGAAAAAATAAATAACAACAACAACAGAACATTTCACTTGAAATGTTAAATCAAAGTAGCGAAGTGAATCATCCCCTAAAATAAATAACAACAACAACAACCACATAGCAAAATGAAAAATTCAAAAGAAAAAATATTATAATTATAAATAAATAAATAAAATAAAATATAAATAAATAAATAAAATATAAATATAAATAAATATATAAGTAAATAAAAATATAAATATAAATAAATATATAAGTTATAAATTATAATAATACATACAAAACACTTGATCTTTAAATCTACTATCACACAGCGGGCGAATCATCCCCTAAAATAAATAACAACAACAACAACCACATAGCAAAATTTCTGACTTCTACAATAGCTTAGCACTTTACCGATATACCAAACACACGTCATATAAAAAGTCTAAAAAGTATGCTACGCTTTTTGCTTCCCTTTATTCCCACCAAAGACAAAATCACAAATTCATTCCTAGCACTGAGAAATTAGTAAACAAGACTAAAAAAGTATGCTACACTAAAAACTTCCCACTAGCGCCATCTACTTCGGTACAGCCAACGATCGGCATTATTAAGTCTATATCACAGACACAAGCCTAAATGAACATTCCAAAGTACTTATTCACGATGGCCATCTGGTGGACGATAGCATAGTTACAAACCTATCGGCTAAAACACAGAATATTACCCTAGAAAACACCTCAAAAACCATATTTCTAGCAAAGACGCAATCCTAAACTACTAAAAACGCAATAATCATTAAAAAAAACCCCTAAAACTAACAAAAATGTTTTGTTTTGCCGCGAAGCTAACCATCCAAACACCAACAAAACCCATGCTGTTCAACTCTATTCCGGTGCTTTTTTCGATCCTGCGTCGAAATTATTTTCATCTTCAAAGATCGATTCTTTGCCTGTGCAGCCTTTTTTTCATCACCGAAGATCGTTTTGGTACGAAAGCCAAAGTTTTCTCATCTTCTGCGATCGCTATTCGTCAACAAACGAAATGTTTTCAACTTGAGGGATCGAAATATTTGAAGATAAGAATTTTTGTCATCCCAACTGATACTTTTGTTGGAAGATCGAAATTATTTTGAACGTGAGCGATATGTATTTTTTTGAACGAAGATGAAAAAATAAAAATCGCTCACGAGTCAAAACAGATTTTCATCTTTTGTGATCGTTTTTTTATGAGGGATAGAAAAAAAGTTGTTCGTTTGAGGGATATATTCCGACCCCTGATCTAAACATGCATCTGAGGGCCAACAGCAATTCTTGTGATGATTTCCATGAATAGGTTCTGTTAGCTAAAGGGGATCTAAATTCGTTACTTGAACCGACTTTAAGCCTTTTTGATATGCTTCGATTCGGTACTTGAACCGATTCGAGGAGTTTAGCTGAAATGTGAATGAAGCACCAAAATAAGTTAGAACACTTTGAAGGTTTTGATAGCTCTCTCTTTATTGATAACAATCGCAGTCTTTTATACTGCTAAATTGTCTATGTAAGCAAATATGGCCGTTAACATTGGTTGGCCTTGAATTGAGTTAACGACATATAGAAGAATATAAAAGATATATTCAGCAATTACATAGAAGTGCAGCGTAGTGCAGCGACCGATGGTTTTTTGGCGGTGTTGGCATTGAACTAAGTCACTGACTTGGCTCGTGTTGCATTGGTTGTGAACGGATGGCTTCTGGCGGTGTCAGCAACTACGTAGCGGAATTGTGATACGCTACAGGTTCAATTAATACTTGTTATCGATAACGCCTTAATTTTACGTAGCAGTTCAGAACTTCATCACAATATTCATCAAGTATAATGCCTTTTTGTTTCATTAAAAAATCGTGAACTTGCTTCAAAAATACAGAGATATTTACGTTATCCATCATCTGTCTGTCAGTTTGTCCCTTTGAATTTGTGCATGTTCAGTTATATTCACTGTCTGTTCGCTTGTCAGTGCCATTTTGCCACGCTAACTATTGCCATTCCTACGTTTTAACATGCCTACTTTAATCACGCCCATTTTAATAACACTCACTTTCATCACGCCCACTTTTACTACGCCCAACTTTTCCACGCTATCTCCTTCTCACTCACTTTGACATTCGTATAGACCTTTCTCACTCTAACAAATAGCAACAAACTGTGGAGCTCAGTTTTTCCAGAACATACATATGACTGCTACTGATATACATACATACATATTTCAATTAAATTATGATCTTTTTCAATTGCTGATAATGGATCTAGTCCCCAAATGAAATCTGGCTGAAAGTTTTGTTTTGCTGATTTTAGGAGTCAAGACTATATAAAATTTAAATGGACTAAAGCAGGTAATAACTCGTTGCATAAGTATTTGAACGAACTATCGGCAAGTGCTACTGAAATTTTCATGACGGGGAAAATGAATTTCCAGCAGCCTCTTAAAAATTAAAATTTTTGAATAAAACTAGAAAAGTTTCTCTTCAGTTTATCAACTATAACTCCAAAAATTAGTTCGATTTATGTAACGTTGATTCCCTGTGTAAATGATAAATACACCCAATAAGCAAAAAACCACCTTTAAAGTATAAGTCCGATGTTGTATCGAAGATGTTGGAATGAATTCACCGATAAATTTGTTTTTGGATTTGTTAGAACTTGAAAAATAACAGCAGAAGAAGTATTTGATTCAGATCAGAAACTCCGTTTTCATACTCATATCAGCCATATAACCAACAGGGCCAGCATTGTACTAGGCTTTATAAAGCGTTGGGCCAAAGAGTTCAATGATCCCTATATCACCAACATTTTATACTCATCGCTTCCATTTTATTATCGGTCGTCCCATTTTGGAGTATGTCTCGCCAGTTTAGAGTCCTCGCTTCAGCTGCTATATCTCTGAAATAGAATCCGTGCAAAAGCAGTTCCTCCTTTTTCGTCTACGAAATCTTCGCTGGGATCCAACTTTACGTTTGCCACCATACGAGTCCCGACTTAGGGTGGTAAATCTGTTCTCACTAGATGACCGAAGGATTATGCTGAATGCTGTTTTTGTTTTGAATTTGTTGTATGGTGTCACTGACTCTACATACCTGCTAAGCAATATCGACATTAGCATTCCTCATCGCACCTCGATAAGATGTGAACTCCTCCACTTACGCTTCTGCAGGTCAACATAAATTCAACATGAACCGCTTAGGAGTGCCTGCGTAGATTTTAATTCGGTTTACCAAGCTATTAACTTGACTGACCCCGTCTATGTAGCTAAAAAGAAAATTTTAAACTTTCTTTTGAATTGTTAGATTAATTTAACAATTCCTTACTCCAGTGTCTTCACTCTTATCTAATTACAGAACATTTAGGCGCTAGAAGCCTTCAATTGAGTTATTCAAAGGAAAAGTGCCCAAAAATGGATATCTATGGATATTTTTAAAAAAAATTCCATCCTCTGTATAGCTCTGAATAAGACCTTTTACAAACTACGCGGATTAACACCACAGGCATGGGCAATAAAACGGCTGAGACCTCAAAATCGTTCTTAATTGCAATTTTTCTCAAATAAATATGATTTGTGTATTTCTACCAGGCACTATAAAGAAACTGGTTCTTGGTACAGGTACCTTATACTTTTGCCTAGTAAATAAGAAAATATCCCTTTACCTGATACCAATTTTTCGCAGGTTTGCCTTTTAGTTTTAATGATACGTCAATTTTATCTGACGGTACTGATGCACATTTTTAAACTTTTTGAGACTTGCTTGATCGTGTGAACGCAGGCAAAACTACTCGGTGCAAACTCCATTTGAAAAATGTGCTCGAAGTGTTCGGACGACATGAATACGGATTTTTGGAACGAGTTTTTAAACCTCTACAAAGATTTCTCAGAACTATTGAAAGTGAAGAACGATGAACATAAAAAGAAACATTTGAAAGACAAAGACATTAAGAAGACATTTGAAATGTCTTCTTATGAAATATAAAGAAACGTATACATATATAAAGAGAAATATAGAGACGTTAAAAAAAAAGTTAAACTTTAGAACATGCTATAGGAGAGAACTAAAAAATCAAGAAATAATAAAAATAAATAAAAAAATTTTTGAAATCATTTGGACAAGTTAACTCCATTTTTTTGCCAAGCGAGTGTGTGTAAAAATATTTCTTTCTTTTTTCCATTCTTTGATCCATAAGCCGCTTTAGAACTTATTTTTGTAAATATACATTTTTTGGAAAAATAGATTGTAAATTTTTTCTCTATCAACTTCTACACTAACATATTATAATAACAATTTAGCTTCTAAATTTATACCTGCCTTCTTCGTTTCCCACAAATATCGTATGCGGGAACATCCAGAGGTATTCCAAAATTTCTCTGTACACTGCAAAAAATCGCATTCAAAAATTCCTATCCGTTGAAAAGATATCGATTTTTGGCCGAAGGATTGTATGTTTGGGTCACGGCGCACAGTGAGCTGATTTTTTAAGAAGGCGTCCAAAAATCATTTTTTTTACTATCACCGATTTTAAGATTTATTATTTCGTATGAAAGTAGATACCTGAGAACCTAGTGGGCCAAAAAATTTGGTCTCTATTTTAATGTTTTCACTAAAAACAGAGTAGTGTAAAAATCACTTTTCCGTCGTTTGTTAAAATTTGCTGATTTCATTGCACATTTTCAAACTTTAGGTATCTCGATATCTCGATCATTTTTAATGATATTATGTTCTGGTTTTTTTTACATAAAACCTTGCAATATTAGTATTTGAAGGCAGTCTGGATAATTTTCCTATGTGCAACGGTTTTTTTAATATAATTTTTTAAAGAAAAGACCAAAATATAAGGAAATCTTAGATTTTTTAGAGTATAACTTCTCTACATCAAGCTACGTCAGAACGAAATTTAGATTTTCAGATAGAGGGAACTTTCCTATAAAAACCATACTAAACTTGGCTGCGGCGAGTTGCGGCTGCGGGACACAGGCCATTTTATACAAGGCAAAGTCGGCAAATTTCACATTTCTTTTTTGTAACGAGCTGTTTGACAACATATTCTAAGGGATTTTGGTCCGCTGATTCCAAAAATTATAAAATAAAAAAATTATATAAATTATATGAGCCGTTTTCGAGATAATCGTTTTTGCAATGTTTGGCGACTTTACATTAAGGTCCATCCACTTGAAGAGCTACTACAGCTGACATATGTAACCGATTCGATTACAGCTAAGATTACATTAAAGAGGAAGCATGCACGCATATTTTTTGCTACCATTACTTTGAAATCCGAAAGATAGTTTAAAACCTTTTGCTGAAATCGTAACTTCAGAAGAGGAATTTTTTAGAAAAAAACAAAAAATTTGTATATATGATAGTATATAAAAATTGTATATACAGATAGTATAGATTGTATATACAGATAGTATATAAAAATATGTTTCCGAAACTTTTTTACCCTTTTTATTTTTTATATCGATAGGTTGGATATTTGTGCGCCTTTTAAGCCTAATATCAAAAAATCTGCACAGAAATGCTTCTTTCCCGAAGCAATTAAAATAACCCCGAATTCAGCCGAGGTAAAAAAAAAACAAATTTGACATAATTAATTTAATTTAATGAAAGTTTTTATATCCTACACCAGGGATGTTCACCGGAGCTGCCCGTAGCAATTCTCGCGGGCTCAGCAATTGCCCGTACGGGCTTGGTGAGGGGGATAAGTTGAGAGGGAAGTGTTGGAGACAGTGGCGTACGCATTAAAATTTTAGGTATTTTGGGTTTTTAAACCCTCTCTTTAAAACACCAACAATTTCTCATACCATTTGCAATATATCAAACTTTTGACTGAATTCAGCCTTTAGAAATTTAGGAAGGCACTTTTTTAGTAAATTATATCTGGCAATCTTATAATACCATGGTACAAGAAATTGAATAAACCCGAATTAATATCTACGCCCGTGGACATATGGTACAATAGTTATGCACACAACTTTTCTATCAGATACAAACCCAGCCAATCACAAGCTGTCAATGATCGAAAACTTTAGACTGCACAGTGGAACAACATCACCAAATAATTGTTTGAAAGTGTTTTTTATAATTAGTTAATGCAACATAATTTTCCTTTTGATAATATTAAATAATATTTATTATTCTTATTTAAATAATTAAAACAAGTTTTGAAATAATTATTACAATTTGTTTTTTGTTTCCAAATTTATTAATCATCATCATTATCCTCTTGAGAAAGTTTTCTTAAAATTATTCCTTCAATGTTGGGTTCGATGTCCTTGCAAGAAGAGAGGCCCAAAATGGCTGCAGTGTTTACATCAGAAATACGGTTTCTTAATGTCTTTTAACATTCATAATGTCATAATGTCTTTTAACATTATAAAATTTATATATAATATATTTTTTGCATATTAGGCACTGAGTTTGACCACCGTTTTCTCTGCAAAGAAATTGTAGCTTCCATTCGGATTTAAAACTGCAGGCTTTGTTTTTAGCAGCACTCATTTCAAAGTATCCCACTGTATTTATGAAAATCAGCAAGCTTATAATATGAACACCCAACAGGAAATGGCAGTCAATTAATGTTTAACTTTAATTTTAATGTTTAATTTTTTTATTTATATTTAATATTAATTTTCCAGAATACAATGCATCAGTTCTGTTCACTTTGAAAACACTTTCAATAATGAGCCAATGTAATTTAAAAAACCCACTTATATTATGCATTTTTTATACATTCAATCACTATTCCTGGAATTCAATTTCCTGGAATACACCTCAGAGTCTAAATTATTTTTGTTGTTGTTGGCCACAGGTAACACTAACAACAGCAATAAAAAATAAGGACGCTTAGGTAGCTGGGCATTATTTGTCATTATAAAGGTCATTTATTTTTATTTTTAATAAATGTGACAATTCCGGCTGGGTGCTCATAAATATATTTTTGCCTATCTGTATCCAACAGCCAATGAGATGCAGAGATTACTGAGAGAAATTATATATGCTGAACAGTACATTTACGTACTTTCAGCTTGCCCATAATTATTTCCAAAAACTTACTGATTTTCGTGAATGATGACTCATATGCGTTTTTTGTTTTGTAAAAGGGATAAATGAAAGTTGCACCGACTTTGGCATTATTTTTTTTCAAGTTTCCAGCATTCGTGAAGAAATATTTGAAGTGCTTTCTTTTATTCTCTCAGTGCATATTCTTATCTGCAAAATCTAGAACATTCATGTGTTTGTGTGTAATTTTTCGATCAGCTTGCAATTAGGGTAACCATATTGCACTTTTTCAAAAAGTTGAACATTTCTATTGCAAGGTGTGGAAATATTTTTTAAAGAAGTTTTAAAAACGCTTCAATATAAATACCCTATTATCTTTATACAATTTATATTCTTCTGCAGTAAAAAATAAAAAATGTTTGCACAAAATGAAACAAATTTTGTATTAACAAGCGAAGATCTTAAGAATTTAACTTTAAACCTGGTCACTCTGCCCTGCAAATTTGTTCTCTTGTTTGTACGCCATTTTGTCAAGTGCCCGCGGAGCCCGCGGCGTGCCCGTACGGGCCAACTGTCCGCGAAAGCTAATTTGTGTTAGGTTAAGGGTATATTCACTTTGTCACGAAATGTGCAACGCATAGAAATAGAGACGATAGGTATAGAAAAGTATATATATTCTTGATCAGCGTGACCTCCTGAGTCGATTTAGCCATGTCCGTCCGTCTGTCTGTCTGTCTGTCTGTCTGTCTGTTGAAATCACGATCACAGGAGAACCGGTAAAGATATCGTGATGAAATTTTGCAGAAATATTGTTTCTTGTGGTGTGCAGGTTGGTATTGAAAATGGGCAAAATCGGTCCACGACCACGCCTATTTTTTAGTAAAAATGTGATATCAGCGTTCGTTTTTGAGTTATGACAACAAAATTTCATTCCTGAGTATAGAGTAGCATTACCCGTTAATAACCCAAATATGGGCGTGATCCGCACACTTTTAGGTTACACAGGCAAAAGATGGTTATATTGTAAAATATATAAACTTCCTGAATAAAACTTTAGATAACAACTTGTTTACCAAAAAAACATTATTACATCAAAACTGGGTGCGGTCCGCCCACTTTTACACTACTTATGTATACAGAATAGCTCATGAAAACAAGTTTATTACCACGGATATAAAGTTTAAATTTGAACACAACAATAAAATAACTAAACTAGTTATTTTGTTTTATAAAAGGTAATGACCACGCCTCCTATTTATACATAGGCGTAGCTAGGTCTCATGGAGACCGGGACGGTTAATCAACTTGCAGCCCCAAAAATTCCTAGAATTTTACAATTGCCACCCCCGACATCGTTCCGCCCAGAGTGGACCGCCACCCCCGCCCCCCTTACTACGCAACTGTATGTGATTAAATGTGATTATAAGGTAGCTTTCCTTATAGCCACATGATTCCTCTAGTTTTAGTTTTTTTTAAATTTTTTCAAAACTTTTAGGTGTAGGGTATCTAAGATTCGGCCAGGCCGAATATAACTTTCTTACTGGTTAAATAAAGTGTTCTTTAAATTAAATATATCCATAATTATTTTATTTGCAAAGATTTCGTTGGATTAAAAGCATTTACGGTACTTCAATTATGCAGAATTCGACAAAAACTGGAGGTACTCGTGCTCAAACCTTATTTATTCTTGTCCTTATCACTCGATCATTATCATTTTATCATTAAGGTGTCAGCTGAAAGCTAAAAGTTTGATCTATTTAACAAAAAAACCTCGTTGAAATATTCCCACGCGTTCAAAAGTTATAGATTTTTGGCCGCCTTCTGCAAAAGTCAGCCCACTGTGCGGCGCAGCTAAGAGGTTGTAAAAGTGGAGTGAAAAATTGCTATCAGAACGTTTTCCTTTTATTGTTATTTGGCAATGTGCTAATCACAGACTAAAATTATCAGTTAGTGGTGCTGTCAAGGATACTTCAGGAATAAATAGATTCAAATAATTTGTTGATAAACTTTAATTCATATACCATGGTTCGGTAAAGAATAGTAGAGAGTTGAATTAATGTGCAGAATTACTGGGGAATTATTTTAATACCCGATGGAGATTATTTTAATACACGGTGTATCTAGTTTTTCGATTCCTTGTCTATAATTTTGTAGAAGCAGTGCATGATCCTACTTTGGATGAATTGTGAATGCAAGTTTTCGCTGATAAACCTAATTATCACACCAACAATAGCTTCGTTGAAAACTAAGACAATTACAGCAATTTTGTTTATCAAGCTTGTCCGCCTCTTAGACTTTTCAATAGTTCAAACTACGTTGATCTCTGGTTACTTAGATGGCGTCATTCGGCCACAGATACAAATAGCAAGAACAGAAGTCGAGTTTGGTTAGAAGAGAATTGAACAAAATTTTGAATATATGCCTTGAACACAATTGGAAGCACAAACCACTAAACACATTTGTCTCTGTATCTTTTGCTTAATACACGCACACAATTGGATCTCGCGTACAAGAAACAAAATCTGTCATTGCTGTCAATTCTCTTGTGTTAACAATTTGAATATACAGTAAGACCCCGCTTAGCGCTGTTTTGTTTAGCGCTGTTTCGGTTTAGCGCTGATCTGACTGACTTAGAATTTTATTTGATTTTATAAGTATGTATGTATATTAGACTGGTCGCATCTTGTATGGGATTTTTTTTTTTTTTTAAATATAATTGTTTGCGCTGCTTAAAATATGAGGTTTGGTGTAAGAAATCATGTCCTAATTTTTCAGCTAAATCCGACGGTGCCTAGTCGTGCCTAGTGGGGCCCAAAGTTGCCCATATTATAAAAAACCATCTATTCAATCAGGTATTTATAGTTATATTGAATAATGTGCTTCAAATATAAATTTAATTTATTAATGGTTTTGAAAGTTAATATAATGATAAAAAAGAAGTATATATTTATTTAATTTATTTTATTGAGTTGATTAATTTATAAGAGAAGATTTGTTGTGAGAAGGATATAAATGACGATAGTGTTCAACAACTTGGAGTAAGTACTACTTATCTTTCTCATCGTATGTTAGCGATTTATTGTAATGCGTGATGAGTTTAATTGCTCTTTCTGCTGCATCATTCACAACATTCAAATGTTGACAGACAGCTTTTCCAGCGCAATAATCATCCCTCTGTTGCCATTGAGAAGGTTCCGATTCTAAAAATTTGGGATCTATGGCTAATCGAGAAAAAAACTTCTTTGTCAGTGGAGAAACGAAATCTGATATATCTCTTGACGCGTAAGAGAAAATTTCATCCATATTGACAACATTCCTTTTCGAAATTTTTTCATTATTTCCGTGTATGTCATTGCCGATGTCGAGTTTTTGGACCATCATCTTTTTTATTTCCAACGGCACGCTTTCATTCACAAATGCAAGGCCAACAGTTTCTTCTGACAAATACCACAAATGGTTTCTTATTTTTTGCAATAATGCGGTCGGAACTTCTTTATCAAAATAAGTTACAACGTTTTGAATGAAATCAAGATCTAGTTTTGGCGCTTCTATAGCATTCGCACATCGGAACCAATAAAGAACATACATATATGATAGTCAAAAATAAGCAAATGCTCCGAAGTCTTTTCAATTCCGCTGCTGTCAATTTGAACTGTTCGCGAAATAGAAATATTTTGTAACAATAAATGCACTTTGACATGAATCGTGCATGCGATGTTGCACCAGGCAAACGAAATTGTGAAAAATCTGGTACACGCTCCCCAATAAAATGGAGTGTTAACTGAAGAAACTCTTTATAATCTGCACGCACGTAATGGAATTTTAACGCATTTATACAAAAATTCTTCAAATAATCTACGCGCGATGTTGTTAAAATTCGTACCACTTCTTCGTCCAAAATTCCACTCTTGAACCTGCTAGCTTCAATGTGTTTCCAATACTTGGCAAATCTGTTGAAGAGAAGAACTTCTGGCCCGGATGTTTTCCCAAAAGTCATTTCAAATACAGATTTGACCAACAATTCACTTATATGGTGGCGACATGGAAGAAAAAGTAGATTACAGACAATATGAAGTACGTGTAAGAACTACCGTTGTTTTACTTACATTGTTAGTGGTACATTTTAAAGGTTTGATAATTATTTCGTTTGTTGAATAATTTTACATGAAATAAAATATTACTGTAAAACTCAGGTCGAAGAAATTTCACCTAAATAACATAAACGGAATTAAACAAACAATTAAACGACGAAGAAGCAAAGTAGTTGGCTAGCAGAGTAGAAGGTCGTCGTACATCGACGATAAGACAACCAATGTTTTTGATGTCCTTTTAATTAAATACATGCTTGAACATTTTAATATGAACTTCGAATTTTTTATTTCTTCCAATAATAAATAAATTTTAGTTAAAATCTTTCGTTCGTATCATACTAAAACATTAAATACCAAATACTTTAAGCTATCTATACAATATATAATTTCTTAGTATGTCCGGATGTTTGTATGTATGTCCTATTCTTTCCGCAACTTTCTGAAGCCATCTGATGACATAGGAAGCTGAAATTTGGCATACTTAAAGTACTTTCTCTGCGGAAGATCGTAACGAAGCCAGATTTTTGATTTTCGGTCTATGGGAGCGGCTTTTCAACTAGTATAACTATAAAGATCCGATTGAATAGATGTTTTTTTATAATATGGGGAACTTTGGGCCCCACTAGGCACGACTAGGCACCGTCGGTTTGAGCTGAAAAATTAGGACATGATTTCTTACACCAAACCTCATATTTTAAGCAGCGCAGGCAATCAAATTTCAAAAAAAAAATTATTGCGACCAGTCTAATGTATATTTGTTTATATTATTCTTATTTTTGTAAGAAATATATGTTTGGTTTTATTTTTATTTTTAAAAAAACATAATTATTAATGTTAATACCTAACCAGTTTTCTATCCATCTTCCCTAACCCCATTATGTATTTACATATTAAGATAGCCTCGTTTAGCGCTGTTTCGCATTACGCTCTACTTCGTTGGAACGTATCCCGCGCTAAGCGGGGTCTTACTGTATAAAGAAGCAGAAGATGAGCTTGTGCACAAAAGCTGTCAAAATAGAAATAGGGCTATCTCACGGACATGCGTTTCTTTATCTAAACACAAATGTTCGTAGATAACTAATTTTTTTCTTGAATCCCACAAGAGCCTGTTTAAATTTGACAGTTGATTTTGTCTTTAGTCTTTTGTTCGTCCAATTGTGTCAAGGCAATATTATGAAGAATTGCAATTACAATTATTAAAATTTAATTAATTAACTTACAATTAATAATGTTTATATGTACATACATATATACATTTTTAGGAATTTCAACCTCGGCATTAATTTTTTCAAAAACTGTTTGAGGAACCGAAAACTAGGTTAAGGAGCAAATATTTGGCTTTCAAATTTAGTATTTAGGAATGATCTAGGTATGACCGTGATTTTTTAATATTTTTTCCTATTTTATATCGTGTTTTTAGAAAATTGTTCCTTCCGCCTAAACGGAGGGAAATGTCCCCCCTTCCATTCCATTTTTTTTTTGTCTCGACTCAACCTACACACTCTGGTGCTTTGTCTCCTTTTATGCGAAACACTCTGTTTATACATATATTTTCTTTAGTAATAAGTTGAGGTCCACCATTTTTTTTCTACACAAAACCGCTGTATTTTATACAAATATATGTATTTAATACAAAAAACATTCCTATTGATAAGAATAGTAGTAATAAGTCTAAATTTGTACATGCATGTATCTAAATATGGGTATGGGCCGCCCACTTTTATATTTAGATTTTATTATTTATATAGATTTTGCCAACCTAATCAGCATTTCATAGTCGATTGATTCTGTGACATTAATATTCTACGGTCGAAAATTACCACACAAAAATCCACATTCAACAACGGGAACTTGTTGGCTACCAAGAGGGAACAAACTAACGCAAGGGGATTTAATTAATTGTAAGCAACTTGTAGGTCTAATAAAATAAAACAACACATCAAAACCCAAACAAAGTCTTATAATTGGATACCTGCCGGTGAGCATACCCCGGCTTTAAAAGTAAGTTACAATGTCAATCCCTTTTTGTAGTTTGTCATCAACAGTTTTTTGTCATATGTATATTCGAATACTGATCAATACTGAAATGCGAATATATAAGCTTTTAAGGCTGAAAACGTTTATCCAATCTGTTGCCCAAAATCTCTTTATTCTCTATCATTCATTATTCTGAACAAAATTGTTATATTCATAGATAAAAGCTTGAGGGAGACTATAATAGAAATTTTAATAAAATTAAAGATGAAAATAATATAATCTGTTTCTTATTAAATTCTGCTAAATATAGTTAAAAATGTTTAAATGTGCATACAAACCTAATAATTAAATACGAAATTATCCAAAGCCAATGCAATATTCTAGTTTTTAAGCGTTAGATAGGTTCTCGAAAAACTCGCGTAAAAAAAGACGCGTATTTTCTATGGTGCCCATAGAAAATAAGGTCATTGGTTCCTCATTTCAAGAATTATCAAAAAAAGTGTGAATAAAATAATGAAATGCATCATTTTAAAATTAATATTTATTGTAAAATTCAATGTGTACATACGAGTATACATATTTGGCTGCATACCTACGTGCATTCGTCTGGCGTTTTCCTTTTTTAAATTTAATTTTAATTTTTTTAGACCGCTTTAAAACAAATTAAATCGCGTAAAAAACGAATCAAAAAGTTTTGAAATCGAAAAATCACGTTAAATCAAGTTTAGTCGCGTAAAAACAGAATCAAAAATTTAAAAAAATTCGCGTAAAAACAGAATTAGGTGTACAGTAATATGAGCATATCATTGGAGCATGCGCTTATTAATAGAACTTAGGCTATTATTACTTGAAAGTTAATGAAATTCCAGGGATTACTTCCAATATCACACAATTTGAGCACAATTCATTTATTTCACCAAATTAAAAACATTTAAATATAAAAAGTGATTTTCTGTACTTACCATATAACTAAAACTGATATACGCATTTAACTCAAGAGTCGAAAATATTTGACTTCGATATAAATATTATGCTGATAAAAACTAATCTCTAAACGGATAACGTCTGAATCTATTTATATAAAGTCCAAAAAGTTGTAATTAAGCTTTTGAACCAAAGAATAGAGAACACCTTTCTGTGAAGTAAGAAGACAACAAATAATAAATTTTATTTTACTAACAATGACAAGAGGGTAGTCCAAACTCCTTTTATAATATATCCCAATTAGGATTAGGAATGATGGTTGGAGGGGGTTAGCAGTGATGGTTGGAGACATATTATTAAATGTTCACAATATCTGTCAAAACAAATTCGCTTATTGTGCTTAGATTTCAGGATATTAAGTGCATAAAAATACATTTAAACTATCAATATTATCTATGTTTATCAAACGCAGATACAGTTGGTTTAGATATATTATCTAATTTGAGAGTGTTCATAGGCATATGCTAGCAATATTCTTCTATCATGCTACGACATTAGTACACAGCGCTATTCTACAGGTAAAATACATATTTTCATGAAGCTATGTATACTTTTTTTACACATATATTTTATACATAGATAATTAATTAATTTTGAAAACGTTCCACTATATAAAAGGTTTTCCAATAAGCGGTGTAATTTTAAATAGCCCGCTATTTCGGTAGCTGTCACTTTTGAAGCTGTTATTTTCGACATTTGACAAGTAGAAGCTACGCCATTACTAAAAATGGAACGATACACGCTGCAACAAAGCATTGAAATTATTAAAATTCACTAGAAAAATGGTGAAAATTATGCAGTCACAGTTCGCAAAACTAAAGCATTTTTGGGTCGTCGTGAAGCACCTTGTCGGATTGTCGAATTGTCGCATCTGGGGCTCGGAAAACCCAAGGGTTATTGTTGAGAATTCTCTCCATCCTCAACGTGTGACTGTTTGGTGCCCAGCGTCGATTCAAGACCTCAAAGATGGAATTCGTGAGGCTATCGAGGACATAGGGCAGCCACTTTGCGATTTGGTTATGGAAAATTTCCTGAAAAGGATATGGTCCTGTAAGCGTGGTCGTGGTGCCCATTTGGCTGATGTTATTTATTAACGGCATACCTTCCTCTATATTACGAAATAAACATGCGATAATTTATCTCCAAAAATGGCATTTTGCTTTGAATATCAAAATTACACCTCTTATTGGAAAAAACATTATATATGGTAACCCTATATATGGTAACCCTATATATGGTATTTATATGTATTTACATACATCTTTCAAACAGAAATCTTAAAAAATTACAATGCCTAATGGAACGTTTTAAGAATTAATTAAATCTATGTACTTTAAAGATGGGTGGCTCCGCCATTCACAATTATAATTTAAGTTCAATTTTTTGTCTTGTCACCCTCTGGATCACAGTTGACTCTATGGATCACAGCCACCAACGCGGTCTATTTCTCCGTGCCGCATTGCGGCTATCGGTGTCTTGCTCTCCTTCCCCTCCCCCCATGAGTCAGAGAGACCGGGTCCCGTAGCATAGCGTGATCGAAAGTCCAGAAGGATCTTTTTTATATGAACCTTACATCACACCATCCTACGGGATTTGCTTAGAGTGCCCACCATGGTGGGGGGAGCGAGATGTCAACCTGAAGCGAATTGAGTTTTTCGGTCAGTCGGTTGTGAGTTGCTTTTGTTGTTGCAGGGCTGAGTAAAGGAAAAATTTCATTAAAAATTCTTCACAAAAAGTAAAATTGAAATGACTTTACAATGTTTTTGGAATTAGTTTGTTTTTTTATAACAATTGAACGTGTATAATAAGATTTAAAATAAACGAAAAACAAGTAAGAACTCTGCCGCCAGTGAATAAGCGTGTGTGTGATTGAGTGTGAGAGTCGTATGCGTGTGATGACGACGACTTGTTTTCTTTATTTTCTTTTAATTTCATATCAAAGAAATAAAAAACAAAGTAAAAACCAATTAAAATCAAAAATTAGTAAAATAGTGTAAAAGTGTCAATAATATGAAATAATCCAAGATAGACAACCAAACCATCCAATGGAAACCAAATATATACTAAAGTTGGGCACTAACTAGTTAAATCATCAACTAGTTATCGTTATAGTTAAAGTTAATTCGTTACTTCGTTACTTTCACAGACGCCTTCGTTATCGTTAAAGTAACGAAGTTAAGCGGCTTTCACACAGTACGATATGTTGTACAACTTGGTGATGCTTGCACTCAAAGAAAAAATATGGTTCTCATAATCATAATTTTAGAGAACAATACTATGGTTGGATTTGATGGTTAATTCAAATATGTAACATTTTTAGATCCACAATAATTATAGTTGCGAAAGAAATAATTTTGGGTAACACAACAAAAATTCATGGTGGATGGAACAAAATTATATTTATTGGTATTATTTTTATATTGCAGCAAATATGTTGTATGTTTCCCACAAAAAATCTTTTGATGGAGGCAATTAGAACCATGATTATATAAATCGAAAATTTTGTTATTCGCAATCATTGTTTTGTTGCAGCAAACATAAGTTGTTTTACCTGTAAAAATAGTACATTATAGTGGTAACTTGAAGTATAATTGAATGGAATGTACCCCCATCTTGTAGATAAGCAAGGCATTTTAACCAGGGTTCGGAAAACGTTTCTTTTTTATATCGCTCAATTTATATCCCTCACATACATAATTCATAATAAAAATTTGTAATAGAAATGTGTATAAAATATATTAGAATTACTTATGGTAGAAAACAATTTACTTATTAATAATTTTACATATTAATATTTTACGTATTTACTTTCACAACTTTCCCTCACACCCTACACCATGCAAAATTAATTTTAATTCATCGTATACCAAATCCAACAAAAACATATTCATACGAAACACAAACAAAACTTCATTTTCAAGCAATTGTCTCTGCCGCGAAGCGAACACCAACAAAACCCATGCTGTTCCGCTGCTTTTTTCGATCCCTGCGTCGAAATTATTTTCATCTTCAAAGATCGATTCTTTGCCTGCGCAGCCTTTTTTTCATCACCGAAGATCGTTTTGGTACGAAAGCCAAAGTTTTCTCATCTTCTGCGATCGCTATTCGTCAACAAACGAAATGTTTTCAACTTGAGGGATCGAAATATTTGAAGATAAGAATTTTTTTCATCCCAAGTGATAGTTTTGTTGGAAGATCGAAATTATTTTGAACGTGAGCGATATGTATTTTTTTGAACGAAGATGAAAAAATAAAAATCGCTCATGAGTTAAAACAGATTTTCATCTTTTGTGATCGTTTTTTTGTGAGGGATATAAAAAAAGTCGTTCGTTTGAGGGATATATTCCGAACCCTGATTTTAACATAGATCCCTCCAATTTTTCTAACACCAGCCCAAACGATTGTTCACTTCAAAACCATCGAAATATATGAAAAGGGGGCAAGTACAATATGCCCACTGAATGCCCAAATTCCTTAACTTTTTCCTGAAAGCATTGTGACTGTATAAAAATATAATCTTTACTTTGTTAAATATTAAAACATTCATATATGTACATATATAAATAACAGTGGTACTTACCCAATTTCCAAAACTAGAAAATTAATATTGTTTAGCACTTTTAAGATTTATTTAATATAACTTTTATTAATAACTTTTAATTCGTCTGCACTGAATGAACGTAGTACTACAAATGTCAAAAAGAACCAAAAGAGCACATTTAAGGCTAGATTTCACCACATTATGATCCCAGCAAACATGCTATGGTTAGATTTAATCATACCATTTTTCTAGTAATCATACATCTTTTTGGATACGAGCACATGTTTAGATTTCACCACATTATGTTTCCAGCAACCGTACATAATTTTAGGTGTAATCATAGTTTTATGATACAGCGAACTATTCTTGATGCAGATATCATGACTCCACTTTTTATGATTGGAATAAACATGCCATATAGTGGAGGTATTCATAATATGTTTCATATGAATATATCAATAATTACTACAAACATTTACATGCAAATATAATGAGAGTAACCATAAATTGGTTGCTGCAAACTTGCATCAACCATGTTTTTTCTATCAGTGTGACGACTTGTAGTATGTGTGAACGCTTCATACTACAAGTTGAAGGTCAAGTCGTATGAAAATCAAACGATTTTGATTTTTGACATTCAATTTGACTGCTTGACGACTTGCATGATTGTTTGAACGCAGGCAAAACGACTCGGTGCAAACGCCATTTGAAAAATGTGCTCGAAGTGTTCGGACGACAAGAATACGGATTTTTGGAAGGAGTTTTTGGACCTCTACAAAGATTTCTCAGAACTATTGAAAGTGAAGAGCGATGAATTTAGAAAGAAACATTTGAAAGACAAAGCTTATAAATGTCTTCTTATGAAATATAGAGAAACGTATATGTATATAAAGAGAAATATAGAGACGTTCTAAACAAAAAATAACAATTTTAGAACATGCTATAGGAGAGAACTAAAAAAAATCAAGAAATAATAAAAACCAGTAAGAAAGCTATATTCGGTCTGGCCGAATCTTAGATACCCTACACCTAAAAGTTTTGAAAAAATTTTAAAAAAACGAAAACTAGAGGAAATATGTGGCTATAAGGAAAGCTACCTTATAATCACATTTAATCACAAACAGTGGCGTAGTAAGGGGGGCAGGGGTTGCGGTCCACTCTGGGCGATACGATGTCGGGGGTGGCAGTTGTGGAATTCAAGTAGTGACTTATTGAATTCTAGGAATTTTTGGGGCTGCAAGTTGATTAACCGTCCCGGGCTCCATGAGACCTAGCTACGCCTCTGTATAAATAGTAGGCGTGGTCATTACCTTTTATAAAACAAAATAACTAGTTTAGTTATTTTATTATTGTGTTCAAATTTAAACTTTATATCCGTGGTAATAAACTTGTTTTCATGAGCTATTCTGTATACATAAGTAGTGTAAAAGTGGGCGGACCGCACCCAGTTTTGATGTTTTTTTGGTAAACAAGTTGTTATCTAAAGTTTTATTCAGGAAGTTTATATATTTTCCAATATTACCATCTTTTGCCTGTGTAACCTAAAAGTGGGCGGATCACGCGGATCACCACAAGAAACAATATTTCTGCAAAACTTACTCACGATATCTTTACCGGTTCTCCTGTGATCGTGATTTCAACAGACAGACAGACAGACGGACGGACATGGCTAAATCGACTCAGGAGGTCACGCTGATGAAGAATATATACACTTTTCTATACCTATCGTCTCTATTTCTATGCGTTACACATTTCCTGACAAAGTGAATATACCCTTAACCTTAAGGTGTGGGGTATAGTGAGGATACCATATAAAGCTGGCGTATTCTAAGATGGATCTCACTAATTAACAAATATTGTTTTACACGTAAAATGGTCCATGAAATCCCTTGATTTTCGCTTCACAAAACCCAATAGATAGTTGGCTTTAGAAATCATGCAATCCATATGGGTACTGAAAGAAAAGTCATCATCAAAGTATATGCCAATTT
This sequence comes from Myopa testacea, assembly GCA_949629155.1. Classification (NCBI taxonomy): domain Eukaryota; kingdom Metazoa; phylum Arthropoda; class Insecta; order Diptera; family Conopidae; genus Myopa; species Myopa testacea. The sequence goes on from OX451347.1 coordinate 25,557,433, forward strand.
AATCGGGTTTTTACGCCGGCAAAAGTTAAGACTTTGCATTTTGGCAAAATTTAGATTAAGATGGTTACATTCGCACCAATTAATAAGTGAGTTAATGTCTTTTTGAAAATCAACGCAATCAACAGTCCTAACTGACAGAAACATGTTAAGGTCGTCAGCATATAAAAGCTTTCTGCAGAAAGAAAAAGCATTCGGCAAGTCATTTATACACAGATTAAATAGCAAGGGACCCAAGTGCCTTCCCTGTAGGGAGAAACATCCCCCGAATTTTAACATATAAATTCCTAATGTTTAAGTAAGAATTAAGCCATTTAAAAATTTCGGACTGAAACCCTATATTCTCAAGTTTGCATATTAATAATTTGTTCTGTATGCTGTCAAATGCTTTTGAAAAGTCAGTGTATAGGACATCGACTTGTGATCCATTTTCTATAGCATTAATACAAAAACCAGAAAGGGTGTTAACATCGGCCTGACCGAAGTTCATATACCCTACACACGTTTACTTTAAAATTAGGCGTGGCAATAGTCAAATTTTTTTCCTTTTCAGTCTCAAATAGTCTGTGATGAAAGACAATATTCGTGCCAAATTTGATGAAAATATCTCTATTCGTTCTCCTGTAAACGTATTTTATTTAATTAGTGGGCGGACCACGCCAATTTTTGTGATCTGTTTTGGTCATGGACAGTGGACTTCTGGACAAAATTTCAACCGCAAATTCGTTCTACAAGCTGGGATATTGAGCTATAAGCATGGATGAATTTATATTCACTATAAAAAGTTGGTGTGGTCATGGTCCGATTTTGCCCATTTTCAATACCAATGAGTTTTTAATGGTAAGCAATATTCGTGCCAAATTTGATTAAGATTATTTGTGCTCCTGTAATCGACTTTTATTTAATTAGTGGGCGGACCACGCCCATTTTTTGTGATCTATTTTGCTCAGAGACAGTGGACTTCTGGACAAAATTTCAACCGCAACTTCGTTTTACAAGCTGGGAAATTGAGTTATAAGCATGGATGAATTTATATTCACTATAAAAAGTAGGCGTGGTAATGGTCCGATTTGCAATACCGATGAGTTTCTAATGATGGACAATATTCGTGCCAAGTTTGAAGAAGATATCTCTATTCGTTCTCTTGTAATCGTGATTTGCACAGACGGACAGACAGACAGACGGACGGACATGGCTAAATCGACTCAGGAGGTCACACTGATCAAGAACATATATACTTTTCTATACCTGTCACGCCTCCTTTAATGCGTTACAAACGGAAGGAGAAAGTGAATATACCCTATTCACTTCGTGTGTAGGGTATAATGAGAAAAATATCGAGGTTGGTGGACGTAGATCTTCCAGCAAAGAAACCGTGCTGTTGATCGGAGATTACATTTTTCGTTACTGTAAATAGTAGCTTACTGACGATTTTGTCAAACAGATTAGGTATAACCGAAAGTTTAACAATAGGGCTATAATTTGCAATTAGATGTTTTGGCTCCGACTTAAATATTGGCGAGATAGAGGCAAACTTCCACTCATCGAGAAACGCACCCAGAAAAAGGGATTTATTAAATATAGAACATAAAGCTGAGTGTAATGAGGGAGCACAATTTTTCAGAAAAAATCGCAGGTAGCAGACCGAAGACCACACCTCTGTTACAGTCGAGCTCCCTCATCGATTATACTCGTAGTACTTCCTCGTCAGTTATGCATAAAGAGCCAATAAGTTGAGGTAATCGTGAGAACAATTTCTTCTGTCCCAAATTGTCCCCCCATTATACACCGAGCCAAAGTGGGTTGCAAAAAGATTAGAAATATCCTGAGGGTTCTCCACAGAGTTACCAAACATTTCCAAAGATTTAGGAAAACCATCTGATTTTCTTTTAGAATTAAAAAATATCCAGAAAGATCTTGGATTGGATATAATACTACTCTTAATGTAGCAAACATATTTATTATAAAGAAAGTTAGACACAAATTCGTATTCTCGCCTACGCAAAGTTGGTCTTGGCAACAGGCGTATTTGTTTTCTTAAATATCAGATGAGCTTTATTGCTCAGGTTTCTTAAAGAAATAAGTCTTCGATTATACCAAGGATGTTTTTAGCTTCACCTTCTGAAAATAAGCGGCACATATAAATGAATACCTTCATTTACCACGTTCTTAAAGGATTCAAATACATGCTAAACAAATCCCTTGAATGAAGAACCATCCTCCAATTGATCGAACAGAAAATTCATTGAGAGATTCAAAATTTGCACTTTTAAAATCATAGTAGCAAGCATTTTCATCTTCACGTATAAGAGCAAATGTGATGAAATCAAAATTAATAACTAACGCTTATGATGAACAGAATTATTGGCTAGTGGCAGATCGGATTTCGATAATTTGTACTTATAGTAATTTCTAATGAAAACTAAATCTAAAATTCTAGATATTAGAGGTACCGGTTAATTCGTGCGATTTTCTAACAGATGGCGTAACTTGACTTTTAGTCCAGTGATTCACCTTTCCAAATATGTGTTGGAAAGCTACTGTCATATAGTTTCAGAATCAGTATGTGTCATTTAGCTGAAGCGTAAACAACAATCCTTTTTTTTACTCTGAAAATGTCGAATTTCAATACACCATCCTTGCGTAATGCGAGTCAAATAGTTCACCAGATGAAAAATGTAACGTCAACCATGTGTCGACTAGCGCCACAATCTTATATTCATGCGAACAGGATGCCTTCCCACGTATTTCCCCGTTGTGAAAATAAATTCGGGCACTGAGATGAACTACCAGTCACAGTGTAAGACTCCTGAATTGAGTGGTGAGCTGGGTGGTCGCTCCTCTCCGAAAAAAACGAAAGGGCTTCAATTGCCCTCCAGCTTTTCAAACAGTTTCCTCATCTCAACGGACTTTTAGAAATTTTTGTTTTTCGTGCAGAATCATAATGTAAACAAACATCCGTGAGCATAAAATTAGCTACAGCGAGAATAAAGAGTCAATTGTAAAAGTGTCGCCAAAGAGTAAAGATCCAATTTTTAATAAAAGAAAAGTGTTCTAAAAGTTGCAGTTGTAAAAAGTTGTAAAACAAAAGAAAAGTTGCTAATTTTTCTGAAACAAGTAAAGTAAAATTGAAAAACTTAATATAGGACTTGAAATCAGTACTTAAAGAAAAACAAGCAGAAACAAGTCGAAGAAGAGCAAAAAGATAAAGACAGAAGTGTTGTGTAAAAATTAAAATGTGTGTGTGTAACTTAAATATACTATTGAATTCCTGGAATTTATTAAAATTGTAAACGTAACTTAGCACAGCAAAACGTAACTTAGTTCGCCACGTAAGAGTCAAGCATGAGAATTTGTTCTTTAAATGTAACAATTGTCAAGCAACATTTGATAGACAATATAAATTACAAGAGCATAAAAATAAGTCTCATAAAAATGGAGGATCTGGCAGCTCAGCGGAGGTAAATATCCTACAACGAACTATGTCATATTGCTCAGGATGTCAACAACATATTGAACTGAAAAACTGGGCTTATCACATTAGAACAAACGCGCACAAACGAAAATGTTGTGTTCCGGCAAGCGGCAACAAGTTGAAATATATAAGTGATACGTTCAACGAGAGAATAGAGTCTCTCATCTACGAAAATAAGGATGAAAGTACTCTCATCGCAGAAGCATTCTTCCAGAAAGAAAAACCTGACATAATGCTAGAGCTAATTAACAGCCTCGAAAAACATTTGTCGTTTAAATTTAATTTGGAGTTGTTCTGCGAATTCGCCAAAACATCTGACGACAAGCCCATAGTTGAAATAAAATCATTTCAAACAAAAATGAGGATAGTTCAGTTACCAAACCAGCTAGACCAGATTCTAGACCAAAAATTCGAAAGCTTGTTAACTAAACTGACAGAGTTCCAGGAAAGAGACAGTGGCTGGGCTCTCGCCAAAATATGTCACCTGGAAATAAATATTAACCAGTACAGGCCAATAAAAGGTTCGTCCTATCTGCCTCTACCGAAAGTCTTGGATAAGAAGAAAGCATGCATTAACATTAAAAACGATGACGAATACTGCTTCAAGTGGGCAATCATTGCTGCTCTGAGTCATACAGACTAGCATCCAGAAAGACCCCAGAACTACAACATTGAAAATATAGCGTCTAATATAATAACAGTACCAAACGGAATTGTTGTTAATTTTGAGCGATTAACATTTCCTCTATCGCTCACAGAGATTTCGGAATTTGAACGGAAAAATAATAATATAAGTGTAAATGTCTTCGGATTTGATGAAGAGCTTGGGGCTATAATAGGACCATTTTATAGCACTCAAGCTGAAAAATCCCACCACGTCAACATGCTTCTTATCCAAGACTTGGAGGTTTCACATTACGTGTGGATTAAATCTGTTTCAAGGTAATTATTGTTCAAATTTCATATTACATAGTATATTTAATCTTTAAATTTTATTTTAATTTCATATGTTAGTATGTAATAAATAATCTAATTACATATTTTTCTTTTGTTTGCCAGATTAATAAAGCATCAAAGTACGAGCCATCGCAGAAAAATATTTTTATGCAACAGCTGCCTGCAGTACTCTCACAACGAGAGTAATCTTCAACAACATAAGGAGGTGTGCAATAAAGTTGTCACGGAGATGCCACCGCTAGAAAAAGCCGAAATTAATTTTAAAAATTTTGAACGTAGTTTTGATGTACCATTTGTAGTATACGCAGATTTTGAATGCGTATTAAGTAGATTAGATGACTCCATTAGTAATAAGTTAGTTAATAAACACATGCCGGCAGCTTTTAGTTATAATATGCATTGTACTTTTAAACATAGCCTTAGTAAATTTGTTGTATATTCAGGGGAGGATGCTGCCACAAAGTTCATAGAATATTTAGTTGTTCATAGAAGTTCTAGTTAAGTAGTTGTTCTATTTAAGTAAAACGAAACCTATGCCCTTTTTAAATCCTCAGCAGCTAAAGAACCAATTCCAAAGCAAAAACTGCCATATTTACAATAAAGAATTGCGCGCTGATAGAGTGGCAGACCATTGCCATCTTACTGGCGAATATAGAAGTCCGGCACATTGTGATGAAAATTTTTTTTAGTATTTTACATTGGGTGATCGCTCTGGTGTGTGTGGGTACCTTCTTTCGAAACGCTTCCGCGAAAATATAATAAAAGGAGGTCAATTACAACTGACTTCAGGTCGATCGAAGGGAAAGAAGGGAATATGTTGAAGCTTGATAAATTTTTCTTCATTATATCAAAGATCGTAAAAAAATAAGAACCAGAAAGAGTGTTAACTTCGGCGTGGCCGAATAATAAAATTTGTGTTTGTGAATAAAATTTCAACCTCAAATTCATTCTACAAGCTGATAAATTTAGCTATAAGCATGGATGACATGGAATATTCAGTATAAAAAGTAGGTGTGGCAATGGTCAGATTTTGCTCATTTGCTATAACTCAATACCGATGAGTTTCTAATGCTAAACAATATTCGTGCGAAGTTTGATCAATATATCTCTATTCGTTCTCTTGTAATCGTGATTTCCACAGACAGACAGACAGACAGGCGGACATGGCTATATCAACTCAGGAGGTCACGCTGATCAAGAATATATATACTTTTCTATACCTGTCACACCTCCTTTAATGCGTTACAAACGGAAGCAGTAAGTGAATATACCCTATTCACTTCGTGTGTAGGGTATAAAAAGGAAAACCCATATAAAAATATTAATTTTTCAGTTTATACATAGATTAAATCATTATAGTGATTTGTAAAGGACAGAAGAAAGAAAAAGTAAGGAAAAAAGGTACAAATTAGCATCGTTAGCGCTAACGTCGTGGGACATCAAGTGTAAGGAAGTAATAATACCAAAGTAAAGTAAGCCTTTATTTCTTCTCTTTTTTTTCTGCTCCTCATTTTGTATTATTTACTATTTGTTGAAATTAGAGTCAGTGAATATGGGAAAACAAATTTATAATGAAGACAAATTTAAATGTAAATTCCATTGAAACTTAAAAATATTAAGATAAATGTTAATTAAATAAAAGAAAGAAAAAACATGATCAAGTGAGCGCATTTGAAGTCCGGATAGGTTGGAATGGAGAAAAGTGGTGCTTCTCTATATGGATGGGACGGGGAGAGCGAGGAACCAATATTCCACCTGTGTTCCTCTCCTCAATAGTAATTGTGCTCCATTCTTCTTCTCAGTAGTTTTTTTTTATTTCGTCCGTCGTAAGGCAGTATTCGCTACCGATATTACTAAACAATTTCAGTGCATGAGTTATTTTGTGTGTTGGAAGAGGGTAGATTAGTGGAGATAATCTCCCCTCCTTCTCGCCGTATAACTCAAGCCCGGTATTCAACAAGCATGCACTAATCTCATCCACCCCTCAGTGAACATCGCAACATAATGAGTGTAATTTAAAATTTCAAATTGCAAAGTTTGTGCCGGTGTTCTTTCATAATTTTTCTGGCTATGACTGCCATCTCTTTGTTAAAGAATTGAACGCTTTCGAGGGTGATGTTAAAGTTATACCCTTAAATAAGAAATTGTATGTATCCCTTTCCAAACATATCCAAGTAAGTGAAAAGAAAACCATTGAAATAAGGTTCTTGGATTCCTTCCGATTTATGGCCGCTATCTTGAATGATTTAGCTAGAAACTTATCAGTATCTGATTTCAAAACTGTTCGCCAAGAGTATCCAAAAGACGATGAATTCACACTACTAACAAGAAAAGGTGTATTCCCATACGAATACATCAACTCAGTCAGTCATTTGAGTAGAGTGTATAGGCCGGTTAGGTCTATAGGTTCTATATAGGTTCTGGCCCAACCGAGCACCATGGTGCTATGTGCTAGAGTGAGACAGCTATATGGATATGTGAGAGTGAGCGAGATGGTGATAGTATGACGGGAGGGAGGAAAGTGGGCGTGTCAGAAGTGGGCGTGACAAAAAGGGGTAGAGGTGAGCGATTCCGTGATTTTTCCGGAGCAGCTCCGACCTGTGACTATGACAGTACTGTCACAGGTATAAAAACCCGTGACTCGTGACAAGGCAGTCGCTATAAAATGAGTGCGCAAAAACGTGCTACATGCATTCAAAATAACGGCATTATTTCAGATCTGCTTTGGCTTCGCTATTGCTATAGGAACGAAGTGAAGCTATTCGTTAACTTTAAAAGCATTCATATTTTACAGAAGTATGAATTAATACAGACACCAATTTTAAGTAATTAAAACTACTAATATATACATATTTTATATGCAAAAAACATTCTTGTATTAATACTTTATTACCAAAATCTTATTTGTATTTTTTCAAAATATTGAAGGCAAAATCGTATTGAAAGTGTTAAGTTATTAATGTTATTAAGTTCATTCCGTATTTTACAATACGCATTTGTAAAATTTTTATTTGAGCTGCATGATCATAGTCTAAGGTTGAAAAAAAACAAGTCCTACCTAGATATTTACACATAGCAACATTCGTTCATGTCTTCAGTAGTATCCAAAATATAGTACAAATATCGCAAAATATCGAATAAAACAGGTAATCCCACAAAATCCGGACAAGAAATCCCTGATTGCGACAAATTGCACAAAAAAGGGCATCACTGCTTCTAGCTGGGACAATAACTCGTTGTAACAATAACGAAACGCTAGAGCAGCAAACTGTGACTCGAGATTTCATTTCAATGAAATCACAGTTCGTTAAATATCGTTCCGCTGTACCTGTGACAGCGAGTCACAGGTTCGGAGCGTTTCAATACCAACTGTGACTCGTGGTTGCATTTCAATGAAATCACAATTCGTTAAATATCGTTCCGCTGTACCTGTGACAGCGAGTCACAGGTTCGGAGCGTTTTCAATCGCAACTGTGACTCGTGATTTTGTGTACCTGTGACAAAATCACAGGTCGTGAAATATCGCTCAGCTCTAAAAAGGGGAGTGACAAAAGTAGATGGGGCAAAAGTGGGCGCACCAAAAGTGGGCGTGACAAAATGGGAGTGCCAAAAGCGGGCGTGGCTAAATGGGCGTGCAAAAATGGACGTGTCAAACGTGGGCGTGACAAAAGTGGGCGTGGCCAATGTGGACGTGTCCAAAGTGAGCGTGGCAAAGTGGGTGTGGCCAATGTGGGTGTGTCCAAAGTGGGTGTGTCAAAAGTGGGCGTAGGAGGAATGTGGGGCAAGGTAGTAAATTGGCGTGTCAAAAGTGTACGTAGGAGGTAGTAGTATTGGTAGTAAATTGGCGTGTCCAAAGTGGGCGTATCAACTATGGGCTTCTCGAAATGTGGGTGTGGAAATAGAGGCATAGGAAATAGGCATGATCAGTTTTTCAATTGTTTTGATATCATATCAACTCAAAGTCGACCTTTTTTTATATCAGTACTTGCACTATGCAATGTAATCGTTTTGGGTACGGTGACGACCTACTGTGTGTGCGTTAGTTGTATCGCAGCAACCACATGTGCACTCTTGAGATCCTTTCCGATCTACCTACCCAAACATGGAAAGAACGCAGTTCGCACCATGTGCATATCTTATCAGCTAAGGAAACGAACGCAGTTCGCACCATGTGTCAATCCCACTATCTAATCCTTACTTATATGAGCAGAAGTCTAGGGTCTCGCCTTAGTTAATTACATTTTATCTATCCGATCCGTTGCTGGGATAGTGATAGAGAAACGTATCCTAAATAAACTGTACTATTTCTGTTGCTGACCATGTGTTCTTTTATGGTATTTTTATCAGCACTTGCACTATGCATGTTTGTATAGGCATGAAATATTTAACAAGTTCGTACATGCACTAATTCTATTCTTCGTAAACTCAATATGGTTTAATTTCGAGGGAAAGCTGTTAGAAAATACTTTTTTTTACGTTACAAGAATAAAAATGTTCCATCAATATAGATTGGATTGTTGATGAGTAGACAAGGATAAAGTAAATATTTCCTTATTTTTGAAGCAAGTTCCCGAATTTCTAATCAAACAAAAAGAATCATTGTTGGATGAGCACTATGATGAAATTCAGAAATGCTACATCAAATCATAATAGAATCAAATCATGGACATCATTATAAATCTTGTTGTTGGGGCTCAAACGAATTTTTCGATGGACCAGACACTTGTGGAACCGTATTTAACCGTTTACTTTTCGGGTTTTTCCTGCTTAAAACTTTAACACGTATCTTACAACTAAACCGCGACTCTATACGCGCGCGACTCTATACGACGCACCCGTCGACCGCACCAAAGTTGTCAGTGTTGGCGCGTGTCGCAATTTCCCTTCTTTCGCAATTTTGGTATTGCGAAATATCAATATCGGCAGAATTAAATAATTCCCAATTTAATTCTTCCGCGTTTGGTTTTGGATTATTTTTATTATTTCTTTAAACCAAGCGTTTTATGGTCACTGCAAAGAGCTAAGATTTTTAAGGTTTGGAAGTTCGCTACTAGCTAGCTTCCATGATCAATACCAATGCTAAACGATCTGGTTGTTGGCTTGGTTTCCCAAAACTTGACTAAAGCTTCTGGCTACCAAACAAAGCGCTGCGGTTGCAGACTTGGCTTTCAAGTTTACTTTAATGAAAGCTTGAATGGAAATTGCGATCGCGACATACAACATCTCTCCGCCCTAGGGGAAGAAAAATTTAGTATCGTATAAAGCGATATTAAATTTTTCTTTTACATGTATGTTTTTGTTGGTGGTTTATCTGTCTTATGGCTATGCCTATTGTCTATTTATGTTTATCTTCTTTCCGAATGTCTTATGAATTATGTAAGTAATATAATTAGGTGATATTAGCTAATATAATAATACAATTAATTAATAATTACAATCATAATAATTACAATAATAATGCAACCGATTGTATACAAATATCATGCCAACGGTAGCTGCGCTCTTTGGATGTCACTTGTGTATGAGTCGATGATGCCGTCGACGTTGATATAAACGTTGATGTCGACGTTAATGCTACTGTTGATGTACATATTGACGATGGTGTCGGAGGTGACGTCGTGTGCGACGTTACTGTGAATGTACAAGTTGAAGTCGACGTTGCTGCTACTGTTGATGTTGAAGTCGGCGTTGCTGCTACTGTTGATGTTGAAGTCGGCGTTGCTGCTACTCTTGATGTACATGTTGACGATGGTGTCGACGCTGACGTCGATGTCGAGCTTGACTTTGCTGCTGGTGAGCGTGTTGACGGTCGTGTCGACGTTGACGTTGCTGTGGATGTACACCCCGTTGTAACAATACCTTCTCCTCGAATGTTGTGTAGGAATGCTGTTGCTGGGTAGCTGACTTGAATGTAGTCGTGTTGTATTTGAAACGTGCGGCGGCCGAACCGCCTGTTTTCTTCCTATTTTGGTTGGTATTGATGTTCATCACTTGTTGTCTTTGGTAGTATGGTGTTGATGGTTGACCCCATCCTTTCCAGAATTCTTATTTGTAAGTAATGTAAGGGTTGGTATTCTTGGCTTCATCTGTAGTTGCGTCACATTTTACATTGGCGCCCTTTTCTGTTTTTATATTAAACTGCTCCTTGCCCGTAATTCGGTCCTGGTTACTGCTGGTGTTACAACTAAAAAATTTTACTTTTGTAACTGTTGATGCTGTAATAGCTATTACTGTATTACAGATCAATAGGTTGCAGTAGATTTAACCAGCGAGCCTTTGCCTGCTATTCGTTCATTTACGTGGTGGTTTATCACCGTCGCAGCCAATCTATGATGCCACAATTGATATCGTCTTAAATTGTTGGCTTAAAGCGATCATGATTAACTATGATCTCGCTGCTGAGCGGAAACTGAGTTGTATCCGCCGATGAATTGTTAACTTTCTTCTCGGGATTACCATCTAGTTATCTTATCGTGGTTGCTGCTGTAGGACCTCTTTGAAGGTAGCTTCGTGTTTTGTTGTCGAATGCTGTTGCAACGATTTGCTTGTTTGTTGCAACAATTCTATCTTTGTTCGCGATGGTTGTCGCTACGCTGATCAGGTGTTTGGTACAGCTTGCCTTCCCTCCTCGAGTTGTTTGGGCGCTTTTCGTCGCCCTGTTGTGGTGTTGTAGTATGACTGCGTCTCTTATGTTGTAGTGTACATCGACATTCGGGCCGGTTTCTCTGCATGCTGGATTATTATTTAGTATACATACGTTATTACATTTAACTATCAATTTTTATATTTTTTGTTCTTACAATATTTTATGTTATCTATTATTTGTTTGCGATTAAGATTTTATATTATTATTTTGTAACGTATATTGTATTTATTCTCATTCAATTCTAAATATTTTCTCTCTATTCTAATTTTACATAAAATTCCACTTGCGTGATTTCTAAACAGTTTAATAATTTTAATTCTTGAATAAATATCTACGTTATGCTTGTTGAATAGAATTTTGTTGCATATTAACTATAAATTATTTTCAACCATTTTGAATAAAATTCGTACAAGTATTTTACTTATCTTATCTTTTTATTTTTTATTTAAGATTTTATATATACAATATATATATATATTTTGGTATGGTTATTATAATTATGTATTTTTCTTTTTTAAATTTTATAAAAAAATTTTGTGTTTTCTTTATTTCATTTTTTAATAATTAATATTAGTTTTCTTTTGCTTCATTTCCGATTATTTGTAAATATTCTATTCTAAATTACAATTTAAATATTTTAAATTACTTTCATATATTTATATGTGTACACTATTATTTGTCAATGTGCTTTAAATATTGTATATATGTATGTATGTTTATAACTATGTTTTTATTGTTTGTGTATTTTATTTTTCCTTTTCTCTAGGTTATTTTAAAGTTATTCACCTTTGGTGTTTTATTTTTCCCTTTTTTTTTCATTCGCTGTTTTAAAACTGACACTGCATTTTGCTCGTGTTCGGTTGTTCACCTTTGTTTCTGCATTATAGCAGTGCTTGCGTTATTCGCTTATTTTATATTTATTTCATTTGAAATTGAAATTGAAATTGAAATTTATTGAGCCTTTTTTTCAACAACATTATAAGTTGACAAAATTCGAATTACAATTGTGGACAAAAATTAAAGACTATAATGTATTATCTTAAAAACATATATGTACAGCAGTATCATACTTATTAATAAGAAGAGAACATTGAAGAAAACAATAACGTGAACATTAAACGCTCTTGCTCCCGGAGCTGACATATATTGAGATGTATATCTCCTAACCTAGATTAGATCTTAATGCTAACTTAATGTTAACTTAATGCTAACTTATGCTCTAAGTAAATTAAAATAAAGAAAACAATAATAAAAAATTAATACAAAAACAAAAAAGAGAGAACAAACCTTTTAGACACATTTGAGTGCTAACCTCTATGAGAATCAGGAACTGTATTTTTATAAAAATTGTGACAAAGTGACACATTTAAATCAAAATTAGCAGGAGCTTCGTTAACGAAGCCAATAGGTGATAAATACCTTAAATTTGACCAGCTAAAGACTCTTTGTTGGTTGAAGATGTCAAGAATGCAATCGTTATCATGGCAAGACGTTCTATTTACAAATCTATGCAGAATATCTGACACGTAAAGGCCAATTGGACATACTTTAGCTTCCGAATAAACGAAACGATTCGAGTAACGTTTTGTAGGCGATTGGAAATACTTTCCAATACAATGACGTAAGACCTTGCGTTCCAAAATTTCAAATTCTCTAATGACAGTTGGAGAAACGTTAAACCAAATGGGAAAGCCATACAAGATAACAGGTCTAATACAGGTTTTATACAACAAAAGTTTTGTTTTCTTTGGTAAATTTCTATTCCAAAAAACACTCGAAAAAGTAGCCAAAATTCTGTAGGCTTTTTTCAGTACAATTCTTGCATGTTTGTTAAATTTCAGAAGACTGTAAAAATTAATGCCAAGATATTTAATGGTATCCTTGAAAGGAATCTCAGACCCATTCAAAGCGTATTGTAAAGTTTTGCTTTCAGGCACTACAAACGACTTACATCTCCCTGAAGCATTCCTGATGCAAATGGCTTCACTTTTAGATGCATTAACTTTAATACCCCAGTCCTCGTAAAAACGTCGAACGATTTGCAAGTGTTGCACAGTCTGATCTAACGCCATCCTAGGGGACTCATGGTGAGAGTAGAGAAGAGAGTCGTCAGCATACAAAAGACCCGTCGAATTAGGCCCAAAATGTGGGAAATCGTACATTAAAATATTGAAAAGATGAGGAGCCAAGATGGAGCCCTGAGGGACTCCACAACTTATGTCACCAATATCCGAAAGCAATCCATTAAAAAGAACGCAAAACTTTCTGTTGACAAAGAAACTCTTGAATAATTTAATAGTTGAGGGATCGAAACCAATTTGAAACATTTTAAAAAGAATTCCGGTATGATATGCGTGATCAAAAGCCTTTTCAATGTCTAAAGAAATTGCAACGGTACAACAACGATTACGCAAGTTAGAAACTATATCATTTTGAAATTTCAATAAAGCATCAACTGTTGAGTGACCTTTTTTAAAACCAAACTGCAAATTTGGAATATAAGATGGATCTAGCCCGACGTCCATAATTTTGTGAATAACGTTTTCAAAAAGCTTTCCTAGATTAGACAACAAAGAAATTGGTCTCAGATTATTTAACTCAAAGCTGTTTGACTTTTTTTGAATAGGAATAATCTTAGAGACTTTCCACGCGTCAGGAAAATATGAATTATTTAAACAATTATTAAAAACAATTGTAATATATTCAAAAGCTTTCATAGGAAGTCTTTTAATTAAGAAATTAGATATGTCGTCTAGTCCAGAAGACCTTTTGCTATTCAGTTCAACAACACAAGAAAAAACTTCGTCCAAATAAGTCAACTTAGGAAGGTGGCATGCATTGAGTGCACTTAAAACATTACTAAAAATATGGATGCTTTGTGGAGATTGAGCAAAAATATTTGTTAGTGTATTTTCTATATAAGAAATGTCCCTGCCAGGAGGACAACCCTTGTAAATATTCGAAAAATGAGCCAGCAGATATTGCAGTTTTTCATCATTATTTTCAATATCGACGCCGTTAACTGAAAGGTTTTTTGCTAATGATTTTTTTTTAGCTCCTATTAAACTATAGATTTGTTTATGAGCCCTTGGGCCTGGCACAATCTTTCTCAGTTTATCGCTAAAAATTTTGGACTGTTCAATTTGTACTTGTTTTTTAATAATAATGCTCAACAGTTGAATTTGCTTAGACAGGAGTAAGTAGCTTGGAGTTGAACGGTTAAAATTACTATGATAAATACGCTTCAAATCCCTCTGCCAACGATGCTTGATTGTGAACAAATATTTTATATTGTCAGAAATAATAATTTTATTATTTTCTCTAACAATTCTTTCAGAATGAAGCGCAACCAATGAATTTAAAGAATTAGAAAACAGTGTTATGAAAGCATCAATTTCGTGATTACTTAAATTTCTACAAGAGGGAGGAAAATGATTTATTATTTCATTAACGAAATCATTTCTAAACGTATCCCAATTGGTTCTTCTGAAGGAGGTGAAAAAATGGGGGGAATGGAGAAAAAACTCAAAGTCAGTGAATTTAATATGCAATTTAAGAGGAAAATGATCGGAAAAAGTAGGAAGACTGGAAATTCTGAAATTTGGATTTGTGGAGTTTAAAAGATTTGAGCTGATTAGGAAGTGGTCAAGAAAAGACGAACCGTTAGGATAAGAAGGTGTCAAGTCCGATAACCTTGTGAAGCTAAGAATATTGTGCTGTAACCAACTGAAGAGTGCATTACCATTGGTATTGTTAATGGAATCACCCCAGTCAATGTTTTTTGCATTGAAGTCTCCTCCAACAATGGTTCCATCAAAATTTTGAGACAAGCGCGCTAAGATTGAAAGCCCATCATAGACTAAATAATGCGGAGAGTTACACGGAATATAAAACGACCCAAATAAATATTTCTTGGTGACACCATTAACTAATGTGTCAATTGATATAAATAAATTAGGAAAACTTATTCCAACACCGTTAATTCTCGAAAATTTCAAAGACCTCCTCAACACTATGCCAACCCCAAGCTGACTATTATCACGAAGAAATGTAAAATCCTCCAGATAAACTTTTTGATTAGCCCTCAAGTGAGTTTCCTGAACAAACGCAACGTCAATGTTATTTAAATTTAACAACTGTAGTAAATCTAGTCTTCGGCTCACTTCAATTAGTGACCTAACATTAAATGAAAGAACGTTAAGAAAATCACGGACCATAGGAATCGTTAACTTCTTGTAAAAGAGACATGCAACGTTTCTTAGCTTCCACTTTTGACAGTGATTTGTAATCTGATAAAAATAACACAATTTTGTCTTCTAAAGAAAGCTCCACAGGTTGACACAGTGATTTTGCAATCTCTAAAAATTCCTCAATTAAAGCAGGCCTTGCAGATTTTCTCGGAACAGAACCTTTAAAAAGACTGGCAAAAGACTTGTTAGGAGATATGAAGTTAGAATTGTTAATTGAAGTGCGCACATTAGCTGAAGCCAACATTTTTCTATCAATAGATTCTTTTTTACGATTATTTTTGCCTTCAACGAATTTCTTGAACACCGGGCAACCTCTAAAACTTGATGGATGGCCAGACTGTTGGCAATTCACACAATAGGGCAAATTGTTCGCATTCGAAACAAACTTACAAGCCCCGGGTAAATGCTTTTGATCACACTTAACGCAAGAGAAGGGTCTGTTGCAATTATTGGACATATGACCCCATTTCTGGCATCTCCAACACTGCACCTCCTTCTTAGAATCTCTGGGTGATTCCCAAGTAATCTTTTGGTTAAGAAGGAACCTTAGAGCCGTTAACTCATTTGCTGACTTTCCCAAATTCAACGTAATAAGAAATAAACCTGTGTCAATGTTGTTTTTTTTTGAAAACATGGTTGAAAACTTTGAAACGTTGGCCACTATGTTTGGAACTAAGAAATCGATTGCACTCTTGATCTCCTCAGTTTCAGTTTTATAATACAGTCCTCGTAAAACCAACTTAGCATGTTTCAGCTGTTTGGGAGTGTACGAGTACGACTCCACTTTTTTATCTTTTAAGAGTTGCATCATTTCGGAATGAGCCGATGCACTTTTAAGATAAAGCATACTCTTATTTTTGTTTTTGTTTACAATTTTAAAAACAATATTTTTCGCATTTAATTGCATAACTAAATGTTTGATATCTACATGATATAGAAAAATTGGAGGACAAAAAGTATTATCAATACTTTTAACACTGGCTTTCTGTTGTGTAGGTTGCCGAGGTCTAACGGTAATCGGGTCAGATTCAATTTCCAGTTTACCTAGTATAGCAAAACGATTTTCTGAACTTATCTGTTTCGGTTGGGAAAGCTGCTCTTGACTCCTCATAGCGAACGATGTCAGATCAATTTCATGATTACTTGCTATTCTGCGGCGTTTATTATCCACATTTTCTACTTCCTTCGTGTTGACAATTGTACAGTCCATTGATTCATTGGACGACAATGGATTTGCAAATCCATTATGGCGATCAGAAGCCGGTTGAACGTTAAACACCTGAGTCTCGCTTGAACCTTGACCAACTGTAGTAGGAGTAGCATCAAAACAAGCATTCGTCAAATCCTGACCCAGAGACTTTTTTGATGACGTCATCAAAGACTTATCCGGTGGCACTTTTTTAAGAATGAGATTGGCTTGCAAAGCCATTTAAAATTCGTAAACCACTTTAGACTCCACGAACTCCACACGAACTTTTCTGGTCAAAATTATTTGCAAAAGTTAACAATGCAAAGGCAAATTAATATTTTTTATTATTTATATATTAATTTTTAAATTTTTTTCAAGCAGAAAAAAAAAAAAAAAAAAAAAAAAAAAAAAAAAAAATATTTTTATTATATTTTTTATTTGATTTAAAAAGGTATACTTTCCGTATTTATCTTATTTCCTAAATCTTGTTTTCTTAAGCCATACATAGGTTTCTTAAGGCTTAGGTGCGAATTTATACGTACGTATATAGTGTATGTGTGTTTTATGCCTTCTTCAGGTATAGTTTTACATGTGCATTTATTGATATAATAATTGCAAATGCAAAGTTATGGTGGCTGTTAATTTAAAACGGAACAGCTACTTTACATAAACCGTATATTATCAATTAAAATGAATACAAACTAAAATGTTCAATTAGTTATTCAATACAATCTAAAGAAATTACTCAAATATTAACTATGAATTTATTTTGTTATAAGTTTTCTTTTTTTATATTTTTACGCTTAAATAAACAAGTTCTTGCTTATTGAAACGCTATTCTTATTTTCTCTTTACTTTCTGGTTGAATTTTTCATTAATTCATTCGTTATTCAAACGTAAGACTGAAGTTAAATTAAAATTGTTAGTAGTAAAATAAAAATTAAAATATGTTATTATAGTTTCCTACTATCCTATACTAAATTCTATCAATCCTATTTTATATATATTTATTCTATCCTAATCCTAAGTCTATTGTGATTAGTTTAATTTATGACTACTGAATTTAATTTCCTAACCTGTTAACCTGTTTTCTTAGTTTAAGTGATTCTGATTCCTATGTTATTATCTAGTTAATCCTATTTTCCTATTTAATTGCTATTATATAACTTAAGTAAGTTATTGTGGAATGGCTTTTCCCTTCTTAATATTTAAAACTGTAATAATTGGACTTTTAATCTTTACTACTTTATATGGCCCTATCCATATTGGAGAAAACTTATTTTCCTAGTTTGGTTCTTGAGTAATACACTATCTCCTATTTTGAATTCTACTAAATTTAATTTATTATCATATTGTATCTTAGCTACCTGTTTCGCTAAATCCTGATTCTTTCTCACTATTTCGTGAGCCCTCTGTATTTGGAATTTTAATACTTTATTCGGATCTTCGGCATTATATACCGGACTAGACTTTCTTTTTAAGTTAGTCGGCATTTCTGTATCGAATCCAAATAAAATGGCGTTTGCTTCGTCGTAATGTGGGGTGTGTGGTTATGAACATGCATCGCCGCAGTTAACCATTGATCCCAATTCGACCCGTCTTCTTTAGCAAAACTGCGCAAATATTCCGCTAACGGTCTGTGGCTTCTCTCTAATGAGCCTGTGGATGGTAAGGCGTTATGTGTAATTTTTTGATACCTAATAATTTGCACGTATCTGAGAACAATTTCGAAATGAAATTAGTTCCGTTATCCGTAATAAGACTTCGTGGAATTCCGTAACGCGTAATTACTTCATCGTAGAAAGCCCTGGCAACGGTATTTGCTTCCGCGTCTGGAAGAGCTGTACATGCCATGAATTTCGAAAAGTCATCTTGAAACGTTAAAATGTACTTATTACCAGACACAGTTTCTGGTAGAATACCTACTATGTCCATGTAAACTTTATCAAATGGCCTCATGGGTGTATCTGTTAACACCATGGGCATTTTTGTTAACTTCGAACTTTTGTTCGCTTGGCACTTTGGACAGTTTTTTACATAATCTTTGATTTGTCTCTGCATCCCTGGCCACCTATATTGTTGTCGGATTCTTAAATATGTTTTTACCGCTCCCTGGTGACCTCCTAATGGGGTGTTATGGAAATCTTTTATAACGGTCTCTATTTTTTTCGGGTCGGATAGCAATGTTGCTGTATTATTTATTCCGTTTCCCGATTGCACATCATCTTTATCAATTTCGATGGTTGTTCCTTGTTGTTGATCTTGGTTAGCTGTTTTTGCTTTCGACCGTGTTTTTACGGCTGCTATTGTTTTATGTTTTTCCTGTGGGATTCTACTTAGCTCGTCTGCATTTAAGTTTTTCTTTCCTGCCTTGTATAGAATTTCGAAATCGTATTCTTATAATTTATGTCTAAACCTTGCCAGTCTTGAAGTCTGGTCTTTTATGTTAGCTATTCCTTTTAACGGTTGATGGTCTGTAACTATCTTGAATGGTCTTCCTAACAGATACGCTCTGAAATTTTTTGTTGCCCACACAATGGCTAGAAACTTCTTTTCTATTGTTGAGTAACGCTTTTCTGCGTCATTCAAGGCTCTGCTAGCAAGGGCTATCGGCCTATCTTCGCCTATTTTATCCTGAGAAAGTACTGCGCCTAACGCTTCGTTACTTGCATCAGTAGTTAGTATGAATTCCTTTTCAAAATCTGGATATGCCAAAACCGGTGGTGTTATTATTGCCCTTTTCAATGATTCGAACGCTTTCTGGCATTCTTGTGTCCAAATAAAATTCGCGTCTTTACGTAGAAGTTTGTTAATAGGCAGAGCTATCTTTGCTGTGCCCGGAATGAATTTTCTATAATAATTCACTAGTCCTAAGTACGCCTGCAATTCCTTTTTATTTTTAGGCGGCGGAATGCTCTTAACGCATTCCACTTTGTTGGAGTCAGGGAGTGCGCCCTGATCTGTACATTTATGTCCTAAATAAATAATCTCTCTTCTTAGGAATCTGCACTTCCCTGTATTAAGTTTTAAATTATGTTCACGTAATTTCTGTAGTACTGAACATAACCTTTCTTCGTGTTGTTTGAGATTTCTTCCGTAGATAACAATGTCATCTAAATAAACAAAACAGTCTATTCCTTGTAGACCTGTTAGGATATGATTCATTATCCTTTGAAATGTGGCTGGGGCACCAGTCAGCCCAAATGGCATCCGATTGAATTCGAAATGCCCTAGTCCTGTACTGAATGCTGTTTTTTCCTTGTCCCTTTCATCGACTAAAACTTGGTGATATTCACTTGCGAAATCTAGCGTTGTGAAATATCTGGTGTGGCCTAATTGCTCTAAGATTTCGTCAATACGAGGAATGGGAAAAACTTGTTTAATCGTAGCTTCATTTAGTTTCCTATAATCTATTACGAGTCTCCATTTTTTTCTCGCCGTCCTTGCCACTTTTCTTGGGCACTAAAAGTAACGGTGAGTTCCACGGTGATGTGCTATGTGTGATTATACCATCATCTAAAAGTTTGTTTACTTGTTTATTTATTTCCTCCCTATGTATTTGAGGTAATCTGTATTGTTTTCTATTTATGGGCGGCTGATCTGCGCCTGTTGGAATTTCGTGTTTCAATACACTTGTAAACGAGAGTTCGTCTCCATCTAATAGGAAGACGTCATGAAAAGATTTTACTACTTCTTCTATGGAATTCTTTTCCTCCATATTTAAATTTTTATCTAACTCAATTTCATTGAGCAATTCATTTATTCTCTTTTTGACATCTATTCTGCCTATGCTATTTATTGACTTAGTACTTTGTATTGTGTACTCGTCGAAGTTTGTGAATTTTGGTTTAAATTCGCTATTTATTTCGTAATCATATTCTGTTGTATTTAATATCGGAGCATAAATCGTATTATCTTTCACATTTACTAATGTGTCTGCTATATAGATTCCTGGATCTATTTCTTCTTTTTTTTGTGAATTACAACATTCTTAAATTTCGTACGTAGTTTCAATGGTACTATCGTAATTGTTCTTGCGTTAACTGGTATGTACTGTTCTTTACATTCCTTCCCTATCTGTTCGATAGTTTTTATTGGTAATTCCAAAATAACCTCTTTCTTCTCATTGAAGAGTGTTAAAATCTTTTCCATTGCATTTATAATGGAGTTGTTCCACAAATTATCTCTTCCTAATATGCCGTCTGCCGGTACTCCTTGTTTAAGTGACACAACGTGTAGCGTTAAACGAAAGGACTGTACCTCATTATGACATATAGTAGTTGATCCTTCTGTGGTCACACAACCTCCAAATGCTCCGCTCAAGTCTTTCCTATTTGACTTGTTTATTATTGTGCTATCTCTTATTGCACTTTTCTTTATCAGGCTCGTATCTGCTCCTGTATCTACCAGTAAAATGAGTTTTCCATTTATAGGCTCTTCGCAAGATAATTCGATGAACACGTCATTTAGCTGGGTTTGTGTGCAGTTAGATACCCCTGTTTCTACATTTCTATTTTTATTGTTACTTGCTAACTTATTCATTGAGCAAGGTATTTTTGGATTTAAATTTTCATTTTTCTCTCCAACTTTGAGTGGCATTTCCGAATCAACTGTTTCTACAATTGTATGATTTCTCTCTGTGACATTGCTTTTATTATTATCAGTCTTCTTCAACTTGATATTAATTTTTAAGTCTTTTGAAGTTGACGTTTCAACAATCGCTTCCGATGTCGGACTTACAGTTACCACTTTATTTGTTAAAGTTGGTAACGTATTAACAATCAGTTCGGACGTATGAATTACTGTTACTCCTTCATTTGGCCTTAAGTTACTAAGATTTTTGGGTTCCCAGATTAATGGCCTGTTCTGGGCCCTTGATAGTTTCCCGGACGATTACTCTGCAACGTTTCCTAATTTCTTTTTGCCTCGCAATTTTTTACCATATGTCCTGGTCTATTACACCAATGACATATCGTTTGGCTCGCTCTGTTCGGCGGGTTTATAGGAGTCTTATTCCTTTGCAAGCCGTTAAGTGTATTCGGATAAATGTTCATTGCCTTTCTTTGGTTCCCGTTCTGTTGAAATTGGTTTTGCTGCCAATATTGCTGTGGTTAGTTTGGCTGCCAGTTTTGTTGTACCTGGTTTGGTTGCCAGTTCTGTTGTATTCGGTTTGATTGTCCATTTGGCTGGATTGGATTCCCTTGCTGAATTCCTTGATTTCGAAAATTAGTCCCTTGATATGTGTTCCTCGCCACATTTTTCTGGCCTCCCTTTTGGTCACACCTCCAGTTTGGCTCGTGTCCATATTTTGAACACTTGTGGCAATATGGCGTGTTTTTGCGAGTTAAGCAATCATCTCTAGTATGACCTCGCTTGTTGCAAAAAGAGCAGATTATTCTCTCTGTCGCTCCTTGTGAAGGATTTTGTATCCTTGCTGGTTGCCTGTCCATTTTTCCTCCTGCAGCTTTGCCATGACTTCCCTGTCGAATTTGCTCTTGCAGCTTATACGGCATGGTGGCAAGAAGCGGCGAATTCATGTTAATATTTAAGTGGTCTGTTTGGAGGGAGCTTCTGCTTTGTATGTTTTCTAGTGCCTCCACTGCTAATTCTACCATTTGTTCAATATTTTTCTTCGTCACGTTGAGCATATAAATTCTCAATGCGGCGTCTTTTAATCCTGTTTTAAATGATTTTTCTACGGCCCCTTCCACCATACTCAACAGTGCCCTATCTCCATCTCCGTTGTAATCCTTTCGAACGATTTCTATTGCCTGTGTTCGAAGGGCGTTTAGGCGTCTTGCAAACTGTCGTATATCTTCATTAAGTAACTGGCTACAACTTTGGATACCTATTATCACTGAGTCTAAGGTGACCCTAGGTAAGTATGCCCTTTTTATTGTGACGTAGAATTCCTCGAGGCTTGTGAATCGTTGTGACCTTACTAAATCATACGCATCCCCGTGTAATCTCTGCTTAATGCAGTCTATGTAGTCCTGTTGTCTGCACTTACGTCCCTTGTGGCTACTTCGCACCCCTGTATGAATTTGTACACTTCACCGCGTAAGTCTGGTGACTGCGTTCTCGAAAAGAGAGATACCAGCATGTTCGTAATTTTGGCTATCTCACCTATACCCATTTTGTGTATGTTATTTGTCGTCTTAATCTGTTGAAATGACCTTCCGTTATAATCTTTCGGACTAACTGCGGACAGAGCAGCTTCCTTATGATAAAGCGTCCGATCGTGGTCTAGCGATATCTCTTGACTTCAAAATCTATTCTGCTCTTTTAACTCTTGTATGCGTCTATTTGCTTCCTCTAAAGAGCTACAGTCTTCCCTTGATTTCCGTGTAAATCCCTGGTCTAAGGTTCTATTCAACCGTTTCCTCGGTTATCCCTTTTTTTGTTAATAATTCCCTTAGTTTTTCGTTCTCTCGCTCTATGTTCGCGAGTAAGTCTTCCTGAAACTCTTTATTTACTAAATAATTGTCGTATCTATTTCTTAACGAGTTAAACTCTAATTCCCATGTCTTTAAATCTTCTGTCTTATTCTCTATTATCTGGTTTAGGAATTTAAGTAATTCCTCTACTATTGCGTCTGCTTTTTCTACACTCGTATGGTCTTTTAGGTTCCCTACTCTACACTTTATCAATTCTAAGTTTTCCTTGTTGCCTACTGTCTTTTAAAGTCGCCCAAATCCTGGATATAATTTCGCTTAACTGGCGTTTCAGTTCTTTATGGGCTCTATCTAATTCTATGTAAGCTTGTTCCTGCAACGACTCGGCCATTAATTAAAAGAACGACATCTAATTTAGTGGTTTTTTATTCTATTAATATTTCAATTATGGTAATTTTTCCCAATTTCTCGTACTTAAAACTTTATTCAAGCGACTACTTAGCGACATCGATTATCGTTTAATCGTTCCATTAAACGTTTAATTCTTTATACTACTCGTAGTACTTTAGAATGAGAAACAATTAAAATTTTTATTATGAAGTTTCAACTTCCTTAACCGGCTTAGATTTCTTGCTCGCTTCGTTTACCGAGCGTGCAGTAAACATTTGCTGTACATCTGTTCATTAGTTTGTACGCTGAAGCTCGCTGCTGCTTTGTTTCAAGCAGAGACGAAGCATCAAAATTTTCGTGACTTCGCTGTTCAGCTTTGTTTCAAGCAGATCCGAAGCGTCAAAATTTTCGTGACTTCGCTGTTCAGCTTTGTTTCAAGCAGAGCCGAAGCGTCGAAATTTTCTTGACTTCGCTGTTCAGCTTTGTTTCAAGCAGAGCAGAAGCGTCAAAACTTTCGTGACTTCGCTGAGGTAATTTAAGACCTCACAGAAAGGAACGAACGACCTGCCTCAATTTTTCTATCTTTGATTGTTTTTATCAGCCAGCAATTGTAATTGCTTGTCCTCGACTGAATTGAAACAACGAAGTTAACTTGGCTTGGATTCTTCAAACGATATGAAGTCTCTAAGTTCCTTACTTTAAATGTTTAACTTTTAATTTTGGTTCTCCAAAATAACCAAAAAATCCTTTTTAATGTTTTAATTTATTGTAATTCCGATTATTACCCTATTTTTTTTTAAATTTCATGCATTTGCGAATGTATGACATAATATTAAAAAAAAAATTGTGCGACTTGAACTCGAACAAAATGATAAAAGTCAATTAATCATTATCAATTAATTATCAATTAATCAACTTAAAATGTGCGACTTTGAAATCAACTACATTGATTGTTAAAATTTATTTAACAGTGTAATTTGAAAACAACCGTCTAAGACACAACCGAAAAATGATACAACGAAAACTTAAAACTAACCCGTATACCGTACGCGTTTTAATTTAGTATTGGATTGGATTTCTGTTTTTTAACAATTTGCGTTTATCCTTTGAATTTTACCACGTTAAATAAATCCTTAAATTTATTTAAGTTAGTGAAATTACTCTGAATTTCGCCAATTTGCTACTTACAGTAACCAATATCGTAAATTAAGAAAAAAAAATCGCAAAAATTCGTATTAGTTAATGTTGGCGACATTACATCGCTGCTGTTGATTACTGGCATTAACGAAAGATAACTAGCACATGAACCAGTACCTTTCACCAGGACGTGTGCTGATTTGTTGGCATTCGGAACTTGAACCGACTGCCAACGCTGAAAATTAATGTAAATGTGGTTAAATAAATGAACAACTTAATTAGTTTAAATCAATTTTTATTTATAGCAATTATCAAGTATTAACATACTTCAATTTATTTCGATTCAAATTATTCTAATTTTACCCATGTTTTTTCACTGTGATGTATCTTACCATTTTACTTTACTTTTATTTGTCACTGCTACAATTTCACTTTTTAATTTATTCCTAAAATTATTATTTCACTTTTCAAAATATCCTCGCAACTTCATTTCTACTTATTGTTTCACTTTCTTACAAAGTAACTGTTTTTCACTGTCACATATAACTTCCTAACTGCTTCAATTCCTTATTATATTATATTATATTTTATTTTGACTTATTTTATTCCTTATCGAGCGATCCTCGGCTCGAAATCTCCGTCTGCGCCAAAATGTTGTAGTATCTTAAGGGTGGTCTTCTTTCGGTTCAGTTGTCCTCGGGACAACCAGTAAAACTCCTTGTGTAGTATTTTGATTTGATCTCTATTTTATTTTTATTTAACCGTTCACTTTTCGGGTTTTTCCTGCTTAAAACTTTAACACGTATCTTACAAGTAAACCGCGACTCTATACGCGCGCAAACAAGACGACGACCTCGTCGTTCCGATATAATTCTAAGACTCTCTTTCGAATCTTTTTCTGGTTTCCATTCTGGCTTGGTCGACGCACCCGTCGACCGCACCAAAGTGGTCGGTGTTGGCGCGTGTCGCAATTTCCCTTCTTTCGCAATTTTGGTATTGCGAAATATCAATATCGGCAGAATTAAATCGTTCCCAATTTAATTCTTCCGCGTTTGGTTTTGGATTATTTTTATTATTTCTTTAAACCAAGCGTTTTATGGTCACTGCAAAGAGCTAAGATTTTTAAGGTTTGGAAGCTCGCTACTAGCTAGCTTCCATGATCAATACCAATGCTAAACGATCTGGTTGTTGGCTTGGTTTCCCAAAACTTGACTAAAGCTTCTGGCTACCAAACAAAGCGCTGCGGTTGCAGACTTGGCTTTCAAGTTTACCTTAATGAAAGCTTGGATGGAAATTGCGATCGCGACATACAACAATGGCGACTTGCTTCATTCAATAATTCTCTACCAACTTTTGCAGCATTAATAGCTTTAAAGATCGCAGATCCTCGAGATGCTAAACCTCCAAGAGCTCCAAGTGCAGTCAAGACGGGCACCAGTGGTAGAAAACCTCCTCTTTTTGGTAAGGGTATATTGCGAGGTATCTCAATTGATGCTTTCTTTTTTCTGACGGACTTGTTTACTACTTTTCGTGCAATTTTAATAGCGCTGCGATATCGTCTGGTTTTTGTTTATTATTAGTCCTCATAGCGTTTTTTACAGCATTAGTGAAGCATTTTTTCGTACATTTTCGTTTAATTGTTTTCTTTATTTTCTTAATATTCCTGAGAGTGTTCCCCATACCTAATTATACCCTACACACGAAGTGAATAGGGTATATTCACTTACTGCTTCCGTTTGTAACTCATTAAAGGAGGCGTGACAGGTATAGAAAAGTATATATATTCTTGATCAGCGTGACCTCCTGATGCCCTACGCATATGTATTTATACCATCATTTCTAATAAAACGCTTATCGTCTAGGGTGCTTAACCTTAATCTTATGAACTAATTGCGTATAAATTTGGTGGAGCTTAGATCTAAATATAAACTTATCTCCATAAATAATTTCCTTATTAAATAGACAGTTTTTATAATCTTTTATACTTAACTTATTTGTAACCGTATTTTTAACACCTTTGGCCTTTTTAGTTTCCCCACAACCAATAACATCGATTGAATACATTTTCGAACGCAAGCCAACAAATTCTTTCATAATTTTTCCTTTGCTTTCGTCTTTCATCATACCGAGTACTTTACTATTTCTAAGCGGTATATGAAAAGGATTGGTCGACGGATATTCGGATCAAACTTTGAGCCGATATCATCCCGAATATCAGCATAAAAATCTTCACATCGAATGGAATAAATAAAAGAATCAGTGTCCATATAATTTAGCACTAGATTTGTTGTAAATCTTGGCTTCATGTACTGATAATGAAAATCATACATTTTCTACTTTGAAAGCTCAAGAACTGCGAAACCTAAATATATGGGCTTAATATAGACAGAGCGAGCTCTACGCAATTGAATCGCCACCATATCTTCTGTGAAATATGAAACGCTATGGAAATTTGGCTTACCAATTAGTACTCGTGCTCCTAAACGTCTTCCTTTATTCTCCCATTCGGTTACAATTTTTATGTCTTTCCTTTTGTCTACATTTCCCATGGTCTTTCCATATACCGCATTATTGAGTAATTAAAAAAAATTCTATAGTGTGTATTCAAATCAATATACTGTTTTAACCAACAAGACTGCTTGTATTTTAAAATTCTATGTATTTTTTCAAGTTTTAAGCCGTTTTTCAGGCATTGCTGTAGGTTTTTATAATGAATTGTGTAAAGTGTTTTGTTGTTTAAATCAGTAATCAGTTTGACGAATTTAGAATTTGGTGATATTTTATTTTCAGCGCAAACTGTTAGGTCGTTGTGTGTATCGTGTAGAGATTCGGGATATTTTAAATCCACTTCCAAAATATAGCCGTAAGATGAATTCTCAGGAATTGACTCGACATAAAAATTATCAATATTTGTAAGCCACTCAAATCCTCCATAAGGAAGACATTGTGACATTGCCCAGCCATACAAATTATTGGCATCTAAACACATTAAATATTCTGATGGCTTATGACAATCATAGTCCACCATATATTTATTATTGGCTTTTGAATACCTTTTTGAGCATTGCACAATGCCTCCCCTAATGCTTTTTTGGATGAACAAATACATGTCTATATCTGTAAACAGTTCCTGTTCTATATGAGTGGTTTTTAGCATGGCGTCCCAAGATAGGCCTGGGGCAGTGTAATATTGGCATGGATCCAACTCATTTCCCAAACTTTAACCGCATGTTCATAATCCTCAACGGAACAGTGCTTGTTTGTTAATCTACTATAATCCTCAACGGAACATTGCTTGTTTGTTAATCTACTATAGAAATCATCCCGAGAAGGAAGAGATGTTTGTTTTAAACGATCAAACGAGTTTATGTATTCGTAAGGGAACACACCTTTCCTCTTCAGAAGATGAAATTCATGATCATCTGAATACATTTGGCGGACTGTTTTGAAATCAGATACCGATAAATTTTATGCCAAATCATCCAAACTTGCGGCCATAAAACGGAAGGAAACCAAAAACCTCAGTTCTATTGAAATATACAACTCTTTGTTCATTGGTATAACATTAATATTACACTCAATAAGCTTAAGTTCTTTAATGAACAAATGTGCGTCGTAGCCGGAAAAATTGTGAAATAAAATGGGTATAAAACTTGCGACGAAATTGAAGGTTGCAGCTATTGTGTGCTGGAGCCCTATATTGTTACTTAGTACACATTCGAAGTCTGCATAGACAACGAATGGTACGTCTAACTTACGCTCATAATTATTAAAACTAATTACCCCCTTATCTGCTGACGGCATCTCTGCAACAGTCCGTCCGCACACCAGTCTGTGTCGTTGCATTGCTCTATCGTTCCTTGAATGTTGAAGACAGAAATTGCAGAAGTATGCTGCATGGGCATTTCGTGATACTTGCGAGCGTATCAGTCTATAGAAGTAATGGAAAAGAGAAAAAGAAAAAAAAAATCTCTTTAAATATAAATATACAGTCGAACTTCCTTATAGTGAACTTCTATACAATGAAGTTCTACTTATTATGAACTAAAATCAAGAACACAGAATAACAGAACACACAAAAAAATATTTCTGTATAATGAAGTTTCTATATAGTGAAATAATTGTCTGTACCCGTGGAGATTCAGTATAGGGAAGTTCGACTGTAGTACTAACAAATTGGAAAATAAATTCAGAAGGCAAAAAAATTAAATTGAAATGAAAAATAGTTTTAAATTTACCTACCTTGAAATGGATTTAATCCAAACATAATGAGAGCGATCCAAGTCCTGGATAAGCAGCATGTTGATGTGATGTAGTTTTTCAGCATGAGTGCTATAAAATGGTCCTATTATAGCCCCAAGCTCTTCATCAAATCCGAAGACATTTATACCTATATTATTATTGTTCCTTTCAAATTTCGAAATCTGTGTGAGCGGTAGAGGAAATGTTAATCGCTCAAAATTAATAACAATTCCGGCAGATAGACTTATTCTGCTATTTTCGATGTCTGCAACATTATAATTTTAGGGTCTTTGTGGATTTTTGGTTTGCAGATTGGTAAGTCCAGCAATTATCGCCCATTTGAAGCAGTAAACGTCATTATTTTGAATATTCAGGCATGTTTCTTTTTCAGAACAGCTGGTAGAGGCAGATAGAACGAACCTTTTAATCGGCCTATACTGGTTTACATTGATTTCCAAGTGGTATATTTTGCAGAGACTCCAGCCACTGTCCCTCTCTTCGAATTTGGTTAATTTTTGTAAAATGTTTATAAATTTTTCATTTAGGATAGGCAATATTTCATCTTCCAACTGGACCATTTTCATTTTGGTTTGAATGAATTTATTTGATTTTATTTCTACAACCATTTTATCATCAGTGGTTAATTTTATATATTCGCAAGATATTTCTATATTAAATATAAATGACATGTGCTTCTCGAAGCTATTGTTTAGCCCTTGAACTATGTCATTCTTTCCCTTTTCTAAAAATTCTTCTGAGATAAGAATACCTTCATCCTCATTTTCATAAATGAAAGTTTCGAGTCTTTCATTGAAGGTACCTTTGATAAATTTCAAATTGTTGTTTGTAGGCACACAGCAATTTTTCTTGTGCCTATTGGTTCTAATATGATATGCCCAATTCTTAACTTGCACATTTTCTTTACATCCTTGGCAATAAGATATAGCACTTTGCATTTTCGTTAGTTGAGTTGAGCTGCCAGATCCTCCACCTGTATGCATTTTATTTTCCTGCAGTTGGTAATTGCGCTCAAATTTAGCGTCACATTCGTTGCACTTTAGACATTTGCTTTCATGTTTTGTGCTCATATGACTCACTAAACTGCGCTTGGCGGTGTAGCTAGCATTGCACTTTTCACAGATGAAATTCATGATGATGATAAAAGTATTTCACTTGGTTTAATATTTTCACTTAATTGTAACAGCCTTATAATGTAAATAGATTCAAGACGAAAACGAGAACACTAATGAAAACGAAACGAGCCAAACTAGTATAATAGAAGCTTTTCGTTCGTATTGCAGACATTCGTTTTATTGCAGACAGAAAATGTTGCCATGTGTACAATGTTTGAAGTATTTTTATAAGTAATTTCTAAGAACGCAAAGATTTCGGGTAGAATTCAGTTCAAATGCGTGTCGGCAACACTATACACATACAAATTCGACACATACAATTCGACAACTTGCAAAACACAAACAATTTTACACTAGACGATAGCCTTCTTGCTTTCGCGTGGTTTCTCGACTTTTTTCCTGGAAACTGCCGATCCATTATAGCACGCATAGCTGATAAAATCTGCAAAGCATGTAAAAATACCAACAACAAGCATTTTTTGCGTTTAGTGGATTTCACTCGAGTTTTGTTATGCGCAGTTGTCAAGCAAACTAGAGCTGAGCGATATAGTGATTTTTGTGGAGCAGTTCCAACCAGTAACAGTGACAGCTCGGTCACAGGTACAAAAACCTGTGACTCGTGACATAAACTAACAGTCTTTTTAAGATAAGAGGACAGGACGCCACTTTAAGTA
The DNA here is from genome assembly GCA_949629155.1 of Myopa testacea. NCBI lineage: Eukaryota > Metazoa > Arthropoda > Insecta > Diptera > Conopidae > Myopa > Myopa testacea. The sequence goes on from OX451347.1 coordinate 25,587,918, forward strand.
TTTTCGCTTAATTTTAACCCTTGTGTCTACACCCACATACCCGGGTGTGTTTTTCATTTTAAAATTTAAATATTTTTTGTTATAGCTGCCTTATCGATTTGAAATTCTGGGTAGTCTCCTAAAATATTGTTTTCTATCATATTCTAAGAAAAGAAAAACAAATATATTGTTGGGGCAAAATTTACAAGTAGTTTGTGCGATTTACTCCTTGTATCTACAGCCAACACACCCGGGTGTGTATAAACAAATGCATATAAATTGTTAGTTAGAAATGAAGAAAAACATTATTGTTTTATTATAAATTACTTTTTTTATATATATATTTCATGTTTTTTTATATTGTATGGATAAAGGAAGAGAAATATTAAGTTTTAGAGAATAATATCTCGCATGGGACTGACGTCGCCAAAGCACAAAGCTTTTTCTGTGCCACAATCGACAATGCCGGAAATTTATACCTATTATTCCGCCACCATTCTAATGGATTTGATGTACGCGGAACTATTTCCTCTTCCAAATATCGCTGAATCTCCAAAATTGCTTTTGAGTTACTGGTCCCATGAGGCTTGAAACTCGAAACGATGCAGTCAAAAGAATTCCATAAACACAGATCGTTGGATGTTGATACCACTGGTTGACTTATTTCTCGCTGCGCTGGAGAACTTCTTTCCATTAGCTCTGCTATTGCATTTATGCAAATTTTTTTTGCATGTTCCGCAGCTAGTGGGTCAGCAAAAGCGATATTTTTAAATCTCGGATCCAAAAAAGTCGCAAACTGTAGAGATTGGCTCCTCTCAATATTTCGGAACCGTTCACATAAATTTTCGTAAAACTTTTCCAGCATAAGTTTAATGCAGTTGGGAAGGTTTTTCTTTAATAAATTAGCATACACATTTATTAATCCATTTGTTATTGGAATCAGTAAGGATGCTGTGCAGTAATTTTCCGAACTGACTGTGACTGTAGCATCCTCAAATAGTTTTAAAACGATACATAAATTATTTAAAACTTGCCAGTCTGCTGTCGTAAGGCTTGGAAGTTCGCTTTCAATTAAAGCCATAGTGCTTTTGATAGCGTCTTGAAGTACGAAAAATCTCTGTAACATATGTAATGTAGAATTCCACCTTGTCTCTACATCTTGCAGAAGTTTTAAAGATTCACCACTTGAATTTTGATGTTGTCGCATAAGAATCGCATTTGAAGTCGAACTTCTTTTAAAATGTGATACAATTTTCTTTACTTTTTCCACGACTAACATTACTTCACTCTGCTTTAAACCATCCTTCACTATAAGATTTATAGTGTGCGCCAAGCAGCCAAAGTGTTTCCACTTTAAATTATTGATAATGGCGCTTTTTACATTTGCTGCGTTATCAGACACAGCTAGCAGAATTTTGTCTTCAATACCCCAGTCATTAATTACCCGCTTTAACTCGGTTGCTAAGTAGAGGGAGGTATGAGAATGGTTTGCTGGGCAACATTCTAATAAAATAGAATGTAAATTAAAATCAACACTTAAAAAATGTGCAGTAACTGCTAAAAAACTAGTATTGTTTCTCGATGTCCAGCAATCTGTTGTAACGCAAAAGGTCAGTCCTTGTGAAAGAACTTTTTTCGTTTTTACTCGACATTCCTCATAGAGCGCCGGAATTCGAGTTTTTGACAATGTATGTCTGCTGGGTAAATCGTAGAAAGGGTTCAGCGCGTGCACTAGCGCCTTAAAACCAATATCTTCCACAATGCGAAATGGTTGATAATCGCAATAAAAAAGTTTTAAAATTTTCCTGTCTATCTTCTCTATAGTTCTCTTTGAAAGCTTTTGTAATCCAATCAATGATGGAATGTTTTGCTGGACATATGTGTTTGTATTCTGTAAAATATCAACGTCGTCAGCTACAGTCCCGCTGCCGAATCTTAAATTAAAATTTTTTTAATTATAATAACCGTATTGAGATTTCTCCTCTAATTTGAAATACAAAATCACTAACTAGGCGCAGAATTATTTAACGGGAATTATTTAATTAGAATTAAATAATACAATTTGTAGTTAAAAGATTTATTACTTACGCATTCCAATTCCATTGAGGACTCAGGCAAATCAGTGTTGAGATCAGGATTAACAGAAGATGCAGATTGCTGCTGACGAGGATTCTGGAAATCAAATTAAGTTGAATCCAAGTCTACTACTCCTTACTTTACTCACATTACTTATTTTAGATGTCCTAGGCAAAGCTACTGTTGGATGCCTCCTCTGCATGTGTTTCGTTAAATTTGATATGCTCGTTCTATACGAACACATAGCCTTGCAAATATTGCATTTAGCAAAATTTTCATTTTCCGGCTTGAAAAATTCCTAAATTTCACTGCGTTTTTTTACTTTTAATAAACTCATTTTTTGAAGACACGAAATATATGCACAACCGAAATAACGAACACTTTAATTTGAACATTATTCAATTCAACGAATCAATACCTAGGAACGAGTATTATAAATATTCGCTAGGGCAGACACGTCAACCAACGAATTTTCAGCAGAGTAAAGGAGCTAAGGAAATATATATTATTAGATAATTTATAATATAGATAAATTTATATAAATTTTTGTAGCTCAGGCATAACTGAATACAATATTGATATTGTATTAATATCAATATATTCGTTTTCATGTTTACATTAATACTGTTACTAAAAATTGTACTAAAAATTAAATGAGCTTTTAGTTTAATATTTATGATTATGGCCAAGCCCATTTCCACGTAACAGTCTTCTTTTCTTGTTTTTATAATTTAAAAAATAGACACAATTTTTTAAGAAACATTCTGACAATTTTACGTGAGCTAATATTTAATAAAAGCCCGTATATAAAATCTTTACAATTAAATAATTGACCTAACTTAACCCTATATTAAATATTTACGTTTTGCTCCAAGAATTAACGGAATCTAATATTCACAAAACAGTTCAAAAATGAACTGTGACTGAAATATCTGCTCCAGAGGCAACCTGTGACAGCCCAACACTGTTTAGTAGAAAATACTCGCTAGAACAGAACTGTGACTGAAATATCTGCTCCAGAGGCAACCTGTGACAGCCCGTCACTGTTTAGTAGAAAATACTCGTTAGGTCACTGTTTAGTAGAAAATACTTGTTAGATCAGAACTGTGACAGAAATATCTGCTCCAGAGGCAAACTGTGACAGCTCGTCACTGTTTAGTAGAAAATACTCGTTAGAACAGAACGGTGACTGAAATATCTGCTCGTCGCAACAGTGACTCGTGACTTCTATGTATCTGTGCCAAAGTCACAGTTCGTGAAATATCGCTCAGCTCTAAAGCAAACGAAAAATGACGAAAAGCACAAAACAAAACTCATGAAAAACATATGTTTCGTTTACGTCTTCAAACCATTTACATTATAAGGCTGTAAATAATATTGCACAGTTTCTTTTTAATTGTTTATTAAATTTGTTTATATTTTATTCTGTTTTAAATACTATATTTAACTTAAGTTTAAGATTTTGAGTTTTCGCTATATCTTTTAGTATTATTAAATAATACTTATATTGAATTAACAATTTACAATCTTTTGTTATTTGCAACAAATTTCACGGAGCACTAAGAAAACGGTCGACCTTTAATGAAGAGGTCGAATGATTTAATGATGTTAAAAACATATGAAAACCAAACATGCATAGTGCAAGTGCTGATAAAAATACCATAAAAGAACACATGGTCAGCAACAGAACATAGTACAGTACTAGTACATAGTAAACATAGTACAGTTTATTTAGGATACGTTTCTCTATCACTATCCCTGCAACGGATCGGATAGATAAAATGTAATTAACCAAGGCGAGACCCTAGACTTCTAAGTGAGGATTAGATAATGCGATGGTGCGAACTGCGTTCCTTTCCCTAGCTGGATCGAATGGAATAAATAAAAGAATCAGTGTCCATATAATTTAGCACTAGATTTGTTGTAAATCTTGGCTTCATGTACTGATAATGAAAATCATACATTTTCTACTTTGAAAGCTCAAGAACTGCGAAACCTAAATATATGGGCTTAATATAGACAGAGCGAGCTCTACGCAATTGAATCGCCACCATATCTTCTGTGAAATATGAAACGCTATGGAAATTTGGCTTAGCAATTAGTGCTCGTGCTCCTAAACGTCTTCTCCCATTCGGTTACAATTTTTATGTCTTTCCTTTTGTCTACATTTTCCATGGTCTTTCCATATACCGCATTATTGAGTAATTAAAAAAAATTCTATAGTGTGTATTCAAATCAATATACTGTTTTAACCAACAAGACTGCTTGTATTTTAAAATTCTATGTATTTTTTCAAATTTTAAGCCGTTTTTCAGGCATTGCTGTAGGTTTTTATAATGAATTGTGTAAAGTGTTTTGTTGTTTAAATCAGTAATCAGTTTGACGAATTTAGAATTTGGTGATATTTTATTTTCAGCGCAAACTGTTAGGTCGTTGTGTGTATCGTGTAGAGATTCGGGATATTTTAAATCCACTTCCAAAATATAGCCTTAAGATGAATTCTCAGGAATTGACTCGACATAAAAATTATCAATATTTGTAAGCCACTCAAATCCTCCATAAGGAAGACATTGTGACATTGCCCAGCCATACAAATTATTGGCATCTAAACACATTAAATATTCTGATGGCTTATGACAATCATAGTCCACCATATATTTATTATTGGCTTTTGAATACCTTTTTGAGCATTGCACAATGCCTCCCCTAATGCTTTTTTGGATGAACAAATACATGTCTATATCTGTAAACAGTTCCTGTTCTATATGAGTGGTTTTTAGCATGGCGTCCCAAGATAGGCCTGGGGCAGTGTAATATTGGCATGGATCCAACTCATTTCCCAAACTTTAACCGCATGTTCATAATCCTCAACGGAACATTGCTTGTTTGTTAATCTACTATAATCCTCAACGGAACATTGCTTGTTTGTTAATCTACTATAGAAATCATCCCGAGAAGGAAGAGATGTTTGTTTTAAACGATCAAACGAGTTTATGTATTCATAAGGGAATACACCTTTCCTCTTCAGAAGATGAAATTCATGATCATCTGAATACATTTGGCGGACTGTTGAAATCAGATACCGATAAATTTTATGCCAAATCATCCAAACTTGCGGCCATAAAACGGAAGGAAACCAAAAACCTCAGTTCTATTGAAATATACAACTCTTTGTTCATTGGTATAACATTAATATTACACTCAATAAGCTTAAGTTCTTTAATGAACAAATGTGCGTCGTAGCCGGAAAAATTGTGAAATAAAATGGGTATAAAACTTGCGATGAAATTGAAGGTTGCAGCTATTGTGTGCTGGAGCCCTATATTGTTACTTAGTACACATTCGAAGTCTGCATAGACAACGAATGGTACGTCTAACTTACGCTCATAATTATTAAAACTAATTACCCCCTTATCTGCTGACGGCATCTCTGCAACAGTCCGTCCGCACACCAGTCTGTGTCGTTGCATTGCTCTATCGTTCCTTGAATGTTGAAGACAGAAATTGCAGAAGTATGCTGCATGGGCATTTCGTGATACTTGCGAGCGTATCAGTCTATAGAAGTAATGGAAAAGAGAAAAAGAAAAAAAAAATCTTTTTAAATATAAATATACAGTCGAACTTCCTTATAGTGAACTTCTATACAATGAAGTTCTACTTATTATGAACTAAAATCAAGAACACAGAATAACAGAACACACAAAAAAATATTTCTGTATAATGAAGTTTTTATATAGTGAAATAATTGTCTGTACCCGTGGAGATTCAGTATAGGGAAGTTCGACTGTAGTACTAACAAATTGGAAAATAAATTCAGAAGACAAAAAAATTAAATTGAAATGAAAAATAGTTTTAAATTTACCTACCTTGAAATGGATTTAATCCAAATATAATGAGAGCGATCCAAGCCCTGGATAAGCAGCATGTTGATGTGATGTAGTTTTTCAGCATGAGTGCTATAAAATGGTCCTATTATAGCCCCAAGCTCTTCATCAAATCCGAAGACATTTATACCTATATTATTATTGTTCCTTTCAAATTTCGAAATCTCTGTGAGCGGTAGAGGAAATGTTAATCGCTCAAAATTAATAACAATTCCGCCAGATAGACTTAGGGCCAGATTTTCAATGAACGATCGACGTGATTCTCCGTGAATCTGCTTTGTTATTCCTTGAAACCTGATTCCATTTCCTTTCCAATAGTTCAGGTGTGATCGATGCACACCTCCTCCAAGGTAGCTACTAGCCACTTCATCCTGACCACTCACTACGAAAATATTGAATTTTCAAAAAATCAGGAAAAATACTCGGAGAATCGAGACGAACATGGCAATTACATTCCTTGAAACCTGATTCCATTTGCTTTCTAATAGTTCAGGTGTGATCGATGCACACCTCCTCCAAGGTAGCTACTAGCCACTTCATCCTGACCACTCACTACGAAAATATTGAATTTTCAAAAAATCAGGAAAAATACTCGGAGAATCGAGACGAACATGGCAATTACATTCCTTGAAACCTGATTCCATTTCCTTTCCAATAGTTCAGGTTTGATCGATGCACACCTCCTCCAAGGTAGCCACTGGCCACTTCATCCTGACCACTTACTCACCTCTGAAATAGTGAATTTTCAAAAAATCAGGAAAAATACTCGGAGAATCGAGACGAACATGGCAATTACATTCCTTGAAACCTGATTCCATTTGCTTTCCAATAGTTCAGGTGTGATCGATGCACACCTCCTCCAAGGTAGCTACTAGCCACTTCATCCTGACCACTCACTACGAAAATATTGAATTTTCAAAAAATCAGGAAAAATACTCGGAAAATCGAGACGAACATGGCAATTACATTCCTTGAAACCTGATTCCATTTCCTTTCCAATAGTTCAGGTTTGATCGATGCACACCTCCTCCAAGGTAGCCACTGGCCACTTCATCCTGACCACTTACTCACTACGAAAATATTGAATTTTCAAAAAATCAGGAAAAATACTCGGAGAATCGAGACGAACATGGCAGTTACATTCCTTGCAACCTGATTCCATTTACTATCCAATAGTTCAGGTTTGATCGATGCACACCTCCTCCAAGGTAGCTACTAGCCACTTCATCCTGACCACTCACTACGAAAATATTGAATTTTCAAAAAATCAGGAAAAATACTCGGAGAATCGAAACGAACATGGCAATTACATTCCTTGAAACCTGATTCCATTTGCTTTCCAATAGTTCAGGTTTGATCGATGCACACCTCCTCCAAGGTAGCTACTAGCCACTTCATCCTGACCACTCACTACGAAAATATTGAATTTTCAAAAAATCAGGAAAAATACTCGGAGAATCGAGACGAACATGGCAATTACATTCCTTGAAACCTGATTCCATTTGCTTTCCAATAGTTTAGGTTTGATCGATGCACACCTCCTCCAAGGTAGCTACTAGCCACTTCATCCTGACCACTCACTACGAAAATATTGAATTTTCAAAAAATCAGGAAAAATACTCGCAGAATCGAGACGAGCATGGCAGTTACATTCCTTGCAACCTGATTCCATTTACTATCCAATAGTTCTGGTTTGATCGATGCACACCTCCTCCAAGGTAGCCACTGGCCACTTCATCCTGACCACTTACTCACTACTAAAATAGTGAATTTTCAAAAACTCAGGAAAAATACTCGCAGAATCGAGACGAGCATGGCAGTTACATTCCTTGCAACCTGATTCCGTTTACTATCCAATAGTTCAGGTTTGATCGATGCACACCTCCTCCAAGGTAGCCACTGGCCACTTCATCCTGACCACTTACTCACTACTAAAATAGTGAATTTTCAAAAACTCAGGAAAAATACTCGCAGAATCGAGACGAGCATGGCAGTTACATTCCTTGCAACCTGATTCCATTTACTATCCAATAGTTCTGGTTTGATCGATGCACACCTCCTCCAAGGTAGCCACTGGCCACTTCATCCTGACCACTTACTCACTACTAAAATAGTGAATTTTCAAAAACTCAGGAAAAATACTCGCAGAATCGAGACGAGCATGGCAGTTACATTCCTTGCAACCTGATTCCGTTTACTATCCAATAGTTCTGGTTTGATCGATGCACACCTCCTCCAAGGTAGCCACTGGCCACTTCATCCTCACCACTTACTCACTACTAAAATAGTGAATTTTCAAAAACTCAAAAAAATTAATCAGAGATCATTAAAAATATTTCTAATTACTATTTCCATGAATAATAATTTCATAAAAGTATATTTTCTGTGATTATTGCAGACATTTTAATAAAATAAAAAGTTCGCTACGTAGCGAACTCTGGTGGATTAAAAAAAATATCGTGCGATAAATTTTTTGTGGTTCGTGTCCGTGATAAGTTCGCTACGAATTTAACTTCACGCACTTGATGAAGAGTATCCTACATTCCGAATTTTGGCAAATTGTAAACGGCACAGAGACTGAGGTAGACTGCACTGCGGCAGCTGAGAAAGCAAATTGGCGGAAAAAATATGAGAAGGCGCTGGCATCAATAATTTTATCTGTTAAGCCTACACAAATAAATTATGTAAAACACTGTAAAAGTCTTGTGCAGTGTGGGGTAAGCTTATTGAAATATACCAACCGAGTGGACCTGCGCGAAAAGTTACACTTTTTAAGCAACTTTTAAATCTAAATATATATGATGATTCAAACTTACCACATTATGTTAACACATTCGTCTATATAATAGAAAAATTGGCAGAGATTGGTGTTGTCATATTAGATGAATTGAAGGTTATAATTTTACTCTCAAGTTTGCCCAAAGCATATGAAAGCTTCGTCGTTGCAATTGAAGCTCGAGATAATTTACCATCATTTAGTATACTCAAGGTAAAAGTATTAGAGGAATACGAGAGAAGAAAAGAACCAGTAAAAAACCTTTGTGGTAATGAGAATCAGCAAGCTTTTTTAGCTAAGTCACGCAAAAATTATAAAGTAGCACCCAAAAATAATAATAATAATAATTGTAAGTGTTACAATTACGGATGTAAAGGTCATTATGCATCGAATTGCAGAGAACCGAAAAAGCAGCGAAGTCCAAATTCAAAAAATTTTTCCACTCTGTATGGAATTGATAGCAACTGTCTTAACAAGGATAGTTGGTGTATCGACAGCGGTGCAACGTCACACATGTGCTGCAACCGTAATTTGTTTACGGAATTTGAAACATGTCGTGAAGTAGTAATTTTAGCGGGTGATAACAGAATCCAAGCTCAAGGTCGAGGGAAGCTTACTTTTCAAACAGAATTCTGCATGATTAACTTATCCAACGTCCTATATATACCAGAAATGCAAGGACATTTTCTATCGGTTAGCAAAGCAGTTGATAATGGTCTATCAGTATTTTTTGAAAATAATTTTGCAACCATCAAAGATGAAAAGGGTCGAATAATAATGAAAGCAAAGAAGAAAAGCAATTTGTTTGTGTTCGAGACTGAAGTCGAATCGTGTCATTATTCAAAAGGTATAGATGAAAAAGCTGTATTGTGGCATAATCGTTATGGCCATTTGAATTACTCAAGTTTAAATGAGATTGCAAGTAAGAACTTAGTTCACGGATTAGATACAATTATTCGAAAGAATATTATTTGTGCAACGTGTATCAAAAGTAAGATATCAACGAAACCGTTTCAATCAGCTGAGTACCGTGCCAAAAATTTGTTAGAAATCATCCATTCAGACGTTTGTGGACCGATGAATAAAGTATCATTCGGTGGTTCTAGATACTTTCTAACATTTATTGATGATATGTCACGAAAAATATTTGTTTATTTTATAAAATCCAAGGATGAAGTCTTTGCTAAATTTAAGATATTTAAAGCTATGGTGGAACTTGAAACAGGCAAACTAATTAAAAATTTAAGAAGCGATAATGGTGACGAATATATTAGTAACGCATTCAATAATTACTTAACTGAACACGGAATTAAGAGACAACTTACTGCCCCATATACGCCACAACAAAACGGCGTAGCTGAGCGAGCAAATCGCACCTTAGTAGAAATGGGAAGAAGCATGTTAATACACGCAAGTTTAGATGAATCATTTTGGGCAGAAGCCATTGCTACAGCAGCATATCTGCGAAATAGATCTTCGACAAGAGCTCTTGAAACCAAAACTACTCACGAAGTTTGGTTTGGTCGCAAGGCCACAATTCGACATTTTAAAGTTTTTGGTTCACTTGCTATAGCCTTAAATAAAACCCAAAGGCGAAAATTCCAAGCCAAAGGTAAGGAATATATAATGGTAGGATATTCCGAAACATCGAATATTACTTCAGGTAATAGAAAGTCGAGACGTAGCTTTTATTGAAAGTGTTTTTCCAAATAAGTAAGATAATGTAAATTATGACAACACTAATTCCATTATTTTTAATTTCGGCGAAACAATAATGATGAAGATTCTGAAGCCACTGGCAGTTCACTTGAAGAGGAAGATGAAGTTGAAATGCATGAAGCAGAAAACATCCCAAAAATTGGTCCAGGCAGACCAAAGTTGTTACGAACGGGTAAACCAGAACGGCCGAGGAAGCAATTTAATGTATTAAATGTGATGGATTCTGATCCTGTTGAGATTCCACAAACAGCTAAGAAAGCCGTCACTGGACCAAATTCAGAAAAATGGAAAGAGGCAATGCAAAAGGAATACGAAGCCCTTATTGATAACGACACGTGGGAATTAGTTGATTTACCAAAAGGAAAGAAAGTAGTCGGCTGTAAATGGGTTTTCAGCTTGAAAAAGAATGAACAAGGAATTATAGATAGGTACAAAGCAAGGTTGGTGGCCAGAAATTACAGCCAGCAGTTTGGTATCAATTACAGAGAAACATTTTCGTCGGTTGTAAGATACGCAACTATAAGAATGGTTATTGCATTAGCTGCTGAACACGAATTGTACCTCCACCAATGGATGGATGGATGGAGAGACATTCGCCGTCTCTTACGACATTGTATTGTCTCTTTCGCCGTTTTCCCTTTCAAATAATAGTGTTTATTAACTGCACGAAATTCGCTTTTTTCCATTTTTCAAGAAACACAAAAGTTGCTTACTTCAAACGACTACAACAAATAAACTAATCGATGAAGTTGGCAGAAATTTTAACAGCTGACGTTTGTATTTGTGCTGCCACAAAAAATGTTTGTATTTGTGCTGCCATCTAGCACTAGGTAGCTTCAACATCAATCCGCCCTCGTATCTCTTTTAATAGCGTTGTACATTTCGTGAGACTAAATATTAAAAACCACCTTGTATATGTGAACTGAATATCAAAATGTTGGCCGTAGTTGCCATTTTTATTATATTATGATTAATGCGTAAAGGAAAAATAGGATTTCTAAAAATCCCATGTTTAAATTTTAGTTCAATGGTAATTACCTGCTTGCTTTGGCTTTCTTGTTCAGTGGAAATCGTTGTGTTATGAAATTTTTTTAAAATAGTAATTTATTTAAAAATATTAATAATGGAGGAATCACAAATGGCTTGTGTTGCGGCGATGGCAACAGCTGCTGCATGCTATGTTGTAGCCGATGAAGATTCGCAAAGGAATCGATCGTGTTGGTGGAAACACCAAGTGTTGAGTGTTCGTGGAAACACTCAAGAGTTTTTAAGAAATCTAGCGCCCGGCCCAGTCTTCAAGAATATACGTTGTTGGGCTTATAATTCTTATATTTTTAATTTTGAATATTTCTGTTGTCCAGTTCGGTGTATAGACTTCCTCAAAAATATGTTTATATTTGCTTATGCGCACATAATCTCCTATCCGAAACTTTGGCTTTCTAAATATTTTTAAGTTGTCGTAGGCTGTATTGTACAGTTAAAAGAAAGCGGTATACATCATTATATGAAGAATCACTTCCCATTTCCACTAAATCTGCTTGCCAGAGATCATCTATTCCCTTGGTTAATACTCGCCTTCGATTAAAGTTCTTACGAGCTTGCCTGTGTAGCTCCTCTACTACACCTCTCTTCATAGACATATTAGGGTTTTTATTCATTTTTATATTTCCTGAAGCATTTTTTATTTTATACTTCTAATCCATCTTCGGATTTTAAGATCAAATCGACTGCTTTCTATTTCAGCTATTGAATTTCCTTTATTTAGTTCTTCATTTACGAAACTTGTAAACCGCTCAAGCCCTTCGCTTATATCATGTACATAATTCTTGTTCTTACTGTCAACCTGTTTCGGAATTTTACATATATTATTTCAACGAGTTTAAGTATTCTTTCACCTAGTATATCGTTTTCTTTTTTAAATTCAACCTTTATCTGTTTAATACTATGTGCAACAATAATTGATGATTTTTGTTAACGTTTTCAATGTCTATCTATTTTTTCCTTTACCAATGAGTTCTCTGCTTGAATTTGCATGTGAGTCTGTTTGATTTCTTTGTAAATATTTTGCTTTAGTAAATTGTCTTCTCTTTGAAATTCCACATTCATCCGTTTCATACTATCTTCAACAAATGTCGTTCAACAAGTGTCGTTGCATTGCTCTATCGTTCCTTGAATGTTGAAGACAGAAATTGCAGAAGTATGCTGCATGGGCATTTCGTGATACTTGCGAGCGTATCAGTCTATAGAAGTAATGGAAAAGAGAAAAAGAAAAAAAAAAATCTTTTTAAATATAAATATACAGTCGAACTTCCTTATAGTGAACTTCTATACAATGAAGTTCTACTTATTATGAACTAAAATCACGAACACAGAATAACAGAACACACAAAAAAATATTTCTGTATAATGAAGTTTTTATATAGTGAAATAATTGTCTGTACCCGTGGAGATTCAGTATAGGGAAGTTCGACTGTAGTACTAACAAATTGGAAAATAAATTCAGAAGACAAAAAAATTAAATTGAAATGAAAAATAGTTTTAAATTTACCTACCTTGAAATGGATTTAATCCAAATATAATGAGAGCGATCCAAGCCCTGGATAAGCAGCATGTTGATGTGATGTAGTTTTTCAGCATGAGTGCTATAAAATGGTCCTATTATAGCCCCAAGCTCTTCATCAAATCCGAAGACATTTATACCTATATTATTATTGTTCCTTTCAAATTTCGAAATCTCTGTGAGCGGTAGAGGAAATGTTAATCGCTCAAAATTAATAACAATTCCGCCAGATAGACTTAGGGCCAGATTTTCAATGAACGATCGACGTGATTCTCCGTGAATCTGCTTTGTTATTCCTTGAAACCTGATTCCATTTCCTTTCCAATAGTTCAGGTGTGATCGATGCACACCTCCTCCAAGGTAGCTACTAGCCACTTCATCCTGACCACTCACTACGAAAATATTGAATTTTCAAAAAATCAGGAAAAATACTCGGAGAATCGAGACGAACATGGCAATTACATTCCTTGAAACCTGATTCCATTTGCTTTCTAATAGTTCAGGTGTGATCGATGCACACCTCCTCCAAGGTAGCTACTAGCCACTTCATCCTGACCACTCACTACGAAAATATTGAATTTTCAAAAAATCAGGAAAAATACTCGGAGAATCGAGACGAACATGGCAATTACATTCCTTGAAACCTGATTCCATTTCCTTTCCAATAGTTCAGGTTTGATCGATGCACACCTCCTCCAAGGTAGCCACTGGCCACTTCATCCTGACCACTTACTCACCTCTGAAATAGTGAATTTTCAAAAAGTCAGGAAAAATACTCGGAGAATCGAGACGAACATGGCAATTACATTCCTTGAAACCTAATTCCATTTGCTTTCCAATAGTTCAGGTGTGATCGATGCACACCTCCTCCAAGGTAGCTACTAGCCACTTCATCCTGACCACTCACTACGAAAATATTGAATTTTCAAAAAATCAGGAAAAATACTCGGAAAATCGAGACGAACATGGCAATTACATTCCTTGAAACCTGATTCCATTTCCTTTCCAATAGTTCAGGTTTGATCGATGCACACCTCCTCCAAGGTAGCCACTGGCCACTTCATCCTGACCACTTACTCACTACGAAAATATTGAATTTTCAAAAAATCAGGAAAAATACTCGGAGAATCGAGACGAACATGTCAGTTACATTCCTTGCAACCTGATTCCATTTACTATCCAATAGTTCAGGTTTGATCGATGCACACCTCCTCCAAGGTAGCTACTAGCCACTTCATCCTGACCACTCACTACGAAAATATTGAATTTTCAAAAAATCAGGAAAAATACTCGGAGAATCGAAACGAACATGGCAATTACATTCCTTGAAACCTGATTCCATTTGCTTTCCAATAGTTCAGGTTTGATCGATGCACACCTCCTCCAAGGTAGCTACTAGCCACTTCATCCTGACCACTCACTACGAAAATATTGAATTTTCAAAAAATCAGGAAAAATACTCGGAGAATCGAGACGAACATGGCAATTACATTCCTTGAAACCTGATTCCATTTGCTTTCCAATAGTTTAGGTTTGATCGATGCACACCTCCTCCAAGGTAGCTACTAGCCACTTCATCCTGACCACTCACTACGAAAATATTGAATTTTCAAAAAATCAGGAAAAATACTCGCAGAATCGAGACGAGCATGGCAGTTACATTCCTTGCAACCTGATTCCATTTACTATCCAATAGTTCTGGTTTGATCGATGCACACCTCCTCCAAGGTAGCCACTGGCCACTTCATCCTGACCACTTACTCACTACTAAAATAGTGAATTTTCAAAAACTCAGGAAAAATACTCGCAGAATCGAGACGAGCATGGCAGTTACATTCCTTGCAACCTGATTCCGTTTACTATCCAATAGTTCTGGTTTGATCGATGCACACCTCCTCCAAGGTAGCCACTGGCCACTTCATCCTCACCACTTACTCACTACTAAAATAGTGAATTTTCAAAAACTCAAAAAAATTAATCAGAGATCATTAAAAATATTTCTAATTACTATTTCCATGAATAATAATTTCATAAAAGTATATTTTCTGTGATTATTGCAGACATTTTAATAAAATAAAAAGTTCGCTACGTAGCGAACTCTGGTGGATTAAAAAAAATATCGTGCGATAAATTTTTTGTGGTTCGTGTCCGTGATAAGTTCGCTACGAATTTAACTTCACGCACTTGATGAAGAGTATCCTACATTCCGAATTTTGGCAAATTGTAAACGGCACAGAGACTGAGGTAGACTGCACTGCGGCAGCTGAGAAAGCAAATTGGCGGAAAAAATATGAGAAGGCGCTGGCATCAATAATTTTATCTGTTAAGCCTACACAAATAAATTATGTAAAACACTGTAAAAGTCTTGTGCAGTGTGGGGTAAGCTTATTGAAATATACCAACCGAGTGGACCTGCGCGAAAAGTTACACTTTTTAAGCAACTTTTAAATCTAAATATATATGATGATTCAAACTTACCACATTATGTTAACACATTCGTCTATATAATAGAAAAATTGGCAGAGATTGGTGTTGTCATATTAGATGAATTGAAGGTTATAATTTTACTCTCAAGTTTGCCCAAAGCATATGAAAGCTTCGTCGTTGCAATTGAAGCTCGAGATAATTTACCATCATTTAGTATACTCAAGGTAAAAGTATTAGAGGAATACGAGAGAAGAAAAGAACCAGTAAAAAACCTTTGTGGTAATGAGAATCAGCAAGCTTTTTTAGCTAAGTCACGCAAAAATTATAAAGTAGCACCCAAAAATAATAATAATAATAATTGTAAGTGTTACAATTACGGATGTAAAGGTCATTATGCATCGAATTGCAGAGAACCGAAAAAGCAGCGAAGTCCAAATTCAAAAAATTTTTCCACTCTGTATGGAATTGATAGCAACTGTCTTAACAAGGATAGTTGGTGTATCGACAGCGGTGCAACGTCACACATGTGCTGCAACCGTAATTTGTTTACGGAATTTGAAACATGTCGTGAAGTAGTAATTTTAGCGGGTGATAACAGAATCCAAGCTCAAGGTCGAGGGAAGCTTACTTTTCAAACAGAATTCTGCATGATTAACTTATCCAACGTCCTATATATACCAGAAATGCAAGGACATTTTCTATCGGTTAGCAAAGCAGTTGATAATGGTCTATCAGTATTTTTTGAAAATAATTTTGCAACCATCAAAGATGAAAAGGGTCGAATAATAATGAAAGCAAAGAAGAAAAGCAATTTGTTTGTGTTCGAGACTGAAGTCGAATCGTGTCATTATTCAAAAGGTATAGATGAAAAAGCTGTATTGTGGCATAATCGTTATGGCCATTTGAATTACTCAAGTTTAAATGAGATTGCAAGTAAGAACTTAGTTCACGGATTAGATACAATTATTCGAAAGAATATTATTTGTGCAACGTGTATCAAAAGTAAGATATCAACGAAACCGTTTCAATCAGCTGAGTACCGTGCCAAAAATTTGTTAGAAATCATCCATTCAGACGTTTGTGGACCGATGAATAAAGTATCATTCGGTGGTTCTAGATACTTTCTAACATTTATTGATGATATGTCACGAAAAATATTTGTTTATTTTATAAAATCCAAGGATGAAGTCTTTGCTAAATTTAAGATATTTAAAGCTATGGTGGAACTTGAAACAGGCAAACTAATTAAAAATTTAAGAAGCGATAATGGTGACGAATATATTAGTAACGCATTCAATAATTACTTAACTGAACACGGAATTAAGAGACAACTTACTGCCCCATATACGCCACAACAAAACGGCGTAGCTGAGCGAGCAAATCGCACCTTAGTAGAAATGGGAAGAAGCATGTTAATACACGCAAGTTTAGATGAATCATTTTGGGCAGAAGCCATTGCTACAGCAGCATATCTGCGAAATAGATCTTCGACGAGAGCTCTTGAAACCAAAACTACTCACGAAGTTTGGTTTGGTCGCAAGGCCACAATTCGACATTTTAAAGTTTTTGGTTCACTTGCTATAGCCTTAAATAAAACCCAAAGGCGAAAATTCCAAGCCAAAGGTAAGGAATATATAATGGTAGGATATTCCGAAACATCGAATATTACTTCAGGTAATAGAAAGTCGAGACGTAGCTTTTATTGAAAGTGTTTTTCCAAATAAGTAAGATAATGTAAATTATGACAACACTAATTCCATTATTTTTAATTTCGGCGAAACAATAATGATGAAGATTCTGAAGCCACTGGCAGTTCACTTGAAGACGAAGATGAAGTTGAAATGCATGAAGCAGAAAACATCCCAAAAATTGGTCCAGGCAGACCAAAGTTGTTACGAACGGGTAAACCAGAACGGCCGAGGAAGCAATTTAATGTATTAAATGTGATGGATTCTGATCCTGTTGAGATTCCACAAACAGCTAAGAAAGCCGTCACTGGACCAAATTCAGAAAAATGGAAAGAGGCAATGCAAAAGGAATACGAAGCCCTTATTGATAACGACACGTGGGAATTAGTTGATTTACCAAAAGGAAAGAAAGTAGTCGGCTGTAAATGGGTTTTCAGCTTGAAAAAGAATGAACAAGGAATTATAGATAGGTACAAAGCAAGGTTGGTGGCCAAAAATTACAGCCAGCAGTTTGGTATCAATTACAGAGAAACATTTTCGTCGGTTGTAAGATACGCAACTATAAGAATGGTTATTGCATTAGCTGCTGAACACGAATTGTACCTCCACCAATGGATGGATGGATGGAGAGACATTCGCCGTCTCTTACGACATTGTATTGTCTCTTTCGCCGTTTTCCCTTTCAAATAATAGTGTTTATTAACTGCACGAAATTCGCTTTTTTCCATTTTTCAAGAAACACAAAAGTTGCTTACTTCAAACGACTACAACAAATAAACTAATCGATGAAGTTGGCAGAAATTTTAACAGCTGACGTTTGTATTTGTGCTGCCACAAAAAATGTTTGTATTTGTGCTGCCATCTAGCACTAGGTAGCTTCAACATCAATCCGCCCTCGTATCTCTTTTAATAGCGTTGTACATTTCGTGAGACTAAATATTAAAAACCACCTTGTATATGTGAACTGAATATCAAAATGTTGGCCGTAGTTGCCATTTTTATTATATTATGATTAATGCGTAAAGGAAAAATAGGATTTCTAAAAATCCCATGTTTAAATTTTAGTTCAATGGTAATTACCTGCTTGCTTTGGCTTTCTTGTTCAGTGGAAATCGTTGTGTTATGAAATTTTTTTAAAATAGTAATTTATTTAAAAATATTAATAATGGAGGAATCACAAATGGCTTGTGTTGCGGCGATGGCAACAGCTGCTGCATGCTATGTTGTAGCCGATGAAGATTCGCAAAGGAATCGATCGTGTTGGTGGAAACACCAAGTGTTGAGTGTTCGTGGAAACACTCAAGAGTTTTTAAGAAATCTAGCGCCCGGCCCAGTCTTCAAGAATATACGTTGTTGGGCTTATAATTCTTATATTTTTAATTTTGAATATTTCTGTTGTCCAGTTCGGTGTATAGACTTCCTCAAAAATATGTTTATATTTGCTTATGCGCACATAATCTCCTATCCGAAACTTTGGCTTTCTAAATATTTTTAAGTTGTCGTAGGCTGTATTGTACAGTTAAAAGAAAGCGGTATACATCATTATATGAAGAATCACTTCCCATTTCCACTAAATCTGCTTGCCAGAGATCATCTATTCCCTTGGTTAATACTCGCCTTCGATTAAAGTTCTTACGAGCTTGCCTGTGTAGCTCCTCTACTACACCTCTCTTCATAGACATATTAGGGTTTTTATTCATTTTTATATTTCCTGAAGCATTTTTTATTTTATACTTCTAATCCATCTTCGGATTTTAAGATCAAATCGACTGCTTTCTATTTCAGCTATTGAATTTCCTTTATTTAGTTCTTCATTTACGAAACTTGTAAACCGCTCAAGCCCTTCGCTTATATCATGTACATAATTCTTGTTCTTACTGTCAACCTGTTTCGGAATTTTACATATATTATTTCAACGAGTTTAAGTATTCTTTCACCTAGTATATCGTTTTCTTTTTTAAATTCAACCTTTATCTGTTTAATACTATGTGCAACAATAATTGATGATTTTTGTTAACGTTTTCAATGTCTTTATCTATTTTTTCCTTTACCAATGAGTTCTCTGCTTGAATTTGCATGTGAGTCTGTTTGATTTCTTTGTAAATATTTTGCTTTAGTAAATTGTCTTCTCTTTGAAATTCCACATTCATCCGTTTCATACTATCTTCAACAAATGATTTTGTTACTGCATCATTGTCTTCGACAGGAGCATTAATATTCCTTAAGCGTTTCCATGATTATCCAAATTGAATCCCAAGGCTCTTGTAAAATTTCTTTTTAATTTATTGTTTAATGACTTCTCTATGTAATAATGACCGAACTTGTCGACGCTCATTTTAGAATTATATGTATTTATGAAAATTGTGGTTATTTATATGATAATTACGCAATTATATTAGCTTCCCTAAGTTCTTCGAGTATTGAAATTATTTCGTTGTTGTGATTGGTGTGTCCTGCAGATTGTGATGATACTAATAGCCTTAACCTATCTACCAACTCATTTGGATCATCCCAATATATATAGTTTGGCTTTTGCTTGTTAACACTCATTAAACCGCTTCCCTTAGTTTGATTTTGTGAGGTAGTCGATGGAGTTATCTCACTGAATAATGGCTTTATGATGTTGGTGTATTTGAAGGCTGTACTGCCCTTTGCTTGTTCATTGCTGTTAAAATTAAGTTTGTAAGCACTAGTATTTACTAAAATACTTTTGTAAGCTTGTATCTACAAGTAAAGTTCCAACTATTATCGGATATTATTATTTTATCATCGCGTAATGAGAAAGATTCGCCATTTACCATCAGATCCCGTGTATGGGCCAAATGTGGTATCCAACTGATTCTGTTGTTCTAAGTCGGAATAGACCATTGATTCAGTACATTTTTGATCGTCGCTTGTAGTATCGAGTTGAGAGAATAATTTTGTTTCGGTTGATTTATTCACTATATCTTCTGCATCTTCTATTTGAGAAAAAAGTCGTCGTCTTCGTCGTCAATACTATTGATAAGAGTTTAGTTTGAAAAGTCGGCTTTTCGTGCTTTAGCTGGAGTACTTGTTTTTACTTTTAGTGGTACCTTATTGTATTTAATGTTAAGCTTATCCTTATTATAATTTGTATTGGAGTGCTTGACTATTTCTTTTAGAGAATGTGTTTTGTGATGTGGCTAAATGTCTTTTCTAATTCATTTTCTAAATCTGCTTTTCCTAATTTTATATTCTTAAATTTCTGTTTTAATATGCGTCTAGTTTTGATCAGGTCTTTTAATATTTTGTCATCCATTTTAGCAACAATATACAATATATCAAATCAGCTTTTGAACAAGTTTTGAACAGCTCTGAGCAGCTTTTGAACAGCTCTGAACAGCTTTTGAACAGCTCTGAACACCTTTTGAACAGCTTTTGAAGAGCTCTGAACACCTTTTGAACAGCTCTGAACACCTTTTGAACAGCTTTGAACAGTTTAGTTATATCAATGTTATCAGTTGAAAGCTAAGTAGCATACTAATATGAATATAATGGTAACCAATCATATTATGAATGGTTGAATGTATGGTGAATGTATGTATCAAATCCCTTTCTATAACGTCCACCATCAATTGGATCGTCTTTGCTTATTATAAGGAATCCATATTTATCTTTCCAATATGCTCCTTATATATTTATAAATTTTTTATAAGTCATATCTGTTCCGTCATGATTACTGTATATGTGCTTCAGTTCATCTCATCTTGCTTAAACATAATAATCATGTTACCATTATCGCGCACCAAATGCTTGGGAATTCTTGTATATGTTTGGCATAAGTAAAAACAATCAATAAATTTATGTCTTCCCATACAAAAGTATTCTCGAATGTTGTTTTGCTTCTCACAAGCTACATCATCGAATATCAATATTGAGTTGGTTTTTGCATCATTTGGCTTGAGCACTTCTTCGTTCTCGGAAAACGTAAAGAATCCGAAATATTGAATTGGTTTTATTAAACGCTTTATATATTCATATTTAGCTTGATATAATGATTTTGAGTACAAATATATGTTGGCAAACTTTAGTCCATTTGGACTTTCTATTAAAGTTAACATACCTTTAGTCTTTCCGCAATTTGAGAGTCCCACAATAAGACATCGAATTGAATTCGGCAGAAGGGAACTGTGTCTGAGTTTCATCGCATTATTAGTAAAAAGATTCATATTTTTCACAGTAATATTTTTGTCTTGCTTGACGAACCGCATAGTAGTGGTTATAGGGCGGTTCTGGGCCAACGTATCGACTGCGCTGCCGTGTGGAGCGTGTGGAGCGTGTGGTGCGCTATGTGTATGAGTGAGTTAGCGCTATATGGATGTGTGGGAGTGAGTGAGAAGGAGATAGCTTCTGCGGTAGACTGAAGCGCTGCTTTGAGTGGGCCATGTCACACTAGTAATCATGATGTGTGCATCACTCTCGTTGATTGGTAAATTTAGGGGCATGTGGTAAATGGATCATTGTGGCAGACGGACATATAGACGGACATACATACATATGTATATACATATAGACGAACATACATACATACATACATACATATAGACGAACATACATACATTCTAGAAATTTTTGTTTTCGCTTTTGATATCGCGCTGAATCATATTGTAAAAAAAAAACGCAACTGATCATGTAGAACATGTACGAACAAACGCAACTAGTCATTTCGAACATGTATGAACAAAAGCAATTGGTCATTTAGAACATGTACGAATTTGTTTGTATATTGAACATGTCTTTGTTGTTGTTGTTCTTTTTTCCTTCATCATCTCAACGAACTTCTAGAAATTTTTGTTTTCGCTTTTGTTATCGCATAGAATCATATTTTAAAAAACGCAATCTGTCATTTGAGCATGTACGAATTTGTTTGTATATTGAACATCTTGTCGTCGATGTTGTTGTTGTTGTTAATCTGAATATGTGTAGCGTTGTTGTTGTTGGAACTTTTATTTTTTTATCGCCCTCATTTAATTGCGTTTCAGTATTTTGCTATGTCGATGTTGTTGTTCTTTGAACTTTTATTTTTTTTTTATCGCTCTCATTTAATTGCGTTTCATTATTTTGCTATGTCGTTGTTGTTGTTGTTCTTTTTTTCTTCGTCATCTCAACGAACTTCTAGAAATTTTTGTTTTCGCTTTTGTTATCGCATACAATCATATTGTAAACAAACGCAACTGATCATGTAGATTCTACATTGTAGAACATGTACGAATTTGTTTGTAATTTTATTCAGTCAAGTTTTGCATTTTCAAGAGGTTTGAATGTTGGAGAAAAGTTAAATATACTATTTAAAAAAAAAGTTAATCAAATATTAAGAAATTTAACAACAATTAAGAGAAAAGTGAACTATTAAGTAAAAGTGGAAAAAAGTTAAATATACTATTTAAAAAAGAGTTAATAAAATATTAACAAATTATATTAAGAAATTTAATAACAATTAAAAGAACCTGGACAATATTATTCACAATTAAGTGAAAATTCTAAACAGAAAAAAAAGTTAAATATACTATTTAAAAAACAAAGCAAGTGAAATATTTGTAACAAAAAACAAACAAAAATGAAGAGCTTCCAGTGTAATGTTTGTGGACAGGAGTTCACTGCAATGCGCAACCTCACAAGGCATATGCAAGGGCATCATGGGAATGTGCTATTCCAGTGCGAGCATTGTGATCAAAATTTTTCGCGACTAGATGCTATGCGCAGACACATAAAATTAATCCACTCAAAATCGTCATCATCATAATCATCATCAACATCTGTAGCAGCACCACCACCACAATCATCTATACCACCACATCATCTATAGCAACAACAGCACCATCAACATCTGTAGCAGTTCCACCACCATCAATATCAAAAACAGCTATAGTACCAGAACCATCATCACTAGCCGAAGCTACTAATGGGAACATTCGTTGCACCAATTGCAATGAAAATGTTTCTCGCATACATTGGAATCACCATGTTAGAACCATCAAGCATAAAAAGAATTCTTGGATGCCAATAGACGGTGCTCTAAAATGTATAAGATCTTCTTTCCGGAATAGAATTCAAACCCTAATATTTCAAAATGAGGATGAGGGTCTTGTTATTCCGGAAAGTTTTTTTGAGAAGGCTCGAAACATAATATCCAAAGAGCTACTAAAAATGTTAGAGCAGCATACATCATTCAAGTTCAACATGGAATTGTATGCAGAATATTTTAAAGTGATGAGTGATGATGAAGTGGTGGTTGAGATCAAATCGTTTCAAACAAAGATGAGTTTGTTACAAAATTATGAAGATCTAACTGCCATATATGATGAGATGTGCCAACAGATCAGCTCCAAAATGGGTGAGTTCCAAGAAAGGGACAGTGGATGGTCCCTAGTGAAAATATGTCACCTGGAGGTGAACATTAATAGGTATCGACCATTGAAGGGATCGTCATATATCGCACTACCGAAATCCCTGCAGGAAAAGCACGCCTGCATCAATGTGCAAAACGATGATCCAAATGGTTTCAAATGGGCGATCATCTCAGCTCTGAAACCCACCGAGAACCATCCACATAGACCGCAAAATTATAATGTGGAAAACATTGGAGCTGATCTTATAGTTCTGGAAAATGGCGCTAAAGTGGATTTTAGGGGATTGACGTTCCCCATGCCCGTAGCAAACATTGCACAATTTGAAAAGCAAAATCCGAACATAAGTATTAATATGTTTGGATTCGATGATGTTTCAAGCAACATCGAGGGACCGTATCACTGCACCGAACATGAAAAGGAGCAACATATAAACTTGTTGCTGCAGGAAGGAGAGCGGTTCCATTATGCATGGATCAAAAATATATCAAGGTAATTATAATTATATTATAATAAATTTAAATAAATTTTTGTTTTATGTTAAACTTTTATATTAAGTACTATAATAATAATAATTATAAATATTCCAACTAATTTTATTTTTCTTTTTCTTTTGTTATAGATTGGTACGCAACCAAGTCACACATCGCAAAAATAAGGCATACTTCTGCAACAGCTGCCTGCAGTACTCTCACATTGAGAGTACTCTACAACATCACAAACTGGTGTGCAATAAAGTTGTCACAGAGATGCCTCCAACAGATAAGGCGGTAATTAGTTTTAAGAATTATGAGCGTAAGTTAGATGTACCATTCGTTGTCTACGCAGACTTCGAATGCGTACTAAGTAGTGTAGATTTAGATTTAGCGAATAATATTAGAATTATAAATAAGTATATACCCATAGGTTTTAGTTATTATATTAGTTGTAAGTATGATAGTAGGTTAAATAGATTTAAAATTTATTCAGGGGAAGATGCCCCTAAAAAATTTTTGGAGTATTTAGTTAGTGATGTAAGATATATTTATAATAGCTATTTAAGTAAAACGACACCTATGGCCTTTTTAAACCCTCAACAGCTAAAGCAACAATTCCAAAGCAAGAACTGCCATATTTGTGAACAAGAATTGGGGGCTGATAGAGTGGCAGATCATTGCCATCTAACTGGAAAGTACAGGGGGCCGGCACATAACGAATGCAATTTAAAATTGCAAAGTTTGTGCCTGTATTTTTCCACAACTTTTCTGGCTATGACTGCCACCTCTTCATAAAAGAATTGAATTTATTCGAGGGGGATATTAATGTTATACCCTTGTATACAGAGTTATATATTTCACTCTCAAAACGTTTCAAAGTGGACGAAAAGAAAACCATCGAAATTAGATTCTTGGATTCTTTTCGTTTCATGGCATCGAGTTTGGATGCATTAGCACAAAATTTGTCACCCAGTGATTTCAAAATAGTGCGCCAAATGTATCCAAACGATGATGAGTTTCGGCTTTTAAGCCGAAAGGGGGTATTCCCATATGAATACCTCAACTTAATTGATCGTTTGAGAGAAACCAGCCTTCCCAGTCATGATAACTTTTTTAGTCGTTTAACTAACCAAAATTGTTCGGTTGAAGACTATCAACACGCCTTAAAGGTTTGAAATGTCTTCAACTGTCAAACACTAAAAGATTACATGCTGTTATATTTGAAGACTGATGTATTGATCTCAGCAGATGTTTTTGAAAACTTTAGGAAGGTTTGCAAAAATATCTATGAGCTAGATCCGTGTCAATATTACACAGCTCCAGGCTTATCGTGGGATGCAATGTTGAAAACAACAAAGATAAACCTGGAACTCTTCACTGATATTGACATGCGCCTTTTCATACAAAAAAGTATTCGAGGCGGCATTGTCGAATGTAGTACTAGGCATTCCAAGGCAAATAATAAGTATATGACAGAATACGATGAAAATAAACCGTCAACATACTTAACGTATTTGGATGCCAACAATCTGTATGGATGGGCAATATCACAATATTTACCTTCGGATTCGAATGGATGGAAAATATTGAACAATTTAATGTTTTTGAAATTCCATTCGATTCTCCCATCGGGTACATACTCGAAGTAGATTTGGATTACCCACAGGCTCTACATGATGCACATAATGATTTACCATTTTGTGCTGAGAATAAAATTGTGGGTAATTCGAAATCCAAAAAGTTGATAACTGACTTAACCAACAAAACTCGCTATGTCATTCATTATATAAATCTTCAGCAATGTATTGAAAATGGTATGTTGTTGAAGAAAATATATAGAGTGTTAAAATTTAAGCAGTCTTGTTGGTTAAAACAGTATATAGATTTGAATACTCATCATAGAACTTTAGCAAAGAATACTTTTGAAAAAACTTTTTCAAATTGTTAAACAATGCAGTATATGGAAAAACTATGGAAAATGTAGATAAGCGTAAAGATGTTAAAATAGTAACCGATTGGGAGAGTAGGGGAAGGCGGTTAGGAGCCTGAGCACTAATTGCCAAACCAAACTTCTACAGTGTATCATACTTCACTGAAGATATGGTTGCTATACAAATGTCTAGAGCTCGCTCTGTCTACAATAAACCCATATATTTGGGATTTGTTGTGTTGGAATTATCGAAATGGAAAATGTACGATTTCCATTATAATTATATGAAACCAAAATTCACAACAAATCTCAAATTAAATTATATGGATACAGATTCCTTTATATATTCTATTCAGTGTGAGGATTTTTATGATGATATTCGTGATGATATTGATTCCAAGTTCGATACATCAGAGTATTCACCTAACAATCCCTACAATATACTGCTCAAAAATGCTAAAGTTCTTGGTATGATGAAAGACGAAAACAAAGGTAAAATTATGGAAGAGTTTATTGGCCTTCGATCTAAAATGTATACAATTAAAGTTGCTGGCTGTAGAGAAAAGAAAAAGGCCAAAGGCAACGAGCATATATTCGTAAAGAGATTGCATGAAGCATTTGTTGCCGGCAACATCGTGATTTCATGTGTGAAGATTAGAGCCGCTGTTAATTAGCAGGACTTAGCACTGTAAACAACAAAACATCTCTGTAAAGCAGGAAACCGAAGATAAAAACGAAGTCCTTTACAGAGTACAAAACTTCGACTGTATTCTGCGCTGGTAGCAAAGCAAAATTGAATGCTCTACTAATGAGTGAGTGGTTCGGAAGATCTTTTCTAATGAGTATGAAGGGATCGCAAGATCGACTTTGCTTCTGTTATTTTGCACTAACAATGCAAGCGAATATGATAAAGTGTGAAAGAAAGAATCGATCAATTGGTTGAGTAAAGCGGGCAACGAGAAGAACGGTGAGATTTGTCTTCTTTTGCTTGTCTTACAATAACAAACCATGTGCAGCTGTCCGTCCGCCTGAAATCGTTTTAATTTTTCATTTTATGGTTTTTGAAAGAATGTTTGCTTTTCGTAGCTTTGTTCTGCTTCTTTTTCGATGCCCAAGCTTTGTAAAGCGCTGGCACGATCTACGTTCCGAGCATAGCGTGCTGTTAAGAATTTGTTTTTGGACAGAAGATCTATTTAGTCGGCATATCAACAAATTCAATACGTTATACGAGTAACACTAAAATATAAATGGAAGCAAACTTATGGAAATATTTATATTATATGTCTGTGGTAATACAAGGTATAATTTGAAATAAATCTACTACAGTCTAATAGCCCCGATGTTATTAGTAATAGTTATTTAACATTATTTTACAACACTTATTAAGTAACATTATATAAATGACCATTCATATATATGAAGCTAATTTTTATTATTTATTATTATATTATTTTTCCAAAAGTCTTCGCATTTTTACATCCGCCATTGATCCAGGTTTTGTTCGTTTTTTTAGGGTCATTTTCTCGGTTTCTTTCTGTTTTAGCCACTTTGACTATTTTCGAATTAGAATGGAAATTAGATATTTCAAAATTTGTTTAATGTGGCCAAAACAATTCTCATTTGGATTAAGCCATCCCGGGACAGAAACGTTCGAAGAAAGATCCTAATACAAAATTTCTGTATACAAAAAATTACAGTGAAACGCAACCTTATTTGCAAAACCCCTCCGATAACTTTTTTAATACATGCCTACAGCACTTTGCGATTTGTTTTACAAAAGCTCTTTTTTAAGAAAAGTTGCCATGAGTCGCATTTGCAAGAAAAAATTATACAAGAATTACTTATACAAGAAAATTATACAAGAATCAATAAGTATTACTAATGACATCGGGGCTATTAGACTGTAGTAGATTTATTTCAAATTATACCTTGTATTACCACAGACATATAATATAAATATTTCCATAAGTTTGCTTCCATTTATATTTTAGTGTTACTCGTATAACGTATTGAATTTGTTGATATGCCGACTAAATAGATCTTCTGTCCAAAAACAAATTCTTCAACAGCACGCTATGCTCGGAACGTAGATCGTGCCAGCGCTTTACAAAGCTTGGGCATCGAAAAAGAAGCAGAACAAAGCTACGAAAAGCAAACATTCTTTCAAAAACCAGAAAATGAAAAATTTGAAACGATTTCAGGCGGACGGACGACTGCACATGGTTTGTTATTGTAAGACAAGCAAAAGAAGATCTCACCGTTCTTCTCATTGCCCGCTGTACTCCACAAATTGATCGATTCTTTCTTTCACGCTTTACTTGGCTTCCGAGTGCTGGATCGATCTCTTCTTACGCATATTCGCTTGCATTGTTAGTGCAAAATAACAGAAGCGAAGTCGATCTTGAGATCCCTTCATACTCATTAGAAAAGATCTTCCGAACTACTCACTCATTAGTAGAGCATTCAATTTTGCTTTGCTACCAGCACAGAATACAATCGAAGTTTTGTACTCTGTAACGAAGTTCGTTTTCATCTTCGGGTTCCTGCTTTACAGAGCTGGTTTTTGACTACAGCGCTATGTCCTGCTAATTAACAGCGGCTCTAATCTTAACACATGAAATCACAAATGTTGCCGGCAACAAATGTTTCATTCAATCTCTTTACCTATTTATACTCGTTGCCAAAGGTGTCAAGGCCACAGTTTTAGATATATTAAGTTTAAGTGATTATAAAGACTGTTTAGTTCATAAGAAAATTATTTATGGAGATATGTATATATTTAGATCTAATCTCCATCAAATATACACCCAACTAGTTCATAAGGTAGCTTTAAGTCCATTAGATGATAAGCGTTTTATTAGGGATGATGGTGTACATACATATGCGTGGGGACATTATAGAATAGATTTAGAGCAGGACTTAGGTTAGGTTAGGTTGAGAGGGCGTGTGGCCGCAAAGCGGCCACTTCCACCGAGGCCTTATGGCCCATTGTGAGTGCCCTCGTTTTGGTTCCGTGGGAACCTCACTGTTCCGGACGGCTACTCAGGCCGAGCCCCCTCGAGTGGGTGGGGCAATGGCCGTGTGTAGGCCGATCTGGTGCTCTTTATTAACTTTATGAGACTGGTCACCGGGCGCTCTGCCAACTCTGTCAGCCTCTCGAGGTACTCCGCCCCCACGCTGCAGAGGCGGCGGTATGCGAGGGCTGGGCATTGGCAGAGCAGGTGGTGAATAGTCTCCTCCTCGTCCGCGTCGTCACAACATCTACAGTGATCCACTCTGGTGCCTGGTTTCCACCTGGTCACCATAGCCCCTATGGGGCAATGCCCTGTGATCACTCCTGCTATTGCTCTAAGTTGGTCTCTGGGCATTGAGTGTATCGTCTTAGAGTTCTTACGGTTGAGCTCTGGCCATAGTGAACGGCTGGTAACACAATCTGACCTGGATTTCCAGGTGTTGTTGGTTATGTTTGTCACTATGGTGTCAATGGAGTTCATCTGGTTGGAGATAGGTGTCTTGACAGAGGAGTCCGCTTCCTCAGCCCCTAGTGAGGAGCCCGTTCTAGCCAGGAGATCTGCTCGCTCATTGCCTTCGATATCCGAGTGGCCTGGGACCCAGCAGATCCTGACGATGTGGGCTTTCATTAGGTCCCGCAGTTTACCTCTGCATTTCAAGACAATCTCTGACTTAACTTGCGTCGAGCCTAATGCTTTTATGGCAGCCTGGCTGTCTATGAAGAAATTTATATCAGTTGCAGATACCCTTTCTTCCAGGACATAGTTTGCTGCTCGCTCGATCGCAAAAATCTCTGCCTGAAACACGCTGCACTCATCTGGCAGTCTGTATGATCGCTGTGCTTGCAGCGTGTCAGAGTAGAAACCGGCTCCTGTCCCTTCATTGGTCTTTGAGCCGTCCGTGTAAATTGAAATACCCTTGAGCCGTACCTGCTCTGCAGCCGACCACTCCTCCCTGCTGGGAAGGAGGATCTTAGGTATTCCATCAAATTCGGTCCTCGGAAGAATGTAGTCCGTTTTCGCGGTCAGCTTCGTCCGAGTATTTGTGTTTCGTTGCTGAAGCGTATGTAGCACATTGGCGTGACCAAAATGAGCTTCTTTGCAGAGATTGAGGCCTCGTATTCTGAGGAAGCTTTTCCCTGCTGAGCTCATAATGAAGAGGTCCAAGGGGAGGAGATGCATTATCATCTCCAGCCCAGCCTGCGGTGCGCTACTTGCAGCTCCGGTGATGCTCATGGTGGCGCATCTTTGTACTCTGTTCAGAGGTTCAAGGTTGCTTTTACGTTGGATTGCCGTCCACCACACCAGGCACCCGTAGGTTAAGATTGGGCGGACTACCGCCGTGTACAGCCAGTGGGCAATGTACGGTGGCAGGCCCCAGCCCCCCCCGATGGCCTTTTTGCACGTGTATAGGGCGTTCAAACCTTTCTTCCTTCTTTCGGCTATGTTCTTATTCCAGGAGAGTTTACTGTCCAGAACTATGCCTAGATATTTCACATCGCCAGACAGAGGAAGAGTTTGGCCGTTCAGGCTTGGTCTTCTGAAGTCTGGTATTTTATACTTCCTAGTGAAGAGCACAAGTTCGGTCTTTGAAGCATTGATGCTGAGTCCGTTCTTGTCCGCCCACTTTGAAGTTTTTCCAAGTGAATGCGACATTAGCTCACTAATTGTGCCGAGGAATTTCCCCGTTACCAATATGGCTACATCGTCGGCATATGCTGTTGCCCTGACTCCCGTACCTTGAAATTCTCTTAGCAATTCGTCTACCACCATGAGCCACAAGAGGGGGGACAGAACACCCCCCTGAGGGGTCCCGCGTGTGACGTTTTTGCGGCAGTTGCTTGCACCCATGGCTGCATTGATAATTCTGCTGTCTAGCATGTTACCAATCCAGTCACTAATGATGCGGGGCACTTCAAAGTACTTCAGGGCGTCACTAATCGCAGTCGGGTTGACATTGTTGAATGCCCCCTCTATGTCCAGGAATGCCCCTAGGGTAAACTCTTTTACCTCGAGGGACCTCTCGATTGTACCAACCACGCAGTGCAGCGCACTCTCAACTGATTTACCTTTTAGGTAGGCGTGTTGAGACTGACAGAGCCGGTGAGTGATTTTGTTTCTTATGAACAGGTCCACCAGCCTCTCCAAAGTCTTTAGTAAGAATGATGAGAGGGAGATGGGTCTGAAGTCCTTAGCGGAGCTGTGGGAGGGTCTACCTGCCTTTGGCAGGAATAATACCCTGACTTCCCTCCACTCCTTTGGGATGTACCTTTTCATAAGGCATTCTTTGAACATGTCTATGAGCAATGGTAAGATGGTGGATAGGGATCTCTGTAGCATGGCCGGGATGATTCCATCTGGGCCCGCAGCTTTGTAGGGCTGGAAGGATTCGACCGCCCACGAGACTCTTTCTGCATTTACCATGTCATTCACATCTATGTGGGATCCGTTGTAAGTGCCGACGTCGACCGCCGTCGAGATTGCTGATGGCAACTCCGTGGCTCTGTCGGTGCAGCCTGGAAAGTGCGTAGTGCACAGGAGTTCCAGAGTTTCGAGGCTGGATTGAGTCCACGAGCCGTCCAGCCGCTGGATGCTACTCGGTACTGCCCTTTCTCGAGCTAGCACTTTGCGAAGTCTTGCGGCCTCGTTGACTGCGCATATTGACTCACAGTATGCCCTCCAGGAGTCCCTCTTGATTACTCTGGTTCTGTTTTTGTAAGCTCTGAGTCCGGCTTTGTAAAGAGCCCAGTCCGTGTCTGTACCTCTGTTGGTTGCTCTGTTGAAGAGCGATCTCGTTGTTTTCCGCAGCGCCGATAACTCTGAGGTCCACCAGACCGGTTTGGCTTTTTTGCGCGGTCGGCTGATAGGACATGAGGCATTGAAGGCGCTGCGGAGCCCTTCCGAGAGAGATCTGACTAAGGAATCGGTGTTCTTGTTTCCATCTCCTGGGTTGACCTTAGACAGTGCCCTAGGGATTAGACCCGCGAACTTTTCCCAGTCAGTCCTCTTGGGGTTTCGAAAAGGTGGTTCTTTCTTGGGTTTTATAGTCCTAATGTTGAAGAGTATCCTGTAGTGATCAGAGAAAGAGCACTCAGTGGATACTCTCCAACCCTCAATGGTAGTGTCCCTATCGTTCTTCAGGGTTAGGTCTAATACCTCTGACCTGTCCTTGTTACGAAATGTGGTTGTGGTCCCTCTATTGCATATAACAAGGTCATACTTTAGTATGTAATCAAAGATCGACTCACCCCTTTTGTTGATGTCTCGGCTTCCCCACTGGGTGTGATGACCGTTCGCATCGCATCCCATAACCAACCTCAACTTGCTCTTATTGGCAAGGTTTGTTAGTTCCCGGACTTGATGCGATGGGGGCTCTTGTTCTTCGTATGGGAAGTATGCGGACGAGAGCAGGAACGAGCCGTTTTGCTGGGTCTCGCATACTACCGTCGTAAGATCAGGTGAGCTGTAATGAGGAAAAAGAAAGGCATTAATGTTTTTCCTTACCAATATACATGTTCTTACCTTCATTGTGGTGTCCGTTGCAAATAGTTGGTATCGACATGACGCTAGTCCTGCCACCCTGCCTCCCCTCACCCAGGGTTCTTGTACTAGGGCCACGTCGATACCCTCCTTCTCCATGACCAGGAGGAGGTCGGCCGATGCCGCCTTGCAGTGGTGCAAATTAATTTGCACCACCTTCATTAGGCTTTGGTCTACCTCCCCCTCCCAGTCAAGAAGTCCAATGACTTCTTGTTGCCGCAGCTGACGACTTTAACTCCCCTCTGCCACCCCGCCCCCTCAAAGTCCACCTCCTCGTCGCTCCTGTCCACCTTCATCATCTCGGCCAGCAACTTCGCCTCCACAAGCAGCCAGTTCGCCGGTTGGATCTTCCCGTCAGGGTTCGATCTATCGACGATGGCCACCTGCAGCTCCTCCTCGGCCTTGAAGGTTGCTGACCTTCGAATTTTCTTGGGTTCGATTGAACCCTCCTCGGTGGACCTGTTCCGCTTGGCCGCTTTGCTCAAAGCGAGTAGCGGATGTGGTTTAGCCTTGGAGGGTTCAGCCGTTTTAGGTGCCGAGCCTTGACTGACCGCCTGTGACTTCTTTGAAGTCGAAGGTTGGTCATCTGTGGCTCGAGCGCCTTGGCATGGCAGTTTCTGCAGCGTGGGGGTGGGTTTGGAAATTGCTTTCTGTCCCGCCCCCTCTTCCGAGGAGGTGGCGTTGGCTCTTTCGAACCTGGCCACCTTCTTTTCGTTAGCTCTCTGCAGGTGCCGTTGACGGTCGGTCAAGGAGGATGGGTCTACCTTGGATAGCTTGCGAAGGGATTGCTTCGCGCGCTTATATGCCCTTTTGGCTTTCTCATCCCTTGACCGGGTCTTGGCTGCCAGCTTGGTTGTGCTGCTAAGAGGAGCCTCCTCGAACAGTGCAGCCTCGACCTCCAGATCGATCATCGTGACCTGGCTGGATTGAGAGAGAGTCACTGACTCGTTCTCATCCGCCTCGTCGATGACTAGATCCACTAGCCGAGTGCTGCAGTCGTCTTCGTCGGAGACTCCTGATGCAGCAGAGGGAGTTCGATGATTGTCACTGTTAGTGACGCCATCAGGCTCCCTCCTATTGGTGAGGTGGGTGATGAGGTAGTCATCACCGTCGGTCACCGTCCGTCCCTTCCCGTTATCGTCCTTGGTGTTTTTGTTGTTTGTTGATTCTATTTTGATTCCCACGAGTATAGGACAATGAAAGGTCCGCCCGCACAGAGGTCCTTGTGTGCAGGTAAGGCTGGTTAGTACCGAAGGTCGCCAGGTATTCGGTACGCTCCGTTAGCGACTGAGCTATTTTTAAAGCCTGGGTCCTCAGCCTAGTAGATCGTCGGCACGGGTCGCATGACACCTTGATCCAACCCAGAAAGAGAATAGTATAGCGTAGAGACAGAGTAGCGGGAGTGAGGTGTAGTGAAAGTAAAGTAGTGTGGAAAAAGAGGTCTAGTAGGAAAGGTGGTGGGGTATACCGCCCTCCGTCGGTCGCCAGAGCCTCTTTGGTGAGAACAGGGGGCACCACGAGAAGGTGAGGATGGCAGTTGCCAGGGAGAGGCTATTAGTTGCGCATACCCTGACCTTACCCCCCTAGAGCAGGACTTAGATATAGATGAAAATATGTTTATGGATATAATATAGAAATATAGAATATTAATTATAACTATTTTATAAAAAATAAAAAAAAGAAAATAAATAAGAAAAACAAGTTTGTAAATAGATTTAAGAACATTTATTTTGAATCAATAAAATGTGTATAAGTATACAATAAGCTGATGTATTGGCTGGAATATTCTTTGATGTTTTAAATTCAATTCGAATATCAATTGGTCCAGTTTTTATCGCTTCGTTTTGATGTGTTACATCCACCACTATTATCGGAGCTGTATCTTTAAAGTCTTCAGGCAGCAGCAGAGGTTGGGAATCGCGCATAAAATAACTTTGTTGAAATTTCAAATACATATCATAAAGCAGAGCATAACGATCACGGTCAAAATTCAGATTGAGGTCATCATAGGGATATGTATCAGAATTTAAATGTACTTTTACATCGGTTAAATGACAATGTTGAAATTTATGATCACGTCGAAATGCAATAAGTATGAAGCGTGGTCTTTCACTCTGCGGTGATAATTTTACATTCCACAGATGATTGTTTCCTTAAGTGAGTACCGGATTGAAATGACAATCCCAACTACGGAATGCCATTAATAAAGGTTTTCCACCTTGGATCGTTTGAAAGAGTTGTAGTTTTGCAAAATCAGCCAACTGTACATGGGGAATTTTCCATGTGATATTAGTTATAGTTAATTTTATATTTTCGGTGGCTACAATTGAATAAACAGCATTTTCATCTGATTTCGATCTCAGTAGTATAAGTTCATGTTTAGAATTTAAAATAATTTTGTTAAAGTCTTCAGCAAATCCCAATAGCATTATCAATGGTATACAGAAATTAAAATATCCGTTCTTTATTTCAAGTTCATTCTTTGAAAACCATCCAGCATTTTTGAGCATGTTACTTTGAATCGAATTTAATGAGACATAATTTTTACTGTTGTAGTTACACCCAAGTGAGGCGTACGATCGATTTCTATACCATTAAGCTCATAGCGAATTTCATCAAACATGAATGCAACACAATTGTTTTTTAATTTTACATTGGCTGTTGTGTCTCCATTTTCTATGGTAACTGTACCTTCAATGTAAATTAAACTCTCATAGGGTAGAAGGTAAAGATCTTGATTTTGAACGGCTATCCGTATCTCGTCATTGCTGTTATATGATTGCAAATATGGTGAATAGCTATGATATTCCTTTTTAATAATACTGTTATCGTAGAGCGGCGTTTGTACAACATCAAGTATTTGACTCATTTTAATTTCTTAGTTTGTCTTTAGTTTTAAGCCCAAAGATTTTATATTAGAAACTCTTTATTTTCAAGCTTTTTACGGTGTAGAGCGTTTTGAGTTGTTTGCGACTTCGACGACCTTGTCAGTTCAAATGGTAATGAAGAAGTGAATGCATATGCACCTGGGTATGCGCTTTTATTATATACAATCATTGCTCTTGCGGTTTTATATGAAGTCTGAGTGTTATGGTTTCTCCACCAAAATTAATTAGATTACCGTTTTGGTCAACGATTTACACAGTAACTGAACTTATCTGTCTGCTGTTTACTGGCAAATAGATTACATTTTTAAGGATCTCGTCTATTTTATAGCCAGGACTAACATTTAATGCAAACATATGGATTGTATGAGCTGGTATGTTGTTAATGTAGGCGCCGCTAATTATGTCGCACTCAATGTGTATTGCGTTTATTTTCGTCATATACACGGGTAAGTCTGATGTATGCAGTTTTCCTGCTCCCAATCCTTTGTAACTGAAACCCAATAGTGAACCAATGGTGCGTTCCTTATTAAAGAAATTGTTATTTTTACTGGATCCTACGACTGCTTGCAGTGTATTGGGGTTGGCGGATATTTCCAGTTTCTCATTTGGATCTATACTAAAATATTTATTTTGAATAAATTCAGCAATGTCGTCAAGTTCATATGAACCGACGGGAATCTCAATGCTACGATCGCCAATGTGAAATAAATTATTTTCGTAATCAACATTCGGTATAGTGTGATAACTATGAAAGTCTACGAGACCACACACATACTTTCCCTCTAAATCTATGGGTGGAAAATAATTAGCTGATAAAATGGATTTATTTCCACTTAAAGTAAGAGTTATTGACATCTTGAAAGTTGGTTGAGTAATGAAATGAAAAGTCAAATGTCATTCCTTGTATATACAATTTTTAATAATAATGTTATTATATTATATCAACAATATACATATTTAAAAATATATTTATTACAATTTTATAAAATTTCATTTTTATCGATCCAAGAATTATGTTCATTGTTAAATCCTAGCCACTTGACAAACACTTGGCTGCCTTTAGTTTTAAGAACTTTTTCCACTAGATATATGCTGGTATATTTAGTTTTCAGTAGTTCACTTTCGTAGAATCCTCCTTTAATTGGATTCCCCTGATAGTCTTCAAGAATATACGTTGTTGGGTTTGTAATTCTTATATTTTTAATTTTGAATATTTCTGTTGTCCAGTTCGGTGTATAGCCTTTCTCAAAAATGTGTTTATATTTGCTTATACGCACATAAACCCGAAACTTTGGCTTTCTAAATATTTTCAAGTTGTTGTAGGCAGTATTCAATAATAAATTTTCATTGGCTCGATTCACTTCAATTGGAGCCATATTAATGGTTCGATGCTTTTTGTGATTATATTCGTTGATCAAACTTTTGTACTTGTCAATCCATCGATATGATCCATGATAGCTAAATTCCTTCCACATCATCTGCTTTAACGTTCTATTAAAACGTTCAACAATTGACGCCTTTAAAACACTGTACGAGGAATAATGGTTGATGTTATATTTTTTCATTAAATTTTGAAATTTTCCGTTGAAGAATTCTTTGCCGTCATCGGTTTTTAAATTATTCGGTTTTCGTTTTAAATCGAGTATGGATTTCATGGCTTTAGTAACATCAATAGCATTTTTGGATTTTAAGGGTACACTCCAGCCATATTTCGAGAATGTGTCTATTACAGTGAGAAGAAAGCGGTATCCATCATTATATGTAGAATAACTACCCATTTCCACTAAATCTGCTTGCCAGAGATCATCTATTCCCTTGGTTATTACTCGCCTTCGCTTAAAGTTCTTACGAGCTTGTCTGTGAAGCTCCTCTCTTCATTTTTTACTAAATTTAAGATTAAATCAACAACTTTCTTTTCTATTTCAGCTATTGACTTTTCTTTATTTAGTTCTTCATTTACGATACTTGTAAACCGCTCAAGCCCTTCGCTTATATCATCTACATAATTCTTGTTATTACTGTCGACGTGTTGGTTCTTGTTTCGGAATTTTACATATATTATTGCAACGACTCTAAGTATTCTATCACTTAGTATATGGATTTCGTTTTTAAAATAATCCCTTATCTGAGTAGTACTATTTTCAACAAGTGACTGAAGATTTTGTTTGACTTGCTTAATATCGTTGTCTATTTTTTCCCTTAGTATATCGTTTTCTTCTTTAAATTCAACCTTTATCTGTTTAATACTATCTGCAACAAGTAATTGATGATTTTTGTTAACTTTTTCAATGTCTTTATCTATTTTTTTCCTTTACTAATGAGTTCTCTGCTTGAATTTGCATGTGAGTCTGTTTGATTTCTTTGTAAATATTTTGCTTTAGTAAATTGTTTTCTCTTTGAAATTCCA
This sequence comes from Myopa testacea, assembly GCA_949629155.1. Taxonomy (NCBI): domain Eukaryota; kingdom Metazoa; phylum Arthropoda; class Insecta; order Diptera; family Conopidae; genus Myopa; species Myopa testacea. Next base: position 25,625,647 of record OX451347.1, read on the forward strand.
CTTTGATTCGATTGATATTTTCTTCAACAAATGATTTTGTTACTGCATCATTGTCTTCGACAGAAGCATTAATATTCCTTAAACGTTTCCAACGAAGATCCAAGTTTTTATCATTGTCCAAATTGAATCCCAAGGCTCTTGTAAAATTTCTTTTTAATTTATTGTTTAATGACTTCTCTATGTAATAATGACCGAACTTGTCGACGCTCATTTTAGAATTATATGTATTTATGAAAATTGTGGTTATTTATATGATAATTACGCAATTATATTAGCTTCCCTAAGTTCTTCGAGTATTGAAATTATTTCGTTGTTGTGATTGGTGTGTCCTGCAGATTGTGATGATACTAATAGCCTTAACCTATCTACCAACTCATTTGGATCATCCCAATATATATAGTTTGGCTTTTGCTTGTTAACACTCATTAAACCGCTTCCCTTAGTTTGTGAGGTAGTCGATGGAGTTATCTCACTGAATAATGGCTTTATGATGTTGGTGTATTTGAAGGCTGTACTGCCCTGTGCTTGTTCATTGCTGTTAAAATTAAGTTTGTGAGCACTAGTATTTATTAAAATACTTTTGTAAGCTTGTAGATCTTTATCGTCATAATTTGATGGTTCTTTGCTGAATAATAATTGAAGCAATCCTGGTGTAAAGTTCCAACTATTATCGGATATTATTATTTTATCATCGCGTAATGAGAAAGAGCTATTACCGATTCGCCATTTACCATCAGATCCCGTGTATGGGCCAAATGTGGTATCCAACTGATTCTGTTGTTCTAAGTCGGAATAGACCATTGATTCAGTACATTTTTGATCGTCGCTTGTAGTATCGAGTTGAGAGAATAATTTTGTTTCGGTTGATTTATTCACTATATCTTCTGCATCTTCTATTTGAGAAAAAAGTCGTCGTCTTCATCATCATTATTATTGATAAGAGTTTCGTTTGAAAAATCGACTTTTCGTGCTTTAGCTGGAGTACTTTTTTTTACTTTTAGTGGTACCTTATTGTTTTTAATGTTATTATAATCCTTATTATAATTTGTATTAGAGTGCTTGACTATTTCTTTTAGAGGTTTTGTGATGGGGCTAAATGTCTTTACTAATTTATCTAAATCTGCTTTTCCTAATCTTTTATTTTTAAATTTCTGTTTTAATATGCATCTAGTTTTGATTATGTCTTTTAATATTTTCTCATCCATTTTAGCAACAATATATAATATTTCAATCTACTTTTGAACAGCTTATGATCAGTTCTGAACACCTTTTGAACAGCTTATGATCAGCTCTGAACACCTTTTGATCAGCTTATGAACAGCTTTCGAACACCTCTGAATACCTTTAGAACAGCTTATGATCAAATTTTGAACACCTCTGAACACCTTTAGAATAGCTTTTGAACAGCTTTGAACAGTTTTAGTTATATCAATGTTATCAGTTGAAAGCTAAGTAGCATACTAATATGAATATAATGGTAACCAGCCATATTATAGGTGAATGTATGTATCAAATCCCTTTCTATAACGTCCACCATCAATTGGATCGTCTTTGCTTATTACAAGAAATCCATATTTATTTTTCCAACATTCTCCACATATATTTATAAATTTTTTATAAGCCATATCTGTTCCGACATGATCATTATATATGTGCTTTATGTTCATCTCATCTTGCTTAAACATAATAATCATGTTGGCATTATCGCGCACCAAATGCTTGGGAATTCTTGTATATGTTTGGCATAAGTAAAAGCAATCAATAGATTTGTGTCTGCCCATACAAAAGTATTCTCGAATGTTGTTTTGCTTCTCACAAGCTACGTCATCGAATATCATTATTGAGTTGGTTTTTGCTTCATCCGGCTTGAGCACTTCTTCGTTCTCGGAAAACGTAAAGAATCCCATATTTTGAATTGGTTTTATTAACCGTTTTAGATATTCATATTTAGGTTGATATAATGATTTTGAGTACAAATATATGTTGGCAAACTTTAGTCCATTTGGACTTTCTATCAAACTCAACATGACATTAGTCTTTCCGCAATTTGATGGTCCCACAATAAGACATCGAATTGAATTCGGTAGAAGGGAACTGTATCTGAATTTTTTATTAGTAACATTATTAGTAACAAGGTCCATATTTTTCACAGTAATATTTTTGTCTTGCTTGATGAACCGCATTTTAGCTTATGATATAAATACGTAATAATCACACCTTTATATTTATTTATATCGAAACAGTTCAATTGGAAAGATGTATAAATGGCCATGGTTTACCAAAATAATTTCAGTCTTGATCAACCAGTAATTGGAAGAGGTCTTTTAAATAAAGCTATAAATTCTCTACCAGTTGAACTTCATTTACCAGGCTATCAATTTTGTGGCCCAGGAACTAAATTAAAAAAACGTTTAGAAAGAGGTGATAAAGGAATCAATCCACTGGACGCTGCATGTAGAGAGCACGACATTGCTTATAGTAATACACAAAATTTGGATGAGCGTCACGAAGCAGATAAAATATTAGCTGAAAAGGCGTGGCAAAGAGCAAAATCAAAAGATAGTAAATATAGTGAGCGAATAAACGCATGGTTAATAGCCAACGCAATGAAAGCTAAAGTCAAATTCGGTATGGGAAACAGGCTAAATAAGAAGCTTAAGAAAATAAAGAAAAAGGTGAAAAGATGCTGTCCAAAGAACATTTTTACAAAAACTGTTAAAAATGCATTGAAAATTATCAAGCAACGAAAACCAGAAGATATCCCCAAAGCTATTAAAATGGCACAAGGTGTGATCAAAAAGTCTTTTGGGCGTAAAAAATCCATGATAGATATTCCACGTGTTATACCTATTCCCAAAGTAGGAGGTTTTCTACCCCTAGTACCCATTTTAACAGCTCTTGGAGCCGTTGGTGGTTTAGCATCTGGTGGTGCCGCAATCGCGAAAGCAATTAATGAAGCCGACTCTGCAAGAAAACAATTGAAAGAAGCAAATCGACATAATCAAACTATGGAAGCTATTGCTATTGGTAAAGGCTTGTATCTTAAACCCTACAAAAAAGGATTGGGATTATATTATAGCCCTCAACCAAAAAACTTTTGAAGAAGCTACCCAACAGAGCCCTCACAAATATCGACCTAATGAAATATACAACGAATCTACCACACTTTCGAGGTATTTTTATGCTAGATACCTTACCAAAGCATCCTCATCAACAAGAATGTGGGATAGTTAATCTTGATAGATCGGAGGGACCTGGTACTCATTGGGTAGCATATTATAAAGATAAGAATCAAAAGGAATATTTTGATAGTTTTGGAAACTTGCAACTACCGTATGAAATAATCCAATACTTGGGTGATGGAATACGTTACAACTATACTCAGCATCAAGATTATAATTCATTTAACTGCGGTCATTTATGTCTAAAATTTCTTTATAATTTAACTTTTTTTTGAAGAGAAACAACGAATAAAGTTTACTCTTTTAGTTTATTAAAATTAAATCAAATTGTGTTTTATTTGTATTTATTTTAAGGTATATTTTGATTTTGATGATGATGATGATGTTGGTTTTACTACTGATGACGATGATGATGATGAAAAGCTATTCCACTCCTTGTCTGATTTAAATGGTTTTTTAACCACAAGCTCCAACTGCATCTTCGTTGTCCAAGATTCTTGCATTGTAATATCTTTCTTCTTATCCATTTTGTTGTGGTTGGAATTCTCTCTTTCTTTCTTCCTTTCTCTTTCTCTCTCTTTCTCTCTTTCTCTCTTGATCCCCAAATTCTAGGTACAAACTAAACTAAAAAATTTAAATTTCTTGTTATAAATACTATTTTCTTTGGTTGCATCTATTCAGTTTTAGTTCACCTTTCGATCGGTGCAGTTAAGAGCTCTTCAGTTAGTAAGAAAATTAATCACCTATCAAGAAAATTAAGAAAAAAAAACAAATTCGAAAACAACGTCAAGGATCATCAACTTTTTCTATCGCTGCTATGGAAGATTTCAATAAAAACAACAGTGTTCAAAAAACCATATTATCAATTAAAGATATGGAGCCGAATAAATCATATTCAATTAAAAATGTACGTAAAACGAAAACAAAGTATGGAGACCGAGTTTTAATGGAGTTGGAAGACAATATCGTTTTTCTGCCACAAAGATTTAACAACATCAGCGATGAGACAATAGAAAAATTTTCAAACGGAGCTTACTATTTGTGTAAAGTAATAAAGGAAGATACCGACGACTTTCGCTTGGAGGTTCTGGTTGACTTTCCCTTAACACAAGCAATGTATTACTAAATGTGAAAAATATTGTATTATAAAATTTTGGATGAATAAATAAAATAAACATATAATTTATGAAACAAAGAATAGATTCTTTTTATTTTTCAATTTAGAATATAATAGCATTCGCTAAGCATAAAGCAGAAAATTTGGTTGAGGAGAGAACAAAATATATGTCCGCCTGTCTGTATGTATGTCCGTCTAAATGCCCGTTTTGCCACGCCCCAATCTGTCACACCTACTTTTGACACACCCCTTTTTCTACGCCCACTTTTACCACAACATGCCCCTGAATTTACCAATCAACGAGAGTGATGCACACAACATGATTACAAGTGTGACATGGCCCACTGACATGGCGCTTCAGTCTACATACAGAAGCTTATTTACATTATGATTCTGTGCGAAGCAAAATAATAAAACGCAATTAAATGAGAGCGATAAAAAAATAAAAGTTCCAACAACAACAACAACGACATGTTCAATATACGAACAAATTCGTACATGCTCAAATGACAGATTGCGTTTTTTTAAATATGATTCTATGCGATAACAAAAGCGATAACAAAAATTTCTAGAAGTCCGTTGAGATGATGAAGGAAAAAAGAACAACAACAACAACATCGACGATAAGATGTTCAATATACAAACAAATTCGTGCATGTTCTAAATGTCCAATTGCTTTTGTTCATACATGTTCGAAATGACTAGTTGCGCTTGTTCGTACATGTTCTACATGATCAGTTGCGTTTTTTTTTTACAATATGATTCAGCGCGATAACAAAAGCGAAAACAAAAATTTCAAGAATGTATGTATGTATGTATGTTCGTCTATATGTATGTATGTTCATCTATATGTATGTATGTATGTATGTATGCATGTATGTATGTATGTATGTATGTATGTATGTCCGTCTATATGTCCGTCTGCCACAATAATCCATTTAACACATGCTCCTAAATTTACCAATCAACGAGAGTGATGCACACATCATGATTACTAGTGTGACATGGTCCACTGACGTGGCGCTTCAGTCTACATGCAGAAGCTTGTTTACATTACGATTCTGTGCGAAGCAAAATAATAAAACGCAATTAAATGAGAGCGATAAAAAAATAAAAGTTCCAACAACAACAACAACGACATGTTCAATATACAAACAAATTCGTACATGCTCAAATGACAGATTGCGTTTTTTTAAATATGATTCTATGCGATAACAAAAGCGAAAACAAAAATTTCTAGAAGTCCGTTGAGATGATGAAGGAAAAAAGAACAACAACAACAACAACAACATCGACGATAAGATGTTCAATATACAAACAAATTCGTGCATGTTCTAAATGTCCAATTGCTTTTGTTCATACATGTTCGAAATGACTAGTTGCGCTTGTTCGTACATGTTCTACATGATCAGTTGCGTTTTTTTTTTTACAATATGATTCAGCGCGATAACAAAAGCGAAAACAAAAATTTCTAGAATGTATGTATGTATGTATGTTCGTCTATATGTATGTATGTTCATCTATATGTATGTATGTATGTATGCATGTATGTATGTATGTATGTATGTATGTATGTCCATCTATATGTCCGTCTGCCACAATAATCCATTTAACACATGCTCCTAAATTTACCAATCAACGAGAGTGATGCACACATCATGATTACTAGTGTGACATGGCCCACTCAAAGCAGCGCTTCAGTCTACATGCAGAAGCTTGTTTACATTACGATTCTGTGCGAAGCAAAATAATAAAACGCAATTAAATGAGAGCGATAAAAAAATAAAAGTTCCAACAACAACAACGCTACACATATTCAGATTAACAACAACAACAACAACATCGACGACAAGATGTTCAATATACAAACAAATTCGTACATATTCTAAATGACCAGTTGCGTTTGTTCATACATGTTCCAAATAATCAGTTGCGTTTTTTTTTTTACAATATGATTCAGCGCGATAACAAAAGCGAAAACAAAAATTTCTAGAATGTATGTATGTCCGTCTATATGTATGTATGTATGTATGTTCATCTATATGTATGTATGTATGTATGTATGTATGTATGTATGTATGTATGTATGTCCGTCTATATGTATGTATGTCCGTTTTGCCACGCCCTAATCTGTCACACGTACTTTTGACACCCCCACTTTTTCTACGCCCACTTCTCCCACAATGATCCATTTAACACATGCCCCTGAATGTACCAATCAACGAGAGTGATGCACATCATGTTTACTAGTGTGACATGGCCCACTCAAAGCAGCGCTTCAGTCTACCGGCAGAGGCTATCTCCTTCTCACTCACTCACACACATCCATATAGCGCTATCTCACTCATACACATAGCGCACAATACGCACCACACGGCAGCGCAGTCGATACGTCGTTCCAGAACCGGCCTATAACCACTACTCCGCATTTTAGCTTATGATATAAATAAGCAATAATCACACCTTTATATTCATTTATATCGAAACACTTCAATTGGAAAGATGTATAAATGGCCAACGTTTACCAAAATAATTTCAGTCTTGATTAACCAGTAATTGGAGGAGGTCTCTTAAATAAAGCTATAAACTCTCTACCAGTTGAACTTCATTTACCGGGCTATCAATTTTGTGGCGCAGGAACTAAACTAAAACCAGTAAGAAAGCTATATTCGGCCTGGCCAAATCTTAGATACCCTACACCTTAAAAGTTTTTAGAATTTTTTATGAATTTTAGGAATTAAGGTTTTATACCAATGAATTTTTTTATGAACTGATTCTATATTTATATGTTCGTTTTATTTGCTCGTTTACAAATAATATTTATTATAACAAAGAATATTTACAGAAAATTTCATATTAATTGATTACATATCATAAAATTACAGACTTATATAAGGATTTATGTAGGACGATTGTGACATATTACCCTTCCGTCCATGCAACCTAAAAGTATGCGCGCCACGCCCATTTTCTGCAACGTAAAATATAATAATGTCGCTCGATATTGAAATTTTATTGTTATATCTAAAAAACTAGAAGAAATATGTGGTTATAAGGAAAGCTATCTTATAATCACATTTAATCACAGACGGGTATAAATAGTAGGCGTGGTCGTTACATATTTTCAAAATAATATGACTAGCTTAGTAGTTTTATTATTGTGTTTAAATTTGAACCTTATTTCCGTGGTAATAAATTTGTTTTCATGAGCTATGCTGTATAAACATTGTAAAAGTGGGCGGACCGCGCCCAGTTTTGCTGTAATAATGTTTTACTAGAAAAGAAGTTGTTATGTAAAGTTTGATTCAAGAAGATTACATATTTAACAATATAACCATTTAAGACCCTCTTTTGCCTGTATAACCTAAACGTGGGCGGATCACGCCCATATTTGGCATATCCACGGATGAAGTTACTCTATACCCAGAAATGAAATTTTGTTGTCATAACGAAAAAACAACGGCTGATATCACATTTTTACTAAAAAATAGGCGTGGTCGTGGACCGATTTTGCCCATTTTCCCATACCAAACTGCACACCCTAAGTAAGAATATTTCTGCAAAATTTCATCACGATATCTTCATCGGTTCTCCTGTGATCGTGATTTCAACAGACAGACAGACAGACAGACAGGCAGGCAGACAGACAGACAGACAGACAGACGGACGGACATAGCTAAATGGACTTAGGAGGTCACGCTGATCAAGAATATATATACTTTTCTATACCTATCGTCTCTATTTCTATGCGTTACACATTTCGTAACAAAGTGAATATAACCTTAACCTTACGGTGTAGGGTATAAAAACGCTTAGAAAGTGGTGATAAAGGAATCAATCCACTGGACGCTGCATATAGAGAGCACGGCATTGCTTATAGTAATACACAGAACTTGGATGAGCGTCACTAAGCAGATAAAATATTAGCTGAAAAGGCGAGGCAAAGAGCAAAATCAAACGATAGTAAATACAGTGAGCGAATAATGGTTAATAGCCAAAGCAATGACAGCTAAAGTCAAATACGGTATGAGAAACAAGCTAAATAAGAACCTTAAGAAAATAAAGAAAAAGGTGAAAAGATGCTGTGTAAAGAAAAGTTTTACAAAAACTGTTAAAAATGCATTGAAAATTATCAAGCAACGAAAACCAGAAGATATCGCCAATGCTATTAAAATGGCACAAGGTGTAATCAAAAAGTCTTTTGGGCGTAAAAAATCCATGATAGATATTCCACGTGTTATACCTATTCCCAAAGTATGAGGTTTTCTACCACTAGTACCCATTTTAACAGCTCTTGGAGCCGTTGGTGGTTTAGCATCTGGTGGTGCCGCAATCGCGAAAGCAATTAATGAAGCCAACTCTGCAAGAAAACAATTAAAAGAATCAAATCGACATAATCAAACTATGGAAGCAATTGCTATTGGTAAAGGCTTGTATCTGAAATCCTACAAAAAAGGATTGGGATTATATTATAGCCCTCAACCAAAAAACGGTTGACGAATCTACCCAACAGAGCCCTCACAAATATCGACCTGATGATATATACAACAAATCTACCACACTTTACAGGTATTTTTATGCTAGATACCTTATAAGGTGTTTCCATAAAATAGTTTTTCCAGGTTTTTGGAATAAACTGTTTTAAGCCCCAAAACCACTCGTAAACTGTTTTAACTCCCGTGAAATTGTTGTTGCTATTCCAGCGCTAAACCAAAATGCGTTTGGTTTTTAGCCTCAGTTTTTAGTTTGCAAGTCTGTTTCGAAGTTCGGAATTGCAGACACACTATCTTTCTCCTTTTCTAGTGCCAATAAGTTAGAAAGAGATAATTTATGTCACCAAACTATTCTGCCAAATGCCAAAAAAAACTCGACATACTGAGAGGAATTTGTTATTTATGATGTACGATTTTTCGATGATACGATTATGATTTACGATTTTTTTTTTTTAAAGCGATGCACAATTTTAAAAATACCTGCGTAAATATACAAAAAAAACAACAGCTGTTTATTTCTTATTTTCGGTTTGGCAGACCGGATCGGATTATATATGGAAAGACTAGATCAGGTGATCGATTTTCGAACACCTTAACCGGATTAAATATTTTTATGTAAACAGGCTATTAGCAAGCATCCTCATCAACAAGAATGTGGGATAGTTAATCTTGATAGATCGGAGGGACCTGGTACTCATTGGGTAGCATATTATAAAAACGAGAATCAAAAGGAGTATTTTGATAGTTTTGGAAACTTGCAGCCACCGCATCAAGTAATCCAATACTTGGGTGATGGAATACGTTAGAACTACACTCAGCATCAAGATTATAATTCATTTAACTGCGGTCATTTATGTATAAAATTTCTTTATCATTTAATTTTTAGGAGAAATAACGAATAAAGTTTATTATTTAGTTCATTAAAATGAAATCAAATTGTGTTTTATTTATGTTTAGTATATAATACATATTATTATTAATTTTATTTGAATTTATTATAAGGTATATTTGATTGTGGTTGGAATTCTCTCTTTCTCTCTCTCTCTCTCTCTCTCTCTCTCTCTCTCTCTCTCTCTCTCTCTGTGTTCTCTAAGTTCTAGGTATAAACTAAACTAAAAATTTAAATTTCCTTTCAGAAATACTATTTTCTTCTTACATCTTTCGATCGGTGCAGTTAAGAGCTCTTCAGTTTTATAGTGCTATCTACCAAGAAAATTAAGCAACAACAAATTCGAAAATGAATCCAAAACAACGTCAAGGATCATCAACTTTTTCCGTCGGTACTATGGACGACTTCAATCAGAACAACAGTATCCAAAAAACCATATTATCAATTAAAGATATGGAGCCGAATAAATCATATTCAATTAAAAATGTACGTAAAACGAAAACAAAGTATGGAGACCGAGTTTTAATGGAGTTGGAAGACAATATCGTTTTTCTGCCACAAAGATTTAACAACATCAGCGATGAGACAATAGAAAAATTTTCAAACGGAGCTTACTATTTGTGTAAAGTAATAAAGGAAGATACCGACGACTTTCGCTTGGAGGTTCTGGTTGACTTTCCCTTAACACAAGCAATGTATTACTAAATGTGAAAAATATTGTATTATAAAATTTTGGATGAATAAATAAAATAAACATATAATTTATGAAACAAAGAATAGATTCTTTTTATTTTTCAATTTAGAATATAATAGCATTCGCTAAGCATAAAGCAGAAAATTTGGTTGAGGAGAGAACAAAATATATGTCCGCCTGTCTGTATGTATGTCCGTCTAAATGCCCGTTTTGCCACGCCCCAATCTGTCACACCTACTTTTGACACACCCCTTTTTCTACGCCCACTTTTACCACAACATGCCCCTGAATTTACCAATCAACGAGAGTGATGCACACAACATGATTACAAGTGTGACATGGCCCACTGACATGGCGCTTCAGTCTACATACAGAAGCTTATTTACATTATGATTCTGTGCGAAGCAAAATAATAAAACGCAATTAAATGAGAGCGATAAAAAAATAAAAGTTCCAACAACAACAACAACGACATGTTCAATATACGAACAAATTCGTACATGCTCAAATGACAGATTGCGTTTTTTTAAATATGATTCTATGCGATAACAAAAGCGATAACAAAAATTTCTAGAAGTCCGTTGAGATGATGAAGGAAAAAAGAACAACAACAACAACATCGACGATAAGATGTTCAATATACAAACAAATTCGTGCATGTTCTAAATGTCCAATTGCTTTTGTTCATACATGTTCGAAATGACTAGTTGCGCTTGTTCGTACATGTTCTACATGATCAGTTGCGTTTTTTTTTTACAATATGATTCAGCGCGATAACAAAAGCGAAAACAAAAATTTCAAGAATGTATGTATGTATGTATGTTCGTCTATATGTATGTATGTTCATCTATATGTATGTATGTATGTATGTATGCATGTATGTATGTATGTATGTATGTATGTATGTCCGTCTATATGTCCGTCTGCCACAATAATCCATTTAACACATGCTCCTAAATTTACCAATCAACGAGAGTGATGCACACATCATGATTACTAGTGTGACATGGTCCACTGACGTGGCGCTTCAGTCTACATGCAGAAGCTTGTTTACATTACGATTCTGTGCGAAGCAAAATAATAAAACGCAATTAAATGAGAGCGATAAAAAAATAAAAGTTCCAACAACAACAACAACGACATGTTCAATATACAAACAAATTCGTACATGCTCAAATGACAGATTGCGTTTTTTTAAATATGATTCTATGCGATAACAAAAGCGAAAACAAAAATTTCTAGAAGTCCGTTGAGATGATGAAGGAAAAAAGAACAACAACAACAACAACAACATCGACGATAAGATGTTCAATATACAAACAAATTCGTGCATGTTCTAAATGTCCAATTGCTTTTGTTCATACATGTTCGAAATGACTAGTTGCGCTTGTTCGTACATGTTCTACATGATCAGTTGCGTTTTTTTTTTTACAATATGATTCAGCGCGATAACAAAAGCGAAAACAAAAATTTCTAGAATGTATGTATGTATGTATGTTCGTCTATATGTATGTATGTTCATCTATATGTATGTATGTATGTATGCATGTATGTATGTATGTATGTATGTATGTATGTCCATCTATATGTCCGTCTGCCACAATAATCCATTTAACACATGCTCCTAAATTTACCAATCAACGAGAGTGATGCACACATCATGATTACTAGTGTGACATGGCCCACTCAAAGCAGCGCTTCAGTCTACATGCAGAAGCTTGTTTACATTACGATTCTGTGCGAAGCAAAATAATAAAACGCAATTAAATGAGAGCGATAAAAAAATAAAAGTTCCAACAACAACAACGCTACACATATTCAGATTAACAACAACAACAACAACATCGACGACAAGATGTTCAATATACAAACAAATTTGTACATATTCTAAATGACCAGTTGCGTTTGTTCATACATGTTCCAAATAATCAGTTGCGTTTTTTTTTTTACAATATGATTCAGCGCGATAACAAAAGCGAAAACAAAAATTTCTAGAATGTATGTATGTCCGTCTATATGTATGTATGTATGTATGTTCATCTATATGTATGTATGTATGTATGTATGTATGTATGTATGTATGTATGTATGTCCGTCTATATGTATGTATGTCCGTTTTGCCACGCCCTAATCTGTCACACGTACTTTTGACACCCCCACTTTTTCTACGCCCACTTCTCCCACAATGATCCATTTAACACATGCCCCTGAATGTACCAATCAACGAGAGTGATGCACATCATGTTTACTAGTGTGACATGGCCCACTCAAAGCAGCGCTTCAGTCTACCGGCAGAGGCTATCTCCTTCTCACTCACTCACACACATCCATATAGCGCTATCTCACTCATACACATAGCGCACAATACGCACCACACGGCAGCGCAGTCGATACGTCGTTCCAGAACCGGCCTATAACCACTACTCCGCATTTTAGCTTATGATATAAATAAGCAATAATCACACCTTTATATTCATTTATATCGAAACACTTCAATTGGAAAGATGTATAAATGGCCAACGTTTACCAAAATAATTTCAGTCTTGATTAACCAGTAATTGGAGGAGGTCTCTTAAATAAAGCTATAAACTCTCTACCAGTTGAACTTCATTTACCGGGCTATCAATTTTGTGGCGCAGGAACTAAACTAAAACCAGTAAGAAAGCTATATTCGGCCTGGCCAAATCTTAGATACCCTACACCTTAAAAGTTTTTAGAATTTTTTATGAATTTTAGGAATTAAGGTTTTATACCAATGAATTTTTTTATGAACTGATTCTATATTTATATGTTCGTTTTATTTGCTCGTTTACAAATAATATTTATTATAACAAAGAATATTTACAGAAAATTTCATATTAATTGATTACATATCATAAAATTACAGACTTATATAAGGATTTATGTAGGACGATTGTGACATATTACCCTTCCGTCCATGCAACCTAAAAGTATGCGCGCCACGCCCATTTTCTGCAACGTAAAATATAATAATGTCGCTCGATATTGAAATTTTATTGTTATATCTAAAAAACTAGAAGAAATATGTGGTTATAAGGAAAGCTATCTTATAATCACATTTAATCACAGACGGGTATAAATAGTAGGCGTGGTCGTTACATATTTTCAAAATAATATGACTAGCTTAGTAGTTTTATTATTGTGTTTAAATTTGAACCTTATTTCCGTGGTAATAAATTTGTTTTCATGAGCTATGCTGTATAAACATTGTAAAAGTGGGCGGACCGCGCCCAGTTTTGCTGTAATAATGTTTTACTAGAAAAGAAGTTGTTATGTAAAGTTTGATTCAAGAAGATTACATATTTAACAATATAACCATTTAAGACCCTCTTTTGCCTGTATAACCTAAACGTGGGCGGATCACGCCCATATTTGGCATATCCACGGATGAAGTTACTCTATACCCAGAAATGAAATTTTGTTGTCATAACGAAAAAACAACGGCTGATATCACATTTTTACTAAAAAATAGGCGTGGTCGTGGACCGATTTTGCCCATTTTCCCATACCAAACTGCACACCCTAAGTAAGAATATTTCTGCAAAATTTCATCACGATATCTTCATCGGTTCTCCTGTGATCGTGATTTCAACAGACAGACAGACAGACAGACAGGCAGGCAGACAGACAGACAGACAGACAGACGGACGGACATAGCTAAATGGACTTAGGAGGTCACGCTGATCAAGAATATATATACTTTTCTATACCTATCGTCTCTATTTCTATGCGTTACACATTTCGTAACAAAGTGAATATAACCTTAACCTTACGGTGTAGGGTATAAAAACGCTTAGAAAGTGGTGATAAAGGAATCAATCCACTGGACGCTGCATATAGAGAGCACGGCATTGCTTATAGTAATACACAGAACTTGGATGAGCGTCACTAAGCAGATAAAATATTAGCTGAAAAGGCGAGGCAAAGAGCAAAATCAAACGATAGTAAATACAGTGAGCGAATAATGGTTAATAGCCAAAGCAATGACAGCTAAAGTCAAATACGGTATGAGAAACAAGCTAAATAAGAACCTTAAGAAAATAAAGAAAAAGGTGAAAAGATGCTGTGTAAAGAAAAGTTTTACAAAAACTGTTAAAAATGCATTGAAAATTATCAAGCAACGAAAACCAGAAGATATCGCCAATGCTATTAAAATGGCACAAGGTGTAATCAAAAAGTCTTTTGGGCGTAAAAAATCCATGATAGATATTCCACGTGTTATACCTATTCCCAAAGTATGAGGTTTTCTACCACTAGTACCCATTTTAACAGCTCTTGGAGCCGTTGGTGGTTTAGCATCTGGTGGTGCCGCAATCGCGAAAGCAATTAATGAAGCCAACTCTGCAAGAAAACAATTAAAAGAATCAAATCGACATAATCAAACTATGGAAGCAATTGCTATTGGTAAAGGCTTGTATCTGAAATCCTACAAAAAAGGATTGGGATTATATTATAGCCCTCAACCAAAAAACGGTTGACGAATCTACCCAACAGAGCCCTCACAAATATCGACCTGATGATATATACAACAAATCTACCACACTTTACAGGTATTTTTATGCTAGATACCTTATAAGGTGTTTCCATAAAATAGTTTTTCCAGGTTTTTGGAATAAACTGTTTTAAGCCCCAAAACCACTCGTAAACTGTTTTAACTCCCGTGAAATTGTTGTTGCTATTCCAGCGCTAAACCAAAATGCGTTTGGTTTTTAGCCTCAGTTTTTAGTTTGCAAGTCTGTTTCGAAGTTCGGAATTGCAGACACACTATCTTTCTCCTTTTCTAGTGCCAATAAGTTAGAAAGAGATAATTTATGTCACCAAACTATTCTGCCAAATGCCAAAAAAAACTCGACATACTGAGAGGAATTTGTTATTTATGATGTACGATTTTTCGATGATACGATTATGATTTACGATTTTTTTTTTTTAAAGCGATGCACAATTTTAAAAATACCTGCGTAAATATACAAAAAAAACAACAGCTGTTTATTTCTTATTTTCGGTTTGGCAGACCGGATCGGATTATATATGGAAAGACTAGATCAGGTGATCGATTTTCGAACACCTTAACCGGATTAAATATTTTTATGTAAACAGGCTATTAGCAAGCATCCTCATCAACAAGAATGTGGGATAGTTAATCTTGATAGATCGGAGGGACCTGGTACTCATTGGGTAGCATATTATAAAAACAAGAATCAAAAGGAGTATTTTGATAGTTTTGGAAACTTGCAGCCACCGCATCAAGTAATCCAATACTTGGGTGATGGAATACGTTAGAACTACACTCAGCATCAAGATTATAATTCATTTAACTGCGGTCATTTATGTATAAAATTTCTTTATCATTTAATTTTTAGGAGAAATAACGAATAAAGTTTATTATTTAGTTCATTAAAATGAAATCAAATTGTGTTTTATTTATGTTTAGTATATAATACATATTATTATTAATTTTATTTGAATTTATTATAAGGTATATTTGATTGTGGTTGGAATTCTCTCTTTCTCTCTCTCTCTCTCTCTCTCTCTCTCTCTCTCTCTCTCTCTCTCTGTGTTCTCTAAGTTCTAGGTATAAACTAAACTAAAAATTTAAATTTCCTTTCAGAAATACTATTTTCTTCTTACATCTTTCGATCGGTGCAGTTAAGAGCTCTTCAGTTTTATAGTGCTATCTACCAAGAAAATTAAGCAACAACAAATTCGAAAATGAATCCAAAACAACGTCAAGGATCATCAACTTTTTCCGTCGGTACTATGGACGACTTCAATCAGAACAACAGTATCCAAAAAACCATATTATCAATTAAAGATATGGAGCCGAATAAATCATATTCAATTAAAAATGTACGTAAAACGAAAACAAAGTATGGAGACCGAGTTTTAATGGAGTTGGAAGACAATATCGTTTTTCTGCCACAAAGATTTAACAACATCAGCGATGAGACAATAGAAAAATTTTCAAACGGAGCTTACTATTTGTGTAAAGTAATAAAGGAAGATACCGACGACTTTCGCTTGGAGGTTCTGGTTGACTTTCCCTTAACACAAGCAATGTATTACTAAATGTGAAAAATATTGTATTATAAAATTTTGGATGAATAAATAAAATAAACATATAATTTATGAAACAAAGAATAGATTCTTTTTATTTTTCAATTTAGAATATAATAGCATTCGCTAAGCATAAAGCAGAAAATTTGGTTGAGGAGAGAACAAAATATATGTCCGCCTGTCTGTATGTATGTCCGTCTAAATGCCCGTTTTGCCACGCCCCAATCTGTCACACCTACTTTTGACACACCCCTTTTTCTACGCCCACTTTTACCACAACATGCCCCTGAATTTACCAATCAACGAGAGTGATGCACACAACATGATTACAAGTGTGACATGGCCCACTGACATGGCGCTTCAGTCTACATACAGAAGCTTATTTACATTATGATTCTGTGCGAAGCAAAATAATAAAACGCAATTAAATGAGAGCGATAAAAAAATAAAAGTTCCAACAACAACAACAACGACATGTTCAATATACGAACAAATTCGTACATGCTCAAATGACAGATTGCGTTTTTTTAAATATGATTCTATGCGATAACAAAAGCGATAACAAAAATTTCTAGAAGTCCGTTGAGATGATGAAGGAAAAAAGAACAACAACAACAACATCGACGATAAGATGTTCAATATACAAACAAATTCGTGCATGTTCTAAATGTCCAATTGCTTTTGTTCATACATGTTCGAAATGACTAGTTGCGCTTGTTCGTACATGTTCTACATGATCAGTTGCGTTTTTTTTTTACAATATGATTCAGCGCGATAACAAAAGCGAAAACAAAAATTTCAAGAATGTATGTATGTATGTATGTTCGTCTATATGTATGTATGTTCATCTATATGTATGTATGTATGTATGTATGCATGTATGTATGTATGTATGTATGTATGTATGTCCGTCTATATGTCCGTCTGCCACAATAATCCATTTAACACATGCTCCTAAATTTACCAATCAACGAGAGTGATGCACACATCATGATTACTAGTGTGACATGGTCCACTGACGTGGCGCTTCAGTCTACATGCAGAAGCTTGTTTACATTACGATTCTGTGCGAAGCAAAATAATAAAACGCAATTAAATGAGAGCGATAAAAAAATAAAAGTTCCAACAACAACAACAACGACATGTTCAATATACAAACAAATTCGTACATGCTCAAATGACAGATTGCGTTTTTTTAAATATGATTCTATGCGATAACAAAAGCGAAAACAAAAATTTCTAGAAGTCCGTTGAGATGATGAAGGAAAAAAGAACAACAACAACAACAACAACATCGACGATAAGATGTTCAATATACAAACAAATTCGTGCATGTTCTAAATGTCCAATTGCTTTTGTTCATACATGTTCGAAATGACTAGTTGCGCTTGTTCGTACATGTTCTACATGATCAGTTGCGTTTTTTTTTTTACAATATGATTCAGCGCGATAACAAAAGCGAAAACAAAAATTTCTAGAATGTATGTATGTATGTATGTTCGTCTATATGTATGTATGTTCATCTATATGTATGTATGTATGTATGCATGTATGTATGTATGTATGTATGTATGTATGTCCATCTATATGTCCGTCTGCCACAATAATCCATTTAACACATGCTCCTAAATTTACCAATCAACGAGAGTGATGCACACATCATGATTACTAGTGTGACATGGCCCACTCAAAGCAGCGCTTCAGTCTACATGCAGAAGCTTGTTTACATTACGATTCTGTGCGAAGCAAAATAATAAAACGCAATTAAATGAGAGCGATAAAAAAATAAAAGTTCCAACAACAACAACGCTACACATATTCAGATTAACAACAACAACAACAACATCGACGACAAGATGTTCAATATACAAACAAATTCGTACATATTCTAAATGACCAGTTGCGTTTGTTCATACATGTTCCAAATAATCAGTTGCGTTTTTTTTTTTACAATATGATTCAGCGCGATAACAAAAGCGAAAACAAAAATTTCTAGAATGTATGTATGTCCGTCTATATGTATGTATGTATGTATGTTCATCTATATGTATGTATGTATGTATGTATGTATGTATGTATGTATGTATGTATGTCCGTCTATATGTATGTATGTCCGTTTTGCCACGCCCTAATCTGTCACACGTACTTTTGACACCCCCACTTTTTCTACGCCCACTTCTCCCACAATGATCCATTTAACACATGCCCCTGAATGTACCAATCAACGAGAGTGATGCACATCATGTTTACTAGTGTGACATGGCCCACTCAAAGCAGCGCTTCAGTCTACCGGCAGAGGCTATCTCCTTCTCACTCACTCACACACATCCATATAGCGCTATCTCACTCATACACATAGCGCACAATACGCACCACACGGCAGCGCAGTCGATACGTCGTTCCAGAACCGGCCTATAACCACTACTCCGCATTTTAGCTTATGATATAAATAAGCAATAATCACACCTTTATATTCATTTATATCGAAACACTTCAATTGGAAAGATGTATAAATGGCCAACGTTTACCAAAATAATTTCAGTCTTGATTAACCAGTAATTGGAGGAGGTCTCTTAAATAAAGCTATAAACTCTCTACCAGTTGAACTTCATTTACCGGGCTATCAATTTTGTGGCGCAGGAACTAAACTAAAACCAGTAAGAAAGCTATATTCGGCCTGGCCAAATCTTAGATACCCTACACCTTAAAAGTTTTTAGAATTTTTTATGAATTTTAGGAATTAAGGTTTTATACCAATGAATTTTTTTATGAACTGATTCTATATTTATATGTTCGTTTTATTTGCTCGTTTACAAATAATATTTATTATAACAAAGAATATTTACAGAAAATTTCATATTAATTGATTACATATCATAAAATTACAGACTTATATAAGGATTTATGTAGGACGATTGTGACATATTACCCTTCCGTCCATGCAACCTAAAAGTATGCGCGCCACGCCCATTTTCTGCAACGTAAAATATAATAATGTCGCTCGATATTGAAATTTTATTGTTATATCTAAAAAACTAGAAGAAATATGTGGTTATAAGGAAAGCTATCTTATAATCACATTTAATCACAGACGGGTATAAATAGTAGGCGTGGTCGTTACATATTTTCAAAATAATATGACTAGCTTAGTAGTTTTATTATTGTGTTTAAATTTGAACCTTATTTCCGTGGTAATAAATTTGTTTTCATGAGCTATGCTGTATAAACATTGTAAAAGTGGGCGGACCGCGCCCAGTTTTGCTGTAATAATGTTTTACTAGAAAAGAAGTTGTTATGTAAAGTTTGATTCAAGAAGATTACATATTTAACAATATAACCATTTAAGACCCTCTTTTGCCTGTATAACCTAAACGTGGGCGGATCACGCCCATATTTGGCATATCCACGGATGAAGTTACTCTATACCCAGAAATGAAATTTTGTTGTCATAACGAAAAAACAACGGCTGATATCACATTTTTACTAAAAAATAGGCGTGGTCGTGGACCGATTTTGCCCATTTTCCCATACCAAACTGCACACCCTAAGTAAGAATATTTCTGCAAAATTTCATCACGATATCTTCATCGGTTCTCCTGTGATCGTGATTTCAACAGACAGACAGACAGACAGACAGGCAGGCAGACAGACAGACAGACAGACAGACGGACGGACATAGCTAAATGGACTTAGGAGGTCACGCTGATCAAGAATATATATACTTTTCTATACCTATCGTCTCTATTTCTATGCGTTACACATTTCGTAACAAAGTGAATATAACCTTAACCTTACGGTGTAGGGTATAAAAACGCTTAGAAAGTGGTGATAAAGGAATCAATCCACTGGACGCTGCATATAGAGAGCACGGCATTGCTTATAGTAATACACAGAACTTGGATGAGCGTCACTAAGCAGATAAAATATTAGCTGAAAAGGCGAGGCAAAGAGCAAAATCAAACGATAGTAAATACAGTGAGCGAATAATGGTTAATAGCCAAAGCAATGACAGCTAAAGTCAAATACGGTATGAGAAACAAGCTAAATAAGAACCTTAAGAAAATAAAGAAAAAGGTGAAAAGATGCTGTGTAAAGAAAAGTTTTACAAAAACTGTTAAAAATGCATTGAAAATTATCAAGCAACGAAAACCAGAAGATATCGCCAATGCTATTAAAATGGCACAAGGTGTAATCAAAAAGTCTTTTGGGCGTAAAAAATCCATGATAGATATTCCACGTGTTATACCTATTCCCAAAGTATGAGGTTTTCTACCACTAGTACCCATTTTAACAGCTCTTGGAGCCGTTGGTGGTTTAGCATCTGGTGGTGCCGCAATCGCGAAAGCAATTAATGAAGCCAACTCTGCAAGAAAACAATTAAAAGAATCAAATCGACATAATCAAACTATGGAAGCAATTGCTATTGGTAAAGGCTTGTATCTGAAATCCTACAAAAAAGGATTGGGATTATATTATAGCCCTCAACCAAAAAACGGTTGACGAATCTACCCAACAGAGCCCTCACAAATATCGACCTGATGATATATACAACAAATCTACCACACTTTACAGGTATTTTTATGCTAGATACCTTATAAGGTGTTTCCATAAAATAGTTTTTCCAGGTTTTTGGAATAAACTGTTTTAAGCCCCAAAACCACTCGTAAACTGTTTTAACTCCCGTGAAATTGTTGTTGCTATTCCAGCGCTAAACCAAAATGCGTTTGGTTTTTAGCCTCAGTTTTTAGTTTGCAAGTCTGTTTCGAAGTTCGGAATTGCAGACACACTATCTTTCTCCTTTTCTAGTGCCAATAAGTTAGAAAGAGATAATTTATGTCACCAAACTATTCTGCCAAATGCCAAAAAAAACTCGACATACTGAGAGGAATTTGTTATTTATGATGTACGATTTTTCGATGATACGATTATGATTTACGATTTTTTTTTTTTAAAGCGATGCACAATTTTAAAAATACCTGCGTAAATATACCAAAAAAACAACAGCTGTTTATTTCTTATTTTCGGTTTGGCAGACCGGATCGGATTATATATGGAAAGACTAGATCAGGTGATCGATTTTCGAACACCTTAACCGGATTAAATATTTTTATGTAAACAGGCTATTAGCAAGCATCCTCATCAACAAGAATGTGGGATAGTTAATCTTGATAGATCGGAGGGACCTGGTACTCATTGGGTAGCATATTATAAAAACAAGAATCAAAAGGAGTATTTTGATAGTTTTGGAAACTTGCAGCCACCGCATCAAGTAATCCAATACTTGGGTGATGGAATACGTTAGAACTACACTCAGCATCAAGATTATAATTCATTTAACTGCGGTCATTTATGTATAAAATTTCTTTATCATTTAATTTTTAGGAGAAATAACGAATAAAGTTTATTATTTAGTTCATTAAAATGAAATCAAATTGTGTTTTATTTATGTTTAGTATATAATACATATTATTATTAATTTTATTTGAATTTATTATAAGGTATATTTGATTGTGGTTGGAATTCTCTCTTTCTCTCTCTCTCTCTCTCTCTCTCTCTCTCTCTCTCTCTCTCTCTCTCTGTGTTCTCTAAGTTCTAGGTATAAACTAAACTAAAAATTTAAATTTCCTTTCAGAAATACTATTTTCTTCTTACATCTTTCGATCGGTGCAGTTAAGAGCTCTTCAGTTTTATAGTGCTATCTACCAAGAAAATTAAGCAACAACAAATTCGAAAATGAATCCAAAACAACGTCAAGGATCATCAACTTTTTCCGTCGGTACTATGGACGACTTCAATCAGAACAACAGTATCCAAAAAACCATATTATCAATTAAAGATATGGAGCCGAATAAATCATATTCAATTAAAAATGTACGTAAAACGAAAACAAAGTATGGAGACCGAGTTTTAATGGAGTTGGAAGACAATATCGTTTTTCTGCCACAAAGATTTAACAACATCAGCGATGAGACAATAGAAGAATTCTCAAACGGAGCTTACTATTTGTGTAAAGTAATGAAGGAAGATACCGACGACTTTCGCTTGGAGGTTCTGGTTGACTTTCCTTTAACACAAGCAATGTATTACCAAATGTGAAAAACTTTGTATTATGAAATGTTATAAAAATAAAATATAATTTATGAATTAAAATTGCTTTTTTTATTTTTTCAATTTAGAATATAATAGTATTAATTTATTGATTCGTAAAACTTTAATCTCCAACATATAGCACACACACGTATCTGGTCTATTCAAACATGTAGCCGAAGACCAACAGCAAGATTTATAGTGTTTTCCATGATTGGTTTCCTTTATTACTTGATGTTTATAGCGGCTTAATTTTGCGTAGCAGTCCAGCATTTCATCCAAATGCTCATCAAGCAAAATTTCTTTATGGGTTCTTAAAAACTCGTCAACACGTTTTAAAAATTCCGACACAGTAACGCTTTCCAACTTGATTAATAACAGTCTATTACAGATTGAATTAATTTTAGTCGTGAACCAGTTGCGTTTGTTTACATTATGATTCTAATTTACGACTTTTTATTCTGAGAAATATTTGTAAACGGAAAGTAACGAAATTGTCAACTCCAACTCAGAGATTGAAATAATTGTATATACAATCAGGGTAATTCTCGTTGTCAACTTTTAGTTGACAGCAAATTTTTTTGTTATTTTTAATTTATTTATTGTTATTTATTTAAATTGTTATTTAATTTATATATTATTTGTTTAAAACCAGGTCTTTCAATGAAAATATTTTATAATATAAATATATAATATAAATATATTATTACATTTTCTTTGGTGCTACTTACATTGAAAGATGTTTCAGGATCTGGTTTTAAACCAATAATATATAAATTAAAAACAATTTAAATAAATAAATAAACAATTTAAATAATAAAATTTAAATAAATAATAATATATATTGTATTGTATGGTGGACATGAACAGCACATATTGCGCCAGCTGCTCTGCCGTAGTCCGTTCGTATTTTCCTTTGCCATTTCATGTTCTATTTGTCAAAAATTACATTTTGGTTTCTGTAACACTAAGCTTTTCATCATGTTACTGCATTAAAGCTTTCACTGTGTCAATTGACAACCAGAATACCAATTTGAAAAGCATTGACAAGCACCGTGACAACTTGTCTTGACAATTTCATGTCAAGCTGACAACGAGAATTGCCCTGAATATGTGTGGTCGCGAGGTAATCGAACACTTGAATTGCCCAGAATTCATTTACTAAATCTACAACAACCACATAGCAAAATGACGTAAAGCAATTAAATGAGAGCAATAAAAAAAAATATTTTCCAACAACAACGCTACGCATATTCAGAACAACAACAATCCCAAGTACCACAAACGATACACAGGCGGGCAGAGATCAAGGTAGAGGGGCACACCACACTCGGAACAGTTAGCACGCCGAGCTATGTATGTCTGTCTGTCGGTCTATATGTATGTCCGTCTATATGTCCGTCCATATTTATATCTCCTTTTCACTCCTTCCCACACAACCGTATAGCGCCATCTCACTCTAACACACACAACCGTATAGCGTCATCTCACTCTAACACACGTAAAGCATAGCTCCCAAATTTCAGTTGTCCCAGAAGGTACATATGTACACTATTTTGCTGTGAAATTGTTTAAGAGTTTTTTTCCAATAGAAGGTTTCTTGTGCAATTTGATCAAGTTTCTTCAAATTTTAGGGAAGTTAATTGCGGAGTTCCTCAGGGTTCTATTTTGGCTCCGCATTTATACAATATTTTTATGCATGATTTCCCACATCTTGCTACAAATTCGACTTGTCTTTTGTATGCCGATGATTCCATTCTTTAGTGTATACGCAGATCGAAAGCGTCAACTTCATAACTTCCCAGGCGTCAAAGAAGTCGGCCCAAAATGAATACGCCAGACGCTTGTCAAAATTTGTTTACATGTTCGCTACTTCTAATTTTGTTATTCGACTTGCTTCTCGATTGTGTGCCGCCTTTACCTTCTTTGAGTGTTAACAATACAATAATTAATAATTAATAATAATTAATACAAACAACAATAATTAATATTATATAATTAACACAATGAATTCAGAATCAGTGAGAACAATAATGGACGTTTTTGAAACACTAAATGTTGTGCAAGCATTGTGCGAAGAATACAATGTGTTTTGTAAGCGAAGATGAAAAACTTCCTGAATAAAACTTTACATAACAACATATCTTCCAATAAAACATTCTAACAGCAAAACTGGGCGCGGTCCGCCCACATTCACACTATTTATACAGTATAACTCATGAAAAAAATGTATTACTACGGAAATAAAGTTTAAATTTGAACACATTAATAAAACGACTAAGCTAGATATATTATTTTTAAAACAGGTAACGACCACGCCTAATATACAGTGGCGTAGGTAGAACTCATGGAGCCCGAGACGGTTAATCTACTTGGAGCCCCAAAAATGCCTAGAATTCAATAAGTCAATACTTCATGGACTTATCGCCCCACCCTAGCTACGCCACTGTATTTATACCCGTCTGTGTTTAAATGTGATTATAAGGTAGCTTTCCTTATAACGACATATTTCCCCTAGATTCAGTTTGTACTTAATGTTATTATTCTGCAATGTAAAATTTAAATAAATTTAAAATTTAATTAAATAAAACTTTTTCGTTCAAATCAATTTTTTAAAAACTTTTAGGTGTAGGGTATCTAATATTCTGCCGAATATAGCAATCTTACTGGTTCCATGTCTGTTTGGTACAAATTGATTTTAAAATTGAAATTGCTTACCGATAAACTAGACTCCAAATTCTAAGCATAACTGCATGACTGTTGTAGTAACTTCCGCTTAAACGTAAACTTCCGCTTAAAAGGCAAGCAGTTCACTCGCAGGCATTAATGCAAAGCTGCCGTAACTGAATATGTTGGCGTCGTGCTACTGATGATCGGCTACTTTTCTTCAGAGACTATCTTCTGGTTATGTTGTTGTAGTGGTTTCCAGACTGCTGACAATAAGTCATCTCGTCAGTTTCTGATTGTTGCTGCTATTAAATCTTCATGTTTCCCTTTCTATGGCGGTTGAATTTTTCGGTACTGCACTGAATGCAATCGCTAAGTTGGTCAGTCGTTCCAGCTACCCTTCCCCCTTCGAGTTGGTTGGGCGCTAATCGTCGCCCTGTTGTAAATGTTCGTAACTGTTGTGGAGTGTTGTTGCACTTCTGTTGTTGTGATGGGTGTACATCGGGATTGCCTGTTGGGTTCTCTGCATGATGGGTTACGCATACGCATTCAAATTTTACATATTTTAATTCTTTATTTGTATTTTTACAATGTATATTTCATTTTAATATAATTTGTTTATTACAAATTTAAAATTAATTGAATTTCAATTAAAATTTAATTAATGTATTTTAATGCTGATAAGATAACGTTATTTTGGTGCAATTATATTATAATATTCCTTTACTTTCTATATTATTTTAATGTATGCTTTTATTTTTCTTTTCAATCAATATCTAATTATGTTATTTTGTAAAAGTTTGTAAAAAGTGCATTTCTTTTTTTTTCTAATAATTATATGTTCATTCGTATTTTCTTTTAATTTTCTTAATTTCGTATTAACTGTCCATATTTTATTCTAAATTACAATTTAATTAATTTTTAAATTATTTTTATATTGTGTACATTATTATTTGTAAATGAACTTTAAATCTTGCATATATGTAAGTGTATAACAACGCTTTCATTATTTCTTTGTTTTATTTTTGGCTTTTGTTAAAAGTGATTTACTTTTGTTTTTGCTTTTTTTTTCATTAATTGCTTAAACTGACACTGCATTCTGCTCGTGTTCAGTTGCTCTACTTCTACACCTGCTTTGTTGCAGTGCTTGCGTTAATCGTTCAATTTTTAGCTTTTGTTTTGTTTGTTGTTACCGCGAATTCGCTAATATTTTACCTTGAATATTTATGTACTACATATTACATGATATGTTTATATATTTGTAATATATTATTTGTTTATATATTTGTAGAATATTTATAAGAAACAAAAATCTTTCTTATTCAGATTTATTTATATTACATTTTCTATTGCAACGATTGCAACTAGATGTATTTATCATGTGTAAACTAACTCTTTATGCATAGATTTCATGTGCATTTATTCCTATAATAAATGCAAATGCAATAATCATGACTGTTTAAAACGAAACAGCTACTTTTCATGTACCGTATATTACCAATAAAAATTAATACCAAGGGTTCAATTTCAAAATTTTACAAAAGAAATGACTTCGATATTAATTACGAATTTATTTTACTATTTTTTTTTATTTCTTTTACTATAAGTTTTCTTTTTCTTAGATTTTTACGCTTAAATAAACAAGTTGTTGCTTACTGAAACGCTATTCTGATCTATTTACTTTCTTGTTGAATTTTTTCAATATTTCATTCGTTATTCAGCCTTAAGACTGAAGTTAAATTAAAATTATTAGTAGTAAAATTAAAATTAAAAAATGTTAGTTTCCTACTATCCTATACTAAATTTTATCAATCCTATTCTATATATATTTATCCTATCCTAATCCTAATAAGGTGCCTATTTTGATTAATTTACTTTAATTTTCTTATTATTCCTATAAGATTTTCCTTGTTTAAGTGCTTTTAAAGATTACTTACATAATTATCTAGTTAATCCTATTTTCCCCTTAATTGCTATTATATAACTTAAGTAAGTTATTGTGGAATGGCTTTTCCCTTCCCTTAATATTTAAAACAGTAGTAATTGGGCTTTTAATCTTTACTACTTTATATGGCCCTATCCATATTGGAGAAAACTTATTTTTCCTAGTCTGGTTCTTAATTAATACACTATCTCCTACTTTAAATTCTACTAAATTTAACTTATTATCGTACTGATTTTTGGCTATTTGTTTAGCCATGTCCTGATTTTTCCTCACTATTTCGTGAGCTCTTTGTATTTGGAATTTTAATACTTTATTTGGGTCTTCGGCATTATATACCGGACTACACTTCCTTTTTAAGTTAGTCGGCATTTCTGTATCGAAACGTGGGGTGTGTGGTTATGAACATGCATGGCTGCAGTTAACCATTGATCCCAATTCGACCCATCTTCTTTAGCAAAACTACGCAAATATTCCGCTAAAGGTCTGTGGCTTCTCTCTAATGAACCATTTGCTTGTGGATGGTAAGGCGTAATATGCAATTTTTTAATCCCTAACAATTTGCAAGTATCTGAGAACAATTTCGAAATGAAATTAGTTCCGTTATCAGTAATTAGAATTCGAGGGATTCCGTAACGCGTGATTACTTCATCGTAGAAAGCTCTGGCGACAGTACTTGCTTCCGCGTCTGGGATAGCTGTACATGCCATAAATTTTGAAAAATCATCTTGGAATGTTAAAATATATTTGTTACCGGATACAGTTTCTGGTAGAATACCTACTATATCCATGTAAACTTTGTCGAATGGCCGCATTGGTGTATCTGTTAACACCATGGGCATTTTCGTCAATTTTGAGCTTTTATTAGCGTGGCACTTCGGACAGTTTTTGATAAATTCTTTTACTTGTCTTTGCATTCCTGGCCATCTGAATTGTTTCAGGATTCTTAAATACGTTTTCACCGCACCCTGATGTCCTCCCAGTGGTGAATTGTGAAAATCTTTAATCACTGTTTCTATTTGTTTCGGGTCGGACAGCAATGTTGCTGTGTTATTTGTTCCGTTTCCCGGTTCCTCCTCATCCTTGTCGCCTTCAACGGTTGTTCCTTGTTGTTGGCCTTGGTTCGCTATTTTTGTTTTTGACCGTGTTTGTACGGCTCCTATTGTTTTGCGGTTTTCTTGAGGAATTCTGCTCAGTGCGTCTGCGTTTAAGTTTTTCTTGCCTGGCTTATATAAGATTTCAAAATCGTATTCTGACAATTTGTGTCTAAACCTTGCCAGTCTTGAGGTTTGGTCCTTTAAATTGGCTATTCCCTTTAGTGGTTGATGGTCAGTAAAAATTTTGAAATGTCTCCCTAAGAGATATGCTCTGAAGTTTTTTGTTGCCCAAACTATCGCCAAGAATTCCTTCTCTATTGTTGAATATCTCTTTTCTGTGTCGCTCAGCGCTCGGCTAGCGAAAGCTATTGGTCTATCTTCGCCTACTTCTCCTTGCGAAAGTACGCTTCGTTACTTGCGTCGGTCGTTAACAGAAATTCTTTTGAAAAATCTGGATATGCCAACACTGGCGGTGACATGACTGCTTCTTTTAATCGTTCAAATGCTTGCTGGCAGCCTTCTGTCCAGATAAATTTTGCGTCTTTCCGTAGTAATTTGTTGATAGGTAGCGCTATCTTAGCTGTGTTTTCAATAAATTTCCTGTAGTAATTTATTAGTCCAAGAAATGCTTGTACCTCTTTTCTGTTTCTCGGTACTCCTATGTTCTTTACACATTCTACCTTGTAGGGGTCTGGTAAAGCACCATTTTCCGAGCATTTGTGCCCTAAATACACTATTTCCTTTCTCAGAAATTTGCATTTCTCTGTATTCAGTTTTAAATTATGTTCACGTAACTTCTGTAATACTGAACATAACCTTTGCTCGTGTTGTTTTAGATTTCTACCATATATAACTATGTCATCTAAATAAACAAAACAGTCTATCCCTTGTAGACCTGTTAGGATATGATTCATTATCCTTTGGAATGTTGCTGGGGCACCTGTTAGCCCAAATGGCATTCGATTGAATTCGAAATGCCCTAGTCCCATACTAAATGCTGTTTTCTCCTTGTCCCTTTCATCGACTAAAACTTGGTGATATCCACTTGCCAAATCTAGCGTTGTAAAATATCTGCTATGGCCTAATTGCTCTAAAATTTCGTCGATGCGCGGAATTGGAAAAACTTGTTTGATTGTAGCTTCATTTAGTTTCCTGTAGTCTATTACGAGTCTCCATTTTTTCTCGCCGTCCTTGCCACTTTTCTTGGGCACTAAAAGTAACGGTGAGTTCCACGGTGATGTGCTATGTGTGATTATGCCATCATCTAAAAGTTTGTTCACTTGTTTATTTATTTCCTCCCTATGTATTTGAGGTAATCTGTATTGTTTTCTATTTATGGGCGGCTGATCTGCGCCTGTTGGAATTTCGTGTTTCAATACACTTGTAAACGAGAGTTCGTCTCCATCTAATAGGAAGACGTCATGAAAAGATTTTACTACTTCTTCTATGGAATTCTTTTCCTCCATATTTAAATTTTTATCTAACTCAATTTCATTGAGCAATTCATTTATTCTCTTTTTGACATCTATTCTGCCTATGCTATTTATTGACTTAGTACTTTGTATTGTGTACTCGTCGAAGTTTGTGAATTTTGGTTTAAATTCGCTATTTATTTCGTAATCATATTCTGTTGTATTTAATATCGGAGCATAAATCGTATTATCTTTCACATTTACTAATGTGTCTGCTATATAGATTCCTGGATCTATTTCTTCTTTATGAATTACAACATTATTACATTTTGTACGAAGTTTTAATGGTACTATCGTAATTGTTCTAGCATCAACTGGTATATAATGTTGATTATTTTCCTCTTCTATCTGTTCGACAGTTTTTATCGGTAATTCTAAAATAACCTCTTTCTTTTCATTGAAGAGTGTTAAAATCTTTTCCATTGTATTTATATTGGATTTGTTCCACAAATTATCCCTTCCTAGTGTGCCGTCTGCCGGTACTCCTTGTTTAAGTGACACAACGTGTAGCGTTAAACGTAAGGACTGTACCTCATTATGACATATAGTAGTTGATCCTTCTGTAGTCACATAACCTCCAAATGCTCCGCTCAAGTCTTTCCTATTTGACTTGTTTATTATTGTGCTATTTCTTATTGCACTTTTCTTTATCAGGCTTGTATCGGCTCCTGTATCTACCAGTAAAATAAGTTTTCCATTTATCGCCTCTGCGAAAGGTAATTCGATGAACACGTCATTTAGCTGCGTTTGATTCCCGTTAGATACTCCTGTTTCTGTATTATTATTTGCTAACTTGTTCATTGAGCAAGCTACTTTTGGGTTTGAATTCTGTTTTTCCTCTTTCGTTATGATTGGTATCTCTGAATCAACTTTTTCTCCAAATGTATGATTTCTCTTTGTGACGTTGTTTTTATTATCGTCAGTCTTCTTCAACTTGATATTAAGTTTTAAGTCTTTTGAAGTTGGTAACGTTTCAACAATCGCTTCCGATGTCGGACTTACGGTTACCACTTTATTTGTTAAAGTCGGTAACGTACCCACAATCGGTTCGGATGTATGAATTACTGTTACTCCTTCATTTGGCCTTAAGTTACTAATATTTTTGGGTCCCCAGATTATTGGCCTATTCTGGGCCCTTGGCAGTTTCCCGGACTGTTGCTTTGGGACTTCTCCCAACTTTTCTTTGCATAACATTCGAGTGTATTATGTCCTACTCTTTTGCACCATTCACATTGAGATTGATTCTTTTGTATTCCGTTTGCTGGATTCGGCTTCTGCTTTCCATACGTCTGTTTCTGCCAATTCTGTTGGGCTTGGTGGGGTTGCCAATTACGTTGGACTTGGCTTGGTTGCCAGTTTTGTTGTGGTCGGTTTGTTTTCCAGGTTTGTTGTCCTTGATTCTGATTATAGGGCATTTGATATTTCTTATATGCCCCACTTCCTTGGCTTTCCTTTTTGCTACACCTCCAGTTTGTCTCGTGTCCATATTCTAGACACTTTTGGCAATACGGCGTGTTTTCCCTAACCAAACACTTTTCTCTAGTGTGCCCACGTTTATTGCAGAATGAACAAACTATTTTCTCCTGTGGCGCTCTCGAGACGTTTTGCCTTTCTTCTGGTCTTTTATACTCCACGCGATTTTGTACAGGGGGTCTTGTGTAGGGGTCTACCCAATTCATATTCATTGCCGGTGTCATGGTTGGTTGATGTATGGAGTTACTTCTTTGTATTTCCACCAGCGTGTTTACTGCTATTTCCGTCATTTCCTCTATACTTTTCCGTGTAACATTTAGCATGTGAGTTCGTAACGTCGCATCCGTTAACCCTGTTCTAAACGCCTTATTTGCCGATGTCGTTACCATAGATATAATTGCGCTGTCACCTTCTCCCTTATAGGTGTCTTTTATTATCTGCAAAGCTTGTGCTTTTTTCGCGTTTAGACGTCTTGCGAACTGCCTAATGTCCTCATTGTGCAATTGGCTGCAATTCTGGAGTTCAGTCAACGTCACGTCTAATGAAGCTGTGGGTAGGTAGGCTCTTCGTATCATTAGGTATAATTCTTCCAGGCTATTAAAACGTTGTGAGCCTACAAGATCATAAGCGTCTCCATATAATCTTTGTTTGATGCATTCTATGTAAAGTGGTTTATTTGCCTCAGTTGCTTCATTTGTAGCTAACGCGCACGCCTGTATGAACTTATACACTTCACCTCTCAAATCTGGTGACTGCGTTCCCGCAAACAATGGAACAATACTGCTTGTTATTTTTGCTATTTCTGCTATTCCCATCTTGCTGTGATCTGCCGCTGGCTGTTTATATGTAGGAAATGAAATTGGATTATATTCCTTTTGACTGGCTGCGGCTGGGGTGGGTTCCTTATGGTTCTTTTCTAAGGCTAAATATGCTTGCTCCTGCAACGACTCGGCCATTAATTATCCTATACTTATTGTTATAAGTATGTAATTTGGATAATTTTGGAATCAATTAAAACTTTAATTGATTCTCTAAAAGCAATTAACTTTTGCTTATTCAGCTTTAATACGGCTCATTGACACCCCTTTTTTTTTTCTCTTCTTCAATCGCGTTGTGAACATTCGCTATACATTCGTACGCTTGTTGTTTTGCTTCGCTTATTCATTTTTTTGTGTAATCCGAGCTCGTTGCTTAATTATGCTCGCCCGTTGCCTGACGTACTTTAGTGTTTATTGTCTTTTATTTTTGTATTGTTTTTTGCTACTAGCTGCTGCTTGTAGTTTGACAATTCTGGCCTTGCTTGAAGTTCAAGTTCAAGTTTATGACCTATTTCTTTTTGCCACTACAGCAGAATCGATTTCGTTTAACGCTTGCAGCTATTGCTGTTGGCCTGGTCACTATGAATAATAAAAAAAAAACAAGGAATAAGTTTGGTGAATTCTTTTTATTTCCAAAGCTTAATATAACATAGTTTAATTTATTGTTTTCTAAATTTGTTTGTGTTAATATAACTCCAATTTTATTTTTTCATCACATTAAATTTGCTTTAACGTAATACTTCTAAATTTACTTGTATACTTCTAATTATTGTTTCCAAAATTTAAGGTCTGCAATTTTAAATATATCTTTTATTTTAACAATTTGTAATAATTTAAGAACGATTATGATGGTTTCCTTTTTAGGTCTTTGTTGGTCAATTTTTGGTATCTTCATGTTTCTAGCACCTTTCCGTTTGCGTTCTCTCAAACTTTGCTCTAGTTGATCTATTTCCTCCCAAACTTGGTGTGTCCTGTCCCACGGGATTGGATTTGCGTCATTGGTTACCAGTGCCTTTAAATATCCTAGTCGCTTCCTTGTCTTTACTAGTTTGCCTCCGCGCCGCTGCTTCGGTTCCGTTCCTCCCTCTTGCTGCGGTATTGCTGTAGCTTCTTTTTCCTTCCGAATTTGTTGTCGCTTTCGGTATTCCTCGATTGTTAGTCTGGCTGGTCCCTGCCTCTTTATCTCCGATGGTATGTACTCCGGAGGTTGCACTTTAGTTTCCGTCACGTTTTGTGGAATGTACTCCATTTGTTTGATGAATTTTTTCAGCGATTTTCCTTTCCCTGTTAATTTTTAAAATTTCCATTTTTATTAGTAATGACATTTCGATCTGTTTTTAATAATTATGTGCTAATAGTTATTTGTTAATATTTTTATTAATAGTCTGGTTTTTTTTTTTTTTCTTAAAGCTTGAGCTCGCTACTTTATTTAAAACGGCGGCGAAGCGTTAACTGTTTTTCCGCCTTTGCTGAGGTAAGTTGTAACAATCACCCAGTATTTATTCATAGTTATATATTTCTAACTGTAACTAAAGCTCCGAATTTTTGAGCATTTTACAAGGTTAAGACTTGTTTTAATTTTTGCTCTTGTTCAGTTCACCTCAAGTCTTCATAAAAGTACAACGCACGCATTAACTCTATACATCAATAACTCTAAAAATCGAGATAATAAAGTAAAACAAAACTAAAGGAAATTTCTTCATTTTAAACTATAATCCAAATAAAAAGTAACTTGATTCTCAAACATTTATGGTCCTTCGAGCCGGATGTTGTTTTTTTTGAAGTAATTTTCTAAAAAAAAAAACTGATTAAAAAAAAAAATTGAAACAAATTTATATTTTTCATCAAAAATTAAAAAGTTATAAAATACATGAAAGTGACAAATATTTTAATACAGTTAGAGTTATCGTGAAGAAAACTTCTCTATACCAAAACTAGTCAAGAAAGAACCGTACAGGTTTATTGTACTCATCTTTCAATTGTTATACTCATCTTCAAAGAGAAAAAAAAATGTCTTTAGCGCAAGAGGCTCTTATACTGAAGCAACATGATATTATGGATCTCATTAAGAATTCAATTGCAAATCTCAAAAATCTTGGCGACAACGCCAACACTAGGGCACACATACAAACGCGGTTGACTCTCTTGGACGCCAACTGGGGAAGATTTCAATCTGGTCATGACAAACTGTGTGGTGCTCGCTCTTCAGAGAATGTACGTGAGCTGCCTTACTTCAAAACTAATACTTACGCACATTGTGAAGAAGCTTACGCAAATGCGCGTGCAACAATGCTTGTTGTGTTAGAGTCTACCAATGAAACTCTCTCTGAAGATACGCTAAATCAAACAGGTTTATCTCTCAACCACCACCTGTCTAAGCATAGTCATACTTTGCCAAAAATTACGCTCCCAAAATTTTCTGGCGATTATCAATCATGGCGCCCTTTTCATGATTTGTTCACTTCTATGATAAGACTAAATAAAGATCTCTCTTGTGTTGAAAAATTACACTACCTTCGCTCTAGTCTCAGTGGAGAAGCTGAACAGTTAATTTCTAATCTACCTATTTCTTCTGAAAATTTTACACCGGCATGGGATTTACTGTGTGAACGTTACGACAATAAAAGAATCATAATTGATCAGCATATCGAGACAATTTTTCAACTAAAGGTGATGCAAAAAAAGTCAGCGAGTGAATTAAAATATTTACTTGCAATGGTGAAACAATCTCTTGGAAGTCTCAAGACACTTGGAGCTCCAATTGAACATTGGGATTATGTGATTGTACATATTGTTGTACAGAGGCTCGATCGCTCTTCACACGAAGCTTGGGAGGTACATTGTGGAGCCTCAAAGATGCCAGCTTCGTTCGTAGATCTCGAAACGTTTCTGTGTGGACGTATTCAAGCTCTGGAAAGTATCGAATCTAGAATTTATTCAATTTCTTCGACGCAACCTCGCTCTCAGGATGCAATTCATAAATCAAAGTATCAACAAGGAGTCAAAACTCATCTCTCAGCAATACAATCCAAGCCTGTTCAGGTTTCACATAATTTAACTAATCAATCGTTCAATAATATTTGCTCTCTTTGCAGTAATGAGCATTATATAGCCAGATGTCCGATATTTCAAAGCAAGACTCCAGCGCAGCGACATGCTTTCGTCGTCGAAAAAAAACTTTGTTTTAATTGCTTAGGGCCGCATCGAATAGCGATGTGCAGAAGCTCCAAAAGATGTCAGTACTGTGGAGCAAACCATCACTCTTCAATTCATAACGCTCAGCAGGTGCCAGTTGCAATAACTGACGCTTTCAGTAAGACTTCTTCGAACTCATCACCATCTACAAATCAACAGCCCAATATCAATATACGTCAGGATCCATGCTCATCAAATGCAGCCGTAAGCAATCATGTTCTACCTAATCGCGAATTTAGTTCCTCCAAAGTACTCCTTGCAACCGCAAGCGTCAGACTCCGTTCTCACAACGGAAAAGAGCTGAGAGCACGAGCTCTTCTTGATCAGGGTTCAGAAATCTCTTTTATAAGTGAATTTTTAGTACATCAACTACACCTTAAACGTCAGAATGCAACGTTTCCTCTTATTGGGATTGGCGCCCAACGTGCGGGCTCTACGAAGGGAGTGGTATCGTTCAAACTACTTCCACATTTTTCCTCACAATTCGAATGTGACGTAACCGCATATATTTTACCAAAACTTACTGCTCAGTTACCTTCAACAGAATCGTCTCCAGGGGAATGGCCACATCTACGAGGAATCACACTGGCTGACCCAAGTTATATGAAACCCGGACATATTGATTTAGTCTTGGGTGCAGATATTTATGGCTATCTTCTCGAAAATGAGATATTAAAAGGGGATGTAAATACTCCAATAGCTCAACGAACAGCTTTAGGCTGGATAATATCAGGTATCAGTGGGGAGGAAATCAACAGCGCCTGCGGGTCTCGCAACATACAAGGGTTTCAATGTTGCGTGGATCACGATCTCTACCAACAAATTCAGCGTTTCTGGCTACAAGAAAATCACGATACTACAGAAAACATTTTATCAGCTGAAGAAGAAGAATGTGAATCTCATTTTGTGTCTACTCATAAACGTGCAGCTTCAGGAAGATATATTGTACGTCTTCCGTTTAAACGATCTCCAGAAGAGTTGGGTGAGTCGTATAACAATGCTTATAAAGCATTACTTAACGTTTTACAAAAACTTTCATCAAATATTGAATTAACTAAACAATATTGCGAATTTCTTCGAGAATATGAGGAACTCAGTCATATGACGCCAATTTCTGATAAACTTAATACGCTAACTCACGGTTACTATTTACCTCATCATGGAGTCCTACGGGAGTCGAGCTCTACAACAAAGTTACGAGTTGTTTTTAACGGCTCTTGTAAAACAAGCAGCAAAAAATCTCTCAACGATGTTTTACACGTTGGTCCAAAACTCCAATTAGAGATATCAAATGTTATCACATGGTGGCGACAGTTTCGCTTCGCATTCTCTGCGGACATTGAAAAGATGTTCCGTCAAATTTTAGTTCATCCAAATGACTGGACGTATCAACGAATTTTATGGAGTACACCTCCATCTCCAGAAATACGAGTTTTTGTCTTGAAAACTGTCACATATGGACTCGGTCCAGCGCCATATTTAGCAAACCGCGTCTTAACTCAATTAACATTAGACGAAGGTCATCAGTTTCCCGCTGCTGTCGACATAATCAAGAAGGGTACATACGTTGACGATACCTTTGGTGGAGCTGATACTGTCGAAGAAGCCCAGAAAGTTGTAAAACAGCTAGATAGTTTGTGCATGGCGGGCGGTTTTCAACTTCAAAAATGGTCCACAAATGAACCAAGCATATTAACTAGTATCTCTAAAAATCGTTTAACATCAAGAAATTCATTAATTTTTGATGACTCATTATCAGTTAGAACACTAGGAATCAGTTGGCAACCAGACTCTGATACATTCACTTTCGTTTATCCATATTTGTCAGTTAAATCTCCATATACAAAAAGAAAATTATTATCATGCATTGCAAAACTTTTCGACCCACTTGGATGGATTAGTCCGATCACTATTCGAGCAAAAATATTCATGCAGGACCTTTGGATGTTAAAAATTCAATGGGATGATGCTATTCCAGAGATTTTATCTCAACGTTGGGTTTCCTTTATGCAAGAACTACAAACTGTATCTCAGCTTTCAATTCCAAGGTGGATCGGTAAATCAATGCAAGCACTGGGAGTAGAGATTCATGGATTTTCAGATGCCTCTGAACACGCAATGGCAGCTGTTATCTACATAAGAGTTATAGAAGATTTCGACGTAATTCGCATAAATATCGTTGAGGCAAAAACGAAAGTAGCGCCTCTAAAAAAGTTGTCAATTCCAAGATTAGAACTAACAGCGGCACTTATGTTATCAAAAAGAGCAAGTCACATACAAAAGATCCTCAATCTCTTTGAAGCACCAATACACCTCTGGACCGATTCTTCTGTCGCGCTAACATGGATAAATGGACATCCATCCAGATGGCGAGACTATGTAAGGAACCGCGTTACTCAAATACAAGAATCAACTCCTTCAGCAATATGGCATCATATCTCAGGTAAAGATAACCCAGCAGATTGCGCTTCCCGTGGTATCTCATACCAACAACTACTTAAAAATTCTCTATGGTGGAATGGGCCTAGTTGGCTCTTATCTCATTCCTCCTCTTGGCCAAAATCCAAAATAGAATTAGGCCGTGATATCAATCTTGAAGAAAAACCGAAGACAATCACGCATACATACAAAGAGGTTTTATCAGTCTGGGAACTTATTGAAAGGTATTCAAGTATAACGCGTCTGTTGAGAATAACTGCTATATGTCGAAGAGTAATTTTAAGAAAAAGTCATCTTAATTCATTCATCACTCCTCAGGAACTAAAATTTGAAAATCTCTTTTGGGTTAAAGTTACTCAAAGAGCCTACTTTAATTCAGAAATAAAATTACTATCAAAAGGTCAAACATTGTCTAACTCTAATCCACTCAGCAAGATGATACCATTCGTGGACGACAAAGGAATGCTACGTTTGGGTGGCAGACTTCGTAATGCACTCCTAGATCCAGACACTAAACATCCTCTAATATTGCCACGCGAATCGACGCTAACTAAGTTGATAATCGCTGACGCACACGAAAAGACTATGCATGGGGCCACTCAAATAACTATGGCCTACATTCGACAAACGTACTGGATTCTAGGTGGACGTGCACCAGTAAAAAATCATGTTCTTCGTTGCGTTCGATGTGCTCGTCAACGTGGAATAACTGCAAAGCAATTGATGGGTCAACTCCCACCTTCTAGAACTACTCCATCAAGACCTTTTCTTCATGCAGGAGTGGATTATGCTGGTCCGCTTATGATCAAAACATGGAGAGGGAGAGGAGCGAAGAAACATAAAGGCTATATAGTCCTCTTCGTTTGTTTTTCAACATCTGCACTACACCTCGAGGCTGCATCTGATTACACCGTTGAAGGATTTCTCGCTGCATATAAACGATTTACGTCAAGACGCGGGATCTGTGCTACACTGACAAGCGATTGCGGTACCAATTTGGTAGGCGCTGATGTAGAGCTCAGAAAATTATTTTCCACATCATCTCAGCAGCTCGGAAAACTCGCTACTCTTTTATCGAACGATGGAACTGAATGGAAATTCAATCCCCCTTCAGCTCCACACTTCGGAGGAAAATGGGAGGCTGGCGTTAAGTCAGTGAAGTTTCACTTAAGGCGCGTAATTGGAGATACTTCACTAACATTTGAAGAGCTTACTACGTTGCTCACACAAATAGAGGCGGTTCTCAACTCACGGCCATTATGCCCTCTCTCAGATGATCCTACTGACTTGAATTCACTAACTCCAGGTCATTTTCTTATAGGTTCAGCTTTAACATCGATTCCCGAGCCATCACTCTGCGAAATACCTTTATCAAGACTTTCTCGTTGGCAACTTCTCCGACAGATGCTGGAACGCTTTTGGGATCGTTGGTCAAAAGAGTATCTTCAACGTTTTCAAGCCATATCAAAATGGAAAAAGAGCACTGATCAGATTCATCCTGGTAACTTAGTACTCATTTCGGATGAACGCTATCCTCCGTCTAAGTGGCCTCTCGGACGTATACT
Source organism: Myopa testacea (assembly GCA_949629155.1). Lineage (NCBI taxonomy): Eukaryota > Metazoa > Arthropoda > Insecta > Diptera > Conopidae > Myopa > Myopa testacea. The sequence goes on from OX451347.1 coordinate 25,664,852, forward strand.
AGAAGTTCATCCTGGTACTGATGGCTTAACTCGAGTAGCAACTCGAGTTTGTGTTAATATAACTCCAATTTTATTTTTTCATCACATTAAATTTGCTTTAACGTAATACTTCTAAATTTACTTGTATACTTCTAATTATTGTTTCCAAAATTTAAGGTCTGCAATTTTAAATATATCTTTTATTTTAACAATTTGTAATAATTTAAGAACGATTATGATGGTTTCCTTTTTAGGTCTTTGTTGGTCAATTTTTGGTATCTTCATGTTTCTAGCACCTTTCCGTTTGCGTTCTCTCAAACTTTGCTCTAGTTGATCTATTTCCTCCCAAACTTGGTGTGTCCTGTCCCACGGGATTGGATTTGCGTCATTGGTTACCAGTGCCTTTAAATATCCTAGTCGCTTCCTTGTCTTTACTAGTTTGCCTCCGCGCCGCTGCTTCGGTTCCGTTCCTCCCTCTTGCTGCGGTATTGCTGTAGCTTCTTTTTCCTTCCGAATTTGTTGTCGCTTTCGGTATTCCTCGATTGTTAGTCTGGCTGGTCCCTGCCTCTTTATCTCCGATGGTATGTACTCCGGAGGTTGCACTTTAGTTTCCGTCACGTTTTGTGGAATGTACTCCATTTGTTTGATGAATTTTTTCAGCGATTTTCCTTTCCCTGTTAATTTTTAAAATTTCCATTTTTATTAGTAATGACATTTCGATCTGTTTTTAATAATTATGTGCTAATAGTTATTTGTTAATATTTTTATTAATAGTCTGGTTTTTTTTTTTTTTCTTAAAGCTTGAGCTCGCTACTTTATTTAAAACGGCGGCGAAGCGTTAACTGTTTTTCCGCCTTTGCTGAGGTAAGTTAAAACCTCAAAAACAAAACTGCAAGGTTTGCAATCTCTTGTTCGAACAATCTAATAAGCGGGCTCATTTGAGTTATTCTTCGCTAACTGATTTCTATTGTTTTTTGTTTTATAAGCAAGTAATTGTAATTGCTTCTTCTTGAAGTAGTTAATAACGTGGCTTTGTTTCTCCAGCGATATGAAGTGTTTAACGCTTTACTCTAAATGTTAACTTCTAATAATGGGTTTTTAAAGTCACCCAAAAAAATTTTCAAACTTTCAAAAATTTCCGACGAACTGATGAAATTAACTATCGATTAAGCAAATTAAACTGTGCGACTTTGAAATCAAATACAAATTTGATGACAAAAGTCTAAGACACACTCGAAAGTATACAATTTTACCGCATACTTTACGCGTTTTATTTTAGTCCTTATCGGATTCCTGTTTTTACCAATTTGCGTTTATCATTTGAATTTTACCACGTTAAATTTATTTAAGTAAGTAAAATCACTCTGATTTTCGCACCTTTTGGTAATTACAGCACCCAATATTGTGAAAATATATAAAAAAAACACAAAAACTATGAAATAGCTTGCCGAGTGAAAAAGGGTCGACCTCAGTAAAGATTTTTGTCCGGCTAATGCCTAGGACAAGGAGACAAGTTTGCCGTGCAATTAAGCTGGCATCCTTTTGATGAAACCGATGATTTTGGTACCTGAAAGTTATTCTATGTTTTATATAATATATATAAAATAATATATTTGATATAGTAATACAATTAAATTCTTTTAATTCTACTACTATTCTTTTCCACTTTTTCCTATTATTTTATTCTACTTTTATTTTTCAATTTTCTACTGTTCTAAAAATTCGTCTGTTCTAACTTTATGATTCCATTTTTTATTTCTATTAATGAATTTTAATTTTATTTTTCATTTATAACTTCCTAACTGTAGCATTTCAATTATATTTCACTTTTCACTTCCTGCTTTTTCCTAAACTACTAATCTTTGTTATATCACTTACTTTTTAATTAATATTTAACTCTTATTTTTAATTTTCGTATTTCATTGTTACTTACTTTTTCCTTTATTCGAGCGATCCTCGGCTCGAAAATCCGGTTGCGCCAATTTGTTGTAGTATGCTAAGGGTGGTCCTCTAATCTTTCGTTTCGACTTCAATTAAAGATTTTCTTCTGGACGGATTCTTTGTGTTTTATTCGTATTTTATTTTAATTTATAACACTGTTGGTTACTTTTAAATTGAACACTACTGTTAAAACTATTTTACTCGAACACTTAGGTTATATTTACAAGTTGTTTAAAACTACTTAAACGCGACTTAACTACGACTTCTTCGACGAGAGAGTTTAACAAGACTCCCGATCGAATCTTTTCTATTTTCCACCTTGGCTCGGTTGACACACCCGTCGACTGAACCAAAGTGGGTCAGTATGCCGTGTTTCGCAATTTCCATTATTTCGCAATATTAAAATTGTAAAATTCGCAGAATCAATACGCGGAAGAAAATCGTTCTCAATTTAATTCTTCCGCGTGTGGATTCTGATCGTTGGTTATTTTAAGTCAAGCGTTTTTATGGTTTGGAAGCTTGCTACTGAAAGCTAGCTTCCACGATCCATTCAAATACGCTGTGGTTTTTATGGTTTGGAAGCTAGCTATTGAACGCTAGCTTCCACAATCCATTCCATACGACGTGTTCTGGTTGCTACCTTGGCTTTTAAATTTACTTTAAACGAAGCTTGACTAAAGCTTTTGGCTTACCACGCAAAGTGCTGTGGTTGCACTAATAACGTGAACTTGGCCTTGACTCACTCGCGGAGTAGTATTATAAAACGATAATACTGGCCTTGAAAGTTCTTATCTCCCGGAACTGGAAATTGCGATCGCGACATACAACATGACAATGAAATATTAAATTTTTTTTTCAACTTGCAAATGTTTTTATGTATTTACTTCAGTATATTTGTCATTGTAAAACTAGAAACCTAATACAATAATGGATACTTGATATATATATTCAAATATATTTAAAATTCAAAGCTAGTTACTAGAATGAAAATTAAATGAAAAATTATATATTGTAATTAGAGAGAAAGACATACATTTCAATTAAATTTTATCTTCTAGTTAAATTTCACTAACAGAGAGTTTATCAGAAACAATTGTGGTGAACAGAAATCAAAAACCAGTACCTATTATCGAGAAACATATTCTATATACATAATTATCTATTTATTACAAACTTTATGTAGAGTTAGCGAAACTGCTCCTGTGTAATATTTCTCACAAATTCTGTTCTTTATTTTGTACCGGTTTTTCTTTCCAGCGCAAAAGTGCATCGCAATGGGAAACAGATGTAGTTCTAGATTAAAAAAACGGAAGGACAATTTATCAGAGAATTCTGATGAGTAAGTATGGCATATAATGTTATGTTTACGGTGGATGACATCTTTTTATAGAGGACCAGGGAGACCCTTCGTCATACCAGCCCGGTTTCGAATTTCTAATTGAATTTGTTTATAAGGTCCTCGAAAAGGTTCGGCCTCGCTTTAGGTTAGACTGTACACAGCGCTGCACAAAGCGAGGAGGTGATCAAAAAAGGTGCTAAGTGCTTCTACATGACCCGCAAGGCTTGCATGTGGAAATGCATTTTTACCGATTTTACGCCTCCTTCATCGTTTCGAGGTCCGCTTCCTTCATCTTAAAATCGGCTAAGACCTTTCATGGCTAAGATCGGCCAGATTGGTCTTTCATTTTCATGGTAAATATTTCGGCCTGGAAACTGCTACAGTGTTCTAGCGGCCCAAGAGCTTCTTTGAGATTTATATACATATTTCTGGACTATATTGGACTGCTGCATTTATTCCATTCCTCAACTTAGTGCCGTCCTAAATCCATAAATTATATTAGAACATCTACGTCCAAGCTTGAGATCTTTACGCCATCCACTTTTCAACTCTACAAGAGTCAAGTCAAAGGGTTCCATTGTCCTATCCATATTCTGCAGTGGTGTAGGGTAGGTATCCTAATTATCCTTCCGTTCTTTCCATGTTGACACTGAGAACTCCTTTATTGCCCAGACATAAATCTCCTTGAAAGGCCCTCCATTATTGAATCTTGTTGTAGTAGGTTAAGGGTGGTCTTCTAATATTCCGTTTCGACTTCAAGTAAAAGTCTTCTTCTTGGCGGATCCTTTGTATTTTATTTGTATTTATTTTTATTGATAACACTGCTTGTTATTCTTAAATTAAACACTACTGTTAACACTATTTTAACGCGAACACTTAAACAAGTTGTTTAAAGTTCTTTCCGCGACTTAAACGCGACTTAACTACGACTTCTTCGTCTGGGATTTTTCACAAGACTCTCGTTGGAATCTTTTCTGTTTTCCACGTTGGCTCGGTTGACACACCCGTCGACCGAACCAAAGTGGGTCAGTATGACGTGGTTCACAATTTCCATTATTTCACAAATTCAAATTTGTGAGATTCGCAAAATCCAATCGCGGAAGAATATCGTTCTCAATTTAATTCTTCCGCGTGTGGATTCTGATCGTTTGTTTTTCAAGCCAAGCGATTTTAGGGTTTGGAAGCTTGCTACAGAACGCTAGCTTCCACAACCCATTTTAATGCCAAGCGCTATGGTTTTTATGGTTTGGAAACTCGCTATTGAACGCTAGCTTCCACAATCCATTCCATGCGAAGTGTTCTGGTTGCTAACTTGGCTTTTGAAGTTACTTTCAACGAAGCTTGACTAAAGCTTTTGTCTTACCACGCAAAGTGCTGTGGTTGCATTAATAACGTGAACTTGGCCTTGACTCACTCGCGGAGTAGTATTATGAAAGCAATAATACTGGCCTTGAAGTTCATGTCTCCCAGAACTGGAAATTGCGATCGCGACATACAATCTGTAGATTACAGAGATTGAGAGAAATTTTCAAATCAGCACCTTCTTTCAAAAAAGAAGGTGGTTAAGAGCAAATTGTTTCAAATTCGTTTGCTTATCTAATTATTGAGGATATATTCGTAATGATTGCAGAGCTTAAAATATGGGAAATTCCGCCAATACATTCGATGCGTATTGTTGAAGATTCAGGTGATACTCCCAAGCGTTTGACTAGTCTTTCAGTCACCAAGTTGACTGGTGATCCTGAATCGAGAATAGCCATGAATTTGTGAGATCTTCCATTATTCGTGGAAGTCACAATCATTGCGGTGGCTAACAAAACCACCTTCTGCTTGCCGTTTTGAGTGTTGGCAGCTGCCACGGTAATTGGTGTGCTGTTCTCTTCAAGTGTGGTGGCCAGAGTTGGCTGATTTCTTTCTTTAACAACCGAAGTCGTTCGTCCAGGCTCCAAATATAACAGCGAGTTGTGCTTTTGGTTGCACTTAACACAACTTCGTGATGCCCATTTGTCTGCCTGTGGCATGCTTTAAGACAATTGATGCACAAGTTTTCCTTACGGACGAAGTTAAGACGATCTGACGCTCGTAATTGCAGGAATTTTGAGCACGCATATAAAGGATGTTGTCTTGCAATTGTTTGGTGGAGCCGTAGCAGCCGCGTGGACATGTGCTATTTTGTGCGTTGTTTGAGCCGCCTTCTGCCCAATCACTTCCAGTGATTGAAAGTGTCTATCCAAGAAGTCGAGAAAGTGGCTTATTTTCTGCATTTCAGTCGGATTCGAGATACTCTGTTCATATCGGATGAGAGGCTGTCTAATTTTTTCAACAGGATATGTAACAGCAGCGGATTCCACGTTGATGTGTCTACCTTTAGATTTTATAGAGCTAATAGGCACTCTTGTGTCGTGTCTTTTAGTCACTTGACATCGGATGCTGCACCGTTTATGGAAGGTTGATCCGCTAGCTTTAGCGTCAATGTAGATATCAAGATAAGCTTATTATCATAGCGTTCTTGAAGCATTGTCCAAGCTGATGTGTAGTTTTTTTCTGTTGATGTGAGATGATTTATGAGCCGTTCGGCCTCTCCAGTTACGTTAGACTTCAAGTAGTACATTTTGTGGAGATTCGATATTGGCTGCAGGTCCACGAGTTGGGAGAATAGTTCAGAGAATGGTCGCCAGTTCAAATAATTCCCGTCGAATTTAGGGATTTTTACCTTGGGTAAAAATGCGTGTCGTAGGGTCGCGTCAGCGAAGGATGACGGTGCCATGGTTGCGTGGTTGCCACCTCGGTCGGCATAGATGGCTAAATTGGTCAGTAACTGCCAATTTTCCTTTGCTCCATGTCGACGTACTTCTGATTGCTGTGCCCTATGGCTGCCGGATTTTCGAAGTGCATCCAGATTTCGTCATTTAGTGCCTCAATCTGTTGCCATGTCTGGCTGTTGTTCTGAATCTTCCACTCGCAGAATTGTCGCGGCTGATTCTCCAGATTTTCAGGAATAACGCTGATCAGACTCTGTTGTGAGGCTGCTCTGATGGCAAAGTTTCTTACAATTCCCAGTGCGCCTTGACTCATGGTTGCTTGCGACTGGTATTTGCTGTGTGCTCCTGCTTTTTCCTGATCTGTAGTTGCTGAATGCTGTGTGCTGAAGAATCCAATACTTTTCTTACGCTCGGCAGAATCCTTTTTGAAGTTTCTCACGATGCGTTAGATTTCTTCTCCATCCTTTGCTTGTTGAGCAATATGTCCCGCGAACATCTCCATTATGCTTACTTTGGTTCTTAGAAGTTGTGTCATGATCAAGCTATCACGTCGGGGTTACCAAAAATGTTTAGCAAAAAGGGATCTAAATCCGGTACTTGAACTGACTTTAGGCCTTTCTTGTTTGCTTTCGACTCGGTACTTGAACCGATTCGATGAGTTAACTGAAAAGTGAATGAAGAACCAATATTTGAAATGAAAACACTTTGACGTTTTTGATAGCTCGTTTATTGATAAAAGTTACAGTCTTTTGTACTGCTTAATTGTCTATGTAAGCATATTTGCTTGGCCGTTAACATTGGTTGGCCTTGAATTGAGTCAACGACCAACCATGTAGAACAGTCAGCAATTATACACTACATAGAAGTCCGAAGTGCAACGACCGATGGTTTTTTGGCACTGAACTGAGTCCATGACTTGGCTCAGGTTGCATTGGTCGTGCACGGATGGCTTCAAGCGGTGTCAGCAACTTCATGCAATTTAGCAGTATAAACTGTAAACGTAGCGGAATTGTGAAACGCTACATGATACATTTAAAGTTTGTGTGAAATAAAGTTAATAAAGAACAATGTGTATAAGCATATGTTACTAGTTACTTATTCTTTTCGGGACGGCTCAGATCGGAAAGAAAGAAGTTGGTGATGTGTAATTTTCGATTAAAAATTGCGTTCGCTCATTCTTGACCAGGGTTGTGTTAGATTAAAGTCACCAATTATAATTAAACGGTCTGCTCCCAACAATTTGTGAGAAACTTAAGTTATACAGCGAACGTGACTATTATAAACGTCTTCGCAAGAAGACGTTTATAAGAAGGCTTTTATATTACCTGCTCTTACATTCGGTGGAATGTAAGAGCAGGTAATATAAAAGCCTACGCTTGCTATTTTGACATAAACGCAGTAAATCGCTTGCCAAATAGGGCAAGAAAGAAAAGGGAAAGGAAGAAGATATTTTTTGACTGTGTTTGAATTCTATCTTTCTTGTTGCTAGCGTCGATGAGAAAAGCTTTCAGTCATGACTAGCATCCAAATTCAATGCCCAATCGTTGACTATTTTTTTGGGCTATCGCTAACTAGCAATAGCAAAATTTTGCTTTATTTTCATTTTTTCTGCATTTGGCATCTGTATATTATTTGTCTGTGGTGGTAGTATACTTTTGGGGGTTTTTAAATTTCTAGGTGCTCGGTAAATAAGGCAAAAATTAGCGTAGCAAACTTTTTAGTCTATGCGGAATATATCAGACTGTGGGATATATCGGTAAAGTGCTAAGCTAGAGTTAAGTTATGTTTGCTATGTTGTTGTTGTTATTTAATATATTTTAGGCGTTGATGAGTGCTGCATGCATTTCGTAACGTCGAGCAACTGCAGTTTGCTAGTAAAGAAATTTTCTTACAACTACACCACTTAGAAAGATTAACTCCCAAGTAATCAAGCAGAGGGATTTTGAATGCACGTGTTTTGTACTCGTAGAAGCATGAAATTTCGATTATATTCGTACATGCACTAATTCTATTTCTGATGAGTGTGTTTTCAAACAATTTTCGTTAACGAGTAGATCAACCTCATTAACCTAATATAGAATATTTCATCTACATGTTTATAAATGCATTAAATTTTGGATATGAATGCTTATTCACTTATTCTATTCTTTGTAAACTCAATATGGGATAATTTTCACAAAAACAATTCTTTCTACTTTATTATATTGTATATACTATTATATGTATACTATAAGTTAACAAATCAATGTTTTTATGAGAAGTTAATGAAACAATTCTTCTCTTCAGGGCGAAGCTATTCGAATATATGTATATTTCCTTCTGTTCTTTCTCCGCCTGCAATGCATTTTTGATACTTGTTATTCAATAGCAAAAATCTGAAAGACAACCGTTTTGGAAGCATCCCACTATTCTCTTCACGAACTTGAGATTGTTGGTTTTGTTGTGTGTGGAGAGTCAGGCTTAAAATCATATTTGCACATGGCACCACGAATATTGCTGCTCTAATATTTGTTTGCTCTTTATGATCAAAAGCAGCAGTCAGGTGTGGGCAACTTGTAGCACTTTGTGCTCAAGTAACTATGTTCTGTTAAGTACCATCCTTCTTAAGATCGTAACGTCCTCGTTCGATAAGGATAGTGCTCCACACTAGTTATAACGTTGTTGTTTCAGAAGATAAATTTCTATTTGCATAGTCGCTCAGTCGCGAAGTTGGAGAAAAAATTAATTACAACTCCAATAGCTCAGATACTAATATTTTACAGATATTCAGTTTAAAGAAAAGGTAACAATTCAAAATCTCAAAGTACACTCTACACTCTACTCTATTTAAAGTACACTCTAAATTGTTTAATACAATTTTTATTTTAGAGAGTTTTAACATTTATTTCCTCTTATGTGTCTTTGCTATATTTTGTCTGTAATTTCCGTGGAAATTTCTGAAATGTACGAAAATTGAAAGAGTTTAGCAGAGATTCCTTTTGTGGATTTTCTTACCATCGATTAAAACCGTAGTGCCAAGGTCTTCCTCTACAACTTTCTCAACAAAAACCTTGTTAAACTTGTTTCCTAATCTTTTGTTTCTTTTAAGAAAAACCTTTTCTCCTACTTCATATATTTTTAACGATCTTCCTATATTAATTCTACTTAAAGTTTTTTCTTGAGCTTCGAACAATTTATTTCTGACAATATTCAGTATTTCAAAGGGATAATTACATTGGTACAGGGTACATCAATTGGTTTCGAGTTTGTAACAGACTGAACGCTACAGTTATACTTGTGAGTTGCTAATAACACTAAATCTATTGTTTCTGATATGTGCTGTTGTTCTTTAATGCATCGCGCTATCTCCATCAAGGTGGAGTAGAACCTTTCGATCTGTCCGTTACTTTCACAGTGGAGCGTAGGTATAAAAAATTGTCCCTGAGTAAGGTTTTAATTAAATTAGAGTGAAAAGCCTTTTCGTTATCAGATACTATAGTTTTGGTGTTATTGAAATTTAATATTTCCAAGAAAGCATCCTTTATATCCAGTGTGGATCTTGATTGGATAGGCTGGCAATGGCAATGGCAAATTTAGAAAATTTATGCATGCATGTCAAGATATGTTGCTTACCGGCTATAAAGATATCGATATGAAGAATATCCCCTGGACGCTTATTCTTATTCTGATAAGAACGCATATATTGCTGATTACCTCGCTTCAATTGTTGCAAATGAGGAATTTTAAGTCTTGGTTTGTGCGGAATTATGGAGTTACTAGCAGCGAACGCTCGTGCAAAGTCGTAACGCTTACTAGGTGGGGTGAAAAGTAACCTCGCGCTGCTACTGAAAAAAGGGTTATGGTGCCGATTGTTGCTGATTGTTGTTGACATGTGTGTTCCATGCAGAGTTGGGCAAAGTTATTAACTAGTTACTTTTCATTAAAGTTAATTTAACTTCGTTACTTTCACAGACGCCTTCGTTATCGTTGAAGTAACGAAGTTACTTGTCAGTCGTTAACGTTAAGGGTACGAAAGTAAGATCGTTTTTCTGATCGTTATCGTTAAAGTAACGAAGTTACTTTGCAATCGTTAACGTTAAAGTAACGAAAGTAGGATCGTTGACAAGAAGTTCTGATCGTTATCGTTAAAGTAACGAAGTTACTTTGCAATAGTTATCGTTAAAGTAACGAAAGTAAGATCGTTGTTCTGATCATTTTCGTTAATGTAACGAAGTTACTTCGGGTCGTTAACGTTGAAGCAACGAAGTTGTTCTTGAACTAGTTAAAAAAACGAGTAACTATAAACTTTAACTATGTTACTTTAATGAATTTTTGTTACTTTTGAGATTTAGGTATTTACCGTATTCTTCTTCGGTTCTGTGAAAGAAAAAAATTTTTTTTTGCTAATCTATAGTAAAATTAACAAAACAGATTTTGGTCATTATCTGCGGGAGGTGCACACAATATTATATTATATTTAAATTCTACTATTTATTTAAAAAGGCGTACATACATTCGTTTTATATACCATATTACGAAAATAATTAAGTGCGGATAAGTGATGGATGATTTCTAAAAAAATTTGTCATCGATAGACGGTAATTGTCGCTGAGTAGGTGTATAGATGAACTGCTCTGTGGAGGAAGGATCGCCATGCGGAAGACGGAGGTTAGTTTACAGAGGATAATTGATTAAAAGGGAGTTGACTTTTATTTTAGCGAGTCACGCTGTATTAGTTTGGCCACCAGGCCTTGCTTTGTTTGGCTTTAAGCGAGCCACGCTATGTTTTTAAAGTTTGGCTTATCAAGCGAACCCCGCTTGGTATATGGCCACAAGGCCGTACTTACTTTGAGCAAGAAAAGCGTGTCTGCTTCCAGTGCTGGATTTACAAGAAGTTATTTTATTCTGGCTTTCGCCGTCTTTTTATACATTATTTCTTACATTCTAAACTATTATAATATTATATTTACATTGCTTACTCCTACTTACTTGAAAAGAAAGTGTCATGCTTTCTTTCTTACGCTAAGTTGCTTTCTTTTCATTGGCCGATATTCGATTTTAAGTGTTGGGTGCAATGAGTGACTTTAGTGCAGTGTCAGCTTGAAGTTCACTCAATGCACTCTACCGTTGGCGAAGTGAACCAAAGGTTGGTTACACTACAGCTCAGCCAGCAAATGCTGGCTGTGTGTTATCAATTTCTCTTTCGTACCCTTTCGTATCGGCGACTGTGTGGCGGCATCGCATAAAATAACAACTTATTTTTCGGCGTCTGCGGAAATTCTTCTGTTGTTATTGTTGAGTTGGTTGATTTAAGGGTTATAAAGGAGTTTAAAGAAACAAGGAATATCCAATCATTTCAGGTAGTTTATTAATTATTTAATATAGTTTTAATTAGTCGCATGTGTCTTTAGAGTTAGTTAACTCTTAAACGGCTGGACCGATTTCGATGCGGTTTTCACCATTGTACTGTAAATTTTACTCAGCCACCTGTTTCATATACATATATATTGTATATATATAAATTATTATTTTATATTGTATATTTATCCTTGCTCATTCATTGCCTCAATTCTAGCGATAGGAACATCGTTAATATAAAGTAAAGAAAAACGTACTCCTTAAAGGTACATTATAACAATTGTCAGGAATATGACTGCCCGATATTCGAACGGCAGTAGCTTGGATGGAGTTTTCAGTTTTTGTCTGGCAGTGACTGGGAAAAGTTGGAAATAGGTTTTGAATAAATTCTTTTCATTTTTTTGATCTTTTTAATAAATTATTAAATTATTTTAAACCTTTTACAAGTCAGAAGTGGGATATTAAACCTCAAAGCCTACAGGGAGTTGTTGTATAAATAACAGGATAAACGGACAAAGAGAGAAGTGATTGGGATTCTCTAGGTACAGACAGTTATTTTTTGTTCCTCACGATACGAGTTGTTTGCTGTGGGTAAGTCACGAGTCTCAAAAAGTTGAGCAAAGAGAGGATTCCTACGAGAACACCAAATGAGACAGAAAGAGTGAACGAAAGAGCGTCATAAGTAGACACACTTAACGCAAACGGTCGTAAGCATACGGGCAAGCGACAAAACGGCAGTCATGTGTGAAACGCTAAGAAGCGAGTAGACGAGAGCGTCATTTGGGAAAACTAGGCAGTTGGTTCTAGTAAAAAAGTTAAAGGGAAAAGAGAGGATTTTGGCAATGTCAAATATGCTGAAATTAACCTCGTTAAAAGTGGCGGAGCTAAATCAGCTTTTGATAAGTCAAAACTTGCTAGTTTCTGGAAACAAAGCTCATAAAATAGCTAAGCTGATCGAAAGTTATGGATCAGATGAAATCGATGCAGAGGAGCTGACTGCAGATGACGGAACATCAACATTCCAACGACAGATGGACGAGCTGCGCGATGTGGTCTTAAAGTTGGCCAGAACTGTAGGTGCAATGGCAGCAAACTCACAACAAAGCGATGCTGTAACTACTGTGTCACGAGGAGGTACAATTAACGACAGGAATCGCAACGAGCAGGATGCAGCAACGGTGCACACGACAAATGTACAACATCTACGAGCGGGCAGTGAGGAAATCCGTGACGAGTAAGAGGAAGCCTCAAGGAATTCGTCATTAACGATAGGAGTGGATGTCTTGCCAAGACAAACAATAATACAACGATACAATGACGACGTAGCTAGCAGTTCATCTGCAAGACAAGTGGGTTGTGTGCGAGACTTGATTGGAGTCCTTCCAGACTTTGATCCACTAAAAGGATTGATAACCTCGAAACAGTTTATAGATAAGGTTGAGCAAATGCGACAGCTATATGCATGGACGGAAGAAGCAGTGTTGTTTGCGGTACAGCACAAGCTTCGAGGAGTAGCCAAGGACTGGGCTGATGTTCAACCGGTTTTTAGAACATGGGCACATTTTGCAAATGCATTATTGGCAGACTTTCCGAGCTTTGTCAATTTGGCTGAAGTCCATGGTGAGATGGCAAAACGTAAACGCAAGGTAAATGAGTCTTTACAGGAGTATTATTATGCTATGCTCAATATTGGTCGACGAGGTGACTTGGATGAACTTTCAATTAGTTCATATATTATTCGTTGTACTAACGATATTAATCTTTCTCGAACACTTTTGGCAATGAACATACGTACTTGTAATGACTTGCTACGATCATTGGAGAATTTATCAACCTTACCACGATTCTGACATTACCAGGCAATGTCAGACGATCAACAACGAGTGAGCGGCACTGAAGGGAGGGGTGTTAAATTCTTCAATTGCAGCGAGTTTGGTCACGTGGCAGTAAAATGTCCCAAGCCCCAACGCAAATCACGCTGTGCTAAATGTGCAAAGGTAATGAAGCGGAAAATTGCCGGACGTTTGCTAGGTCTAATGTAACCAAGGTTGAACAAAGGCCTTCATCTGAGGTGTTGACGCCACCAGTAACAAAATTAATAAAAGTAGAGCAGCAGTTGTTGTCTGCGTTTGCAGATACTGGCAGTGATCTCTCCCTTATTCAAGATTCTGCAGCACCTGAGTTGGAACGTCATGCAACATCGAAACGTTTGATTGAGTTTGGAGGAGGCGAACTGGAGGCAACAGAGAAAATTCAAGCAACCATCGAAATGGACGGACATACTAACGATGCAACGCTATATATAGTGCCGGATGGCACACTTTCGCACCAAATGCTTCTTGGTCGAGATGTACTTTTCAGGAGCGAGTTTCGAATGGTGGTGGAATCAGGGGTGCTACAGCTGCACTCAATGAGTGACAAAGGTTTTAAAGTGGGTGATGAGATCTCTAGAAACGAGCAACGACAAGTGTTACAGCTTATAACCGAGTTTAAGACGAGCTTTGCAGAAGAACTACACGAGCTGGGCAGGTGCAACACAGAGGAAATGAAAATTGAAATCAATAGTGACAAGCCGAAACGATATCTAGTTCTCTTTTCACAGCGTGCCAAGTTATCGGAAATTTTGCAAAACTTACAGCAGAATAACATTATACCTCCGAGTAGATCACCTCACGCAGCATTGGTACTCTTAGTAAAGAAAACAAACGGGGAAAGCCGTATGTGCGTTGATTACCGCGCTTTGAATTCTGTTACAGTTAAGAAACAGTATTTAATGCCAATAGTGGAAGAGCGATTGTCTTGTCTTGCTGGAAATACCTATGTCATCTCGCTAGATATGACTTCCGGGTCAAATTCCGTTAGAGGAAGAATCTAAGAAGTTTACTGCGTTTTTGACACACGAAGGATTGTTTGAGCACAATGTGATGCCATTTGGTTTCGTCAATGCGCCAATGGTGTTTCAAGAGATGATAATGAATGTAATAAAAGGGCTCAAGCACAAACGGCAAACTATAAACTATGTTGATGAGGCGATAATAGAAACGAAGACCGTCGAAGAAGGCATTGTGATATTGCGTGAATTCTTGGAAGCTGTTGAGCGATCGGGTTTGACGCTGCGACCAAGTAAATGTGTTTTCCTAGCAAAAACGGTTTGTTTCCTGGGTCATATCGTCGACCCTGGCGGTATACGACCAGGGCCTGAAAAGACAAAATGCATAGAGGACTTTCCGACGCCAACAACAACGACTGCAGTACGTCAATTTTTAGGAATCACTGGATTTTTCCGGAAATTCGTTAGCGAGTACAGTGTTATTGCACAACCTTTAACTGAACTATTGAAGAAGGAAGTTACTTTTCGGTGGAAACAGCAACAGGAGGATGCATTCATGAAATTGAAGGAAGCCATTACTTCGCAACCAATTTTAACACTCTTTGATGCTAATGCGCAACATGAAGTGCACACCGATGCCAGTGCACTGGGACTTTCAGGGGTATTATTTCAAATGGAGAACGAATTTCTAAAGCCTGTTTTCTATTATAGTCGGAAATGTAGTGATGCTGAGCAGAAGTACGCGAGTCATGAGCTGGAAGTGCTGGCCATAGTGGAGGCTTTACAAAGATTCCGAGTGTATCTGCTGGGTAGAGCTTTTCGAGTGATTACTGACTGCAATGCGGTAGCTACAACGAAAGCAGTCACACCTCTACCACCACGAATAGCACGATGGTGGCTAAAACTGCAAAAGTTCGACTACGAAATTCCAACAGTTGCTGAAAATATTTTAAGGGTACAAAGTCGCAACGAAGATTGGATAATGACAATGCAGATGCAAGATGTAAACTTGCAAGAAATCGTTAAGGTTCCAAATACTAAGCAGTTTAGACAAGACTATGTTTTGTACGCAGGACGTTTATGCCGTAAAATTGATGGTCAACGAAGGCTGGTGGTTCCAAAAGCGATTAGGTGGCGGATTACTAAAGCTTGCCACGATGACTGAGGTCACTTCGGTGTGGAGAAGACGAATTTCGCGAATTTCGAAAGATTTTTGGTTTCCGCGCAAGCACAGGTATGTTAAATCATACATAGAAGCCTGTCTAGAGTGTTGTTTGAATAAGGTCAAAGGAGGGAAGCCCGAGGGAGAAATGCACGTTATTGATGTACAACCAATTTCATTTCGATGTCTGCACATGGACCATTTAGGACCTTTTTCAAGGAGCAAGCGAGGCAACAGTTACATATTGGTGATAGTGTGTGGTTTCACTAAGTACACTATAGTGAAAGCTCTTCGAAACACTAAGACGGCACCAGTTATTAACGTTTTATTGGAAATGATTTCCATCTATGGCCAACCACTTAGAATAACTACAGACCGAGGAACGGCATTCACTTCAAAAGAACTCGAAGCCTTCATGCATGAACGGCAGTTCGATGCCCGAGGGCTAATGGTCAGGCAGAACGTATAAACAAGACGATACTCGGATCTCTCAGGTGCACAGTTAGCAACGAAAAGGAATGGGACGTAGACCTTCCAACTCTGCAGTGGAGTATAAATTCGCAAATTAATGGAACGACGAAATTCAGTCCAAATCAGCTGATTTTTAATTACAACCCACGAGACGTCTCATCAAACAGAATGATACAAGCAATACAAGATGACACTGATGAGTTTATCAACACTGAATACCGGAAACAGGCAGCGTACGAGAATATGAAGAACGAGAAGCAAAAATCGAAGCAGAGGTTTGATGCAAAACACCAAAGACCGCAACAATATGCTGAAGGCGATTTAATTGTTGTTGACTATGTGTCAACTGCAACCGGTACTTCGCATAAGTTGGATCCCCATTATAAAGGTCTTTTTGTGGTGACCAAGATTCTTAGCAACGACAGATATGTTGTTGAGGATCCACCGGACGTTCCACGAACACGGAAGCTTTACGTAGGAGTTATGTCATCTGATCACATGAAGTCATGGTGTACCTTAGGTCCAGAGAAAATTGATGTCGGTACGACGAATCGTCTCAGAGTGACGATGGATCAGGAGAGGCCGAGTTGTCAGGAATATGACTGCCCGATATTCGAACGGCAGTAGCTTGGATCGAGTTGTCAGTTTTTGTTTGGCAGTGACTGGGAAAGGTTGGAAATAGGTTTTGAATAAATTGTCTTTTAATTTTTTTTATCTTTTTAATAAATTATTAAATTATTTTAAACCTTTTACACAATTGTCACAAACATACAATCTACCTACAATCTACAATCTACAAACATACAGGTATCTTTAACTACCTGAAATGATTGGATATTCCTTGTTTCTTTAAACTGCTTTATAACCCTTAAATCAGCCAACTCAACAATAATAACAGAAGAATTTCCGCAGACGCCGAAAAATAAGTTGTTATTGTAATGCGATGCCGCCACACAGTCGCCGATACGAAAGGGTACGAAAGAGAAATTGATAACACACAGTCAGCAATTGCTGGCTGAGCAGTTCATCTATACACTTACTCAGCGACAATTACCGTTTATCAACCGTCTAGAGATGACAAAATTTTTTTAAAAATCATCCATCACTTATCCGCACTTAATTATTTTCGTAATATGGTATATAAAATGAATGTATGTACGCACAAACATATGTATACTTAGTCTTAAATGTAGAATTAAATTAAATAATTACTTTTTAAATAAATAGTAAAATTTAAATTTATATACATATATAAAAATCTCGTGTCACGGTGTTTGTGTTCGAACTCCTCTCGAACGGCTCAGCCGATTTTTATGAAATTTTCCATGTATATTTGGTAGATATGAGAATAGTTCGTAAAGTATATTTAAGCCTGCAACCCCCACCTCCCACTTTTTTAATCGCGATTTTAACATTTTTGTATGAACAGTATCCAAATCGTTCGTATTTCAAAAAGTTGAAGTGGGCATGGGAGGAAGTGTAGGTGTGACATATGTGGGCGTTGTAAAACCGACAGACAGCCAGACATACATAGCTCGGCGTGCTGACTGAGTGTGGTTCGTGACTCTCTGCCTTGAGGGACCTTGATATATAAATCAGAAATAATTTACAAGGCAAGGTGGTTCGTTGTTCATAGCTGGAATTACATAACAAATAAAATTCGACTCTGCGTTCAGGCGCTCAGAATTAATGATTATTGATTTTGAATAATTTTTCAATACGTTTACTTTTGAACTTAGCCACGACTACTCTGTTAAATTTACAGTAATAAAAACAACTAAGTGGATGTATTTTTGCCAGATGCCAGGGAACTGGAATTACATAACAAATTTAATTCGATTCTGCGATCAGGCGCTCAGAATTATTGAGCCAGTGATTTTCAATAATTTTTCTATACTTCTATACTCTTGAACTTAGCTACGACTACTCTGTTAAATTTACACTGATAAAAAAACTAAGTGGGTATATAAATTTTTCCCAGATTCCTTCCAGGGAACTGAAATTACATCTGTAGGAACAGAAGCGTTTTTCTATTCTTTGCCTAATTTACAAAATTGTTTTATTTTTTGTCACCTTCCAAGTTCACCTTCGAATCAATACTGTTTTTATTATTTCATTATGCTACCAGTTGTGCATATACAATCAAATTACAAGAGTTAGAAGAATACAAAATTATAAGAATCGTGAACAAAGTGAAAAATTCATAAAAAGACAAGAGAGAGTAGTGTCGTGGGTGTAGTGAGAGACTCACTTAACCTTTAACCTGCTTGGGCTCCAACATCCCGGCCCCGTTGAAACACCTTTCAACAGGTAGTAGTGCCAGCTTGTGAATGGGGCGACGGAGAATTCCTTTAGGTGTCTTCACGTCAACGACTCTAACTTTGTTGTCCTTTCCTGGAATGACTGCTACAACTCTGCCGCAGACCCAGCGCTGAGGCGACGCTATAAGTTTATCGCCTTTTGCCTTTTGACAGTTGCTATGACAGCTGATTTAGATCTTTTAAGGTTATGCAAGTAAGAGTACTAATTTAGAGATGTAGAGAATAAGCTGAAATTGAATTGATAATAAAGCTTCGTGAAACTGATATCAACTATATTATTATTTCATAAGTAATCTTTATGTGATCGCACAAGATCACAACAGTGGCGACGAGGATAAAGAAAATAATTCACAACAATTACTAGCAAATTTTGCGAGTCAAGTCCGTCATGGATGAAACATTTCAGAAGATTCTGCAACAAATGCAGGAGCAGCAGCACAGAGACAGCTTGACAATGCAAACACTGGTGACACAGTTGTTAACACAGCAACAATCCAGTCCAAGCACTAGTACGGAAGTGAATAATAAAAGTTCCGAATTCATTATGGAAGCACTTGCATCAAATATCACGGAGCTTTGACATCGAAAATAACTTCACTTTCGACACGTGGTATGCTCGTTATGAGGATCTCTTTGAAATCGATGCAAGCAGATTGGACGATGCAGCCAAAGTTAGGCTTTTACTGAGGAAACTCAGCCCCATCGTTCACAGCAAGTACATTAACTACATTCTTCCAAAGCACACTCGTGATTTCAGTTTCAAGGAAACTGTGCAGAAGCTTACACAGCTTTTCGGTTTTCAAACATCACAATTCAATTTGCGATATAATTGTCTTCAGCTAAAAAAAGAAACGCACTGTGACTTCATTACATACGCAGGTATAGTAAACAAACATTGTGAGCAATTCAAACTAAACGATCTTACTCTTGATAAATTTAAATGTTTGATTTATATAATGGGTATGGAGTCAACATCGGACTTCGAGATCCGAACCAAAATGCTAACCAAGTTGGATAGTGAAAGTGCTACGATTACATTGGACGTTGTATCAAGAGAGTGCCAACGTTTAATCAATATAAAAACTGATACAGCACTCATTGAAAATTCAAAAATCGATGCACAAGTAAATAGACTGCTAACCAACAAGAAAAAAAATAAGTCAAAAGCTATACCAAAGACACCATGCTGTTTCTGTGGAAATATGCATTATTCTCGCGACTGCTCATATGCCAAACACAAATGTGAGCAATGCAATACTGTATTACACAAAGAAGGGTACTGCAACGTGAGGAAAAGACAAAAAAGCGGAACACAGACACCCAACGGTGGCAACAAATTCACAGCAAAGACAAAGATTAACAGTAACAAAACAAATCAGGGCAGATTGCAGAATAAAAAATTTCAGGCAGAATCCAAAAGCATCTCCATCACAAACAAAATTGATCCATCGCATCGGAAATACGTGAGCGTCGCCATCAATGACAAAAGCATTGACTTACAACTGGACACAGCATCTGATATCACAATAATATCAGAGGAAAACTTCAAAATCCTACATGTCTTAAATACAGAAGAAGTAATCCATACAGCCAGAAGTGCAACCGGCACATTGCCATTATCTGTTCAATTCAAGTGTAATGTCAAATTCAGAACGAGGCAGATATATTTAACATGCTATGTTACGCCAATCAACAATTTAAATGTTATGGGACTCCATTGGATCAAGGCATTTAAACTTGACGACATGTCCTTCAATGCAATTTGCAACGAATTAACAATTGAAAAACGGGGATGTATTGATATAACTATTCAGAAAAGTATTTAATTTTTAAAACAAACTTTTCCAGATGTTTTCAACGAAACACTAGGTCTTTGTAATAAAACAAAAGCGCATCTGGTGACAAAACCTAACCAGCAACCAGTTTTTCGACCAAAGCGACCTGTTACTTATGCAGTCAAAAATCTTGTTGAAGCTGAGCTGCAGCGATTACAAGATACCAATGTGATTTCGCCAGTAAATTATTCGGAGTGGGCCGCTCCGATTGTCGTCATAAGGAAGTCGAGTGGAAGCATTCGCATTTGTGCTGATTTTTCTACTGGTCTGAACAATGCCTTGGAAAGTCACCAATATCCGCTCCCATTGCCAGAGGATATTTTCGCAAGACTCGCCAATGACCAATTCTTCAGTCACATCGACTTATCAGATGCATTTTTACAAATTGAAGTCGATGAAGAATCCAAACATCTGCTCACCATAAATACACACATGGGACTCTTTCGTTACAACCGAATGGTATTTGGAGTGAAAACATTTCCATCAATTTTCCAACAAATAATGCATCAAATGCTCGCTGGACTGCCAAGCGCAGCGGCATATATAGATGACATTTTCGTATCAGGAATAGACTGGGATGATCACAATCGAAATCTACATGAAGTTCTGTGTCGTATCCAGGACTACGGATTTAAAGTTAAATTCGCCAAATGTAAATTTTTTGTCAAAGAACTTAAGTACCTTGGGTACGTTATTAACCAGCACGGACTTCACCCTGACCCAGAACGCATTTTGGCTATTTGCAAAATGCCAGAGCCAACCAACGTGTCAGAACTTCGATCATTTCTTGGTGCTATCAATTTCTATGGAAAATTTGTTAGCAATATGCGAAAACATAGAGGACCACTGGATGAGTTACTAAAGGCAAATATTCGCTGGAAATGGACGGAAGATCACCACAATAGTTTCCTCAACCTGAAGGAAATTCTGTCATCTAAACTCATTACGATCCAAAGCAAAACATTATCGTCGCAGCAGATGCATCTAATTACGGACTAGGTGCATGCATTCTTCATGAATTTCCTGATGGATCCATTAAAGCGATTTGCCACGCATCACGATTGCTCACTCCAGCTGAAAAAGGATACAGCCAAATAGAGAAGGAGGGTCTAGCACTTGTATTTGCAGTCACGAAATTTCACAAAATGGTTTTTGGTCGGAAGTTCAAACTACATACGGACCATAAGCCACTCATTGCTATTTTCGGGAAAAAGACAGGAATAGCAGTTCACCAAGCCAATCGACTTCAACGCTGGGCAGTTAAGTTAGCAGCTTCGGTTATGCAGATGTGCTGTCACGTCTCATCGACAGAAATATTCAAGTCACGGAGGATTTCGTAATCGCATCGATTAAAATTGAGCAGGAAGTCAAGCAAATTCTCGCTAACAATTTAGAAAAGATGCCAGTTACTCACGAAATGGTGAAGTCTGAATCAGCCAAGGATAACACACTCCGTCAAATATTTCGTTTTATGGCTAATGGCTGGCCAAGTGAAGTTAAAGAAAACAGCGAATTGAGGTAATTTTTTAATCGTAGAGAAGACATCAGTATCATCGATGGATGTATTATGTTTGGTGAACTAGTCGTTATTCCAAAACTGTATAGAAAACGAGTTCTGAAACAAATTCATCGCGGTCATCCAGGAATAGAGAGAACTAAAGCTATTGCCAGAAGTTTTGTCTATGGCCAAACATTGACTCAGAAATTAAAGCACTGATTCAAAATTGCAACAATTGTATGTCAGCAGCCAAGATGCCAACTAAAACAATGCTTCAGCCATGGCCCACACCAACAGAGCAATGGGAAGGCTGCATTTGGATTACGCGGGACCAGTCGATGGGTACTATTTTCTGGTTGTGGTGGACTCTTTTTCAAAATGGCCAAAAGTAGTTCCAACAACATCCATCACAACGCAGCGCACAATAGAAATCCTCAGCGAAATTTTGTACCGATTTGGATAGCCGAAGACCATTGTTTCAGATAATGGTACTCAGTTTAAGAGCTCACAGTTTAAACAGTACATGGCCGAAAATGGTATCGAACATCTTTGCTCAAGTCCGTACTACCCGATGTCAAATGAACAGGCTGAACGATTTGTGGGCACCTTCAAACGTTCGCTATTGAAAATAAACACAGAAGGGACAACGATTCAAAATCTTCAAACTTTTCTACAGTCGTATCGCTCAACTCCAAACAGGAACACACCAAATTCAAAGTCACCAGCTGAAGTCATGTTTGGAAGAAATATCCGCATAAGCTTGAACCTTATCAAGCCACCAAAAGTAAGTGATATTCATCAGAACCAAGAGGAGTCTACAAATGACAAGCGACTAACCATGTCAGAACAATTCAATCGGAAATTTGGTACCAAGATGATATCTTTTAAAAATCAAGATTTAGTTTATGCCAGTATACACACTAGCAAAAGTAATTTCCAGTGGAAACCAGGACAAGTTATCGAACGTGTTGGTAAGGTCATGTATAATGTTTTGTTGCAGAGTGGCAGATTAATTCGTGCACATGCAAATCAACTTCGAAAACGTCACAGCGAGGAGTTAATTACGAAACCTCAAGCCGAGAAGCCATGGATCACGTCGTTGGACGTGTATAACAGCGACTCAGGTCCAGGTGAACAAGCTCCGCCAGCAAGCAATATTACCTTAGAAAATGGCAACAGTTGTAACACTTCGGAAAACAATTCCGCAGAAATTTTACCACCCATACCACGAAAGATTTGTACCCGGATAACGTCATCATCATCATAATAATAAACAACTCCAAAGGGGAAGGTGTTGGCAACGCTATAAGTCTTTCGCCTGTTGCCTTTTGACAGTTGCTATGACAGCTGATTTAGATCTTTATAGGTTATGCAAGTAAGAGTAGTAATTTAGAGATGTAGAGAATAAGCTGAAATTGAATTGATAATAAAGCTTCGTGAAACTGATATCAACTATATTATTATTTCATAAGTAATCTTTATGTGATCGCACAAGATCACAACAAGTACCAAGCAATCAATGTGAACATTCGGTTGAGCATTCTGCCATTTGGTACGGAACTGCAGTTCACTCAAATACTCGCGATACCAATGCTGCCAAAATCTTTGTTTGACGGCACTGATACGTGCCCAACACTCGAGGTGGTTATATCCTTTGGCTCCGAGACCGTGCGTTCTGGCAGGGCTTTCAGTGAGCAGCCTATTATGAAGTGTGCTGGTGTGAGTGTTTCGTAGTCGCTCGGGTCAGATGAGAGTGGTGACAACGGCCGCGAATTCAAAATGGCTTCAATTTCAACAAGGGCTGTTGCTAACTCTTCAAAGGTAAGGCGTGTGTTATCGAGCGTACGGTTGAGGTGACCCTTTGCAGCCTTAACCGCTGCTTCACACAGGCCGCCGAAGTGGGGTGCCCTAGGAGGTATAAAAGTAATATTTACAAATTCATTAGTGCAAAAATTTGTGATGATATTTTGATTTTTGTGACTGAACAAAAATTCTTTGAGTTCAGCCAACTTGCGACTAGCGCCGATGAAATTTGTGGCATTATCGCAAAATATGTCTGTTGGTAGTCCTCTTCTACCAATCAATCGTTTGAGGGCGACTATGAATGCGTCAGTTGACAGATCTGATACCGCCTCAATGTGAACTGCCTTGGACCACAAATATACGAAGATGGCGATATAAGTTTTGTACGGCCTTTTGCCGCGAATACGCACGTAAGTGCTTACTGGGCCACAGAAGTCCACAGCACAGCGAGAGAATGGTCTGCAAGGTGTAAGGCGCTCGACAGGCAAGTTGCCCATCACTTGTTGCAAAAGCTTTGGCTTGTAGCGCACGCAGTGAATGGGTGAACGGACAGTGCGACGGGCAATATCTCTGGCATTAATTATCCAAAATCTTAACCTAATGAGATCAACGAGCGCTTTCGGTCCTGCATGATAATTGCTGAGGTGCAGATGGCGAACTAAACAGCGAACAAAATGGCACTAGCTTGGTAACAGTACTGGATGCTTTTGTGATTCTGGCATTGATGATAACTCTAGTCGTCCTCCGACTTTCAGCAGTTTGAAGTTGCATACTTCATCTAAAAATGGATTAAGATATTTTAACGCATCTTGCGCTGGTGCTCCTTTCTTGGCACGACCTATATCCTCCCTAAAGTGTTGCTGCTGGAGATTCCATACGATACACCAAAGGGCAGTTTCCAGATTCTGAGGTGTTATCTGAGTTGACTCCTGCCGAGAATTCGGAGATCTAAGTTTTTGATAAAATCGAAGCATCCATGCTACGACTCTGACTGCAGTGAGATGAGAACTGAATTTCTCCAGACGTTCTATGAGGTAATTGGTACTTCGTGTGGCGAGAAATGCAGATTTGCACCTTTCTTTATTAATTTCATCCCAATCCAAAGTAGGGTGACAATTTTTAGGCCATTGGCTTTCAGGGTATCGTAGGTATAATGGGTCTATCAACCATATAGACTCCATGAGATCCTCGAGAGACATTGTCAGCTGGATTCTCCTGAGTAGGGACAAATCTTCATTGGCAACCTCCATTGGTGAGCTCTTGTATCTCTGATACTCTGTTTCTGACGAAGGTGGATAATGTTGAAGAGTGCAATCACTCCAAAGATATATATCAGATTCAAAACAATTAATAATCTCTTTAGTTTTAGCGATGAGCTTAGCGAGCAACTGTGCAGCGCACAGCTCGAGCTTAGGCAATGATTTCTTTTTTGTGGGTGCAACCCGTGACTTGGCAGTGAATAAATGTACTGTAACATCACCGGCTGCATTTTCCACCCGATAGTAAATACAACAACCATATGCACGTATAGAGGCGCCGCAAAATCCATGTAATTGTATACCTTTCGCGTTAGCTTGCAAACAGTAGCGAAGAATTCTGATTGAGTCTATAGACTGGAGCTCTTTCATCATGCTCTCCCAAGTGGAGTGTACGCCTTGAGGCACAGACTCATCCCAGTCTAGCTTCAGCAGCCAAAGTTCTTGCAAAATTATTTTTGCGGTAACAAGCAATGGTGCAAGTAGCCCAAGTGGATCAAATAATGAAGATGCTATCGATAAAATGCTGCGTTTTGTTGACTTACCCTGATGGAGGTTTTTCGGTGTAAAGAAGAATAGAAATACATCATGATTTTGATCCCACCGTATTCCTAATGCGCTTGAGATCGACGACTCGCTGAGATTGATCTCTTTTAAAGAAAGATTAGTGAATTTACGTTGGAATGCCATTTTGCTAATTCAAAACTGCCTTTTTTCAAAATTGATGAGACTTCATGTTTTATTTGCGCTAACTCGTCCACCGTATCTGCACCACATAGAAGGTCATCGACATAGAATGATGATTTGATCACGCTTGAACCCAAAGCAAATTCAGAAGTGTACTGGTCAGCCAGGTAATGTAAACTTCTCACCGCGAGAAAAGGCGCAGCAGGTATGCCGTAAGTGACAGTGGTAAGTTGCTATGTTTGAACTTGCTTGTTGTTAGCGTTCCGCCACACGGTGTATTGAAAGCAGCGGTCACGTGAGTCGATGAGCACTTGCCGATACATTTTAACAATATCGGCAGTGATGACATAGCTATGCAGGCGAAAGCGCAGCAGCAACGTGAGTAGGTCGTCCTGGATTGTTGCGCCAACCATTAGTAAATCATTCAGCGATTTCTGCGTCGACGTCCGGCATGAAGCGTCGAAGACAACTCTTAGTTTTGTTGACGTGCTTTTTGGCTGAAGCACGAAATGATGGGGAATGTAGTAATGCGGTGTGTCATGAAGGCGCCTTTCTTGAGAAGCAAATCTTCGCAACGCTGTGTCGTGAGAAAGACCAAGTGAGGTTGCAGGCTCCTTAAATGGTAAGCGAACAATGATTCTGCCATCATGACTGCGAGAAACAGATTTTCTGAACAATACTTCGCAATCGGATTGCTCTTCGGATAGCGTTGTTTTTGAGGATCATCTAACTTCCATAATTGTTCAAGATTGAAATTGATTGACTCTTCGTTAGACAGAAAGAAGGTTTTCGACTGCTGTGGCAATGTAGAGCTCGACTTGTATTTTCCTGAGACTACCCAACCAAGCAAGGTTTTCTTTTTCAAAGAAGCTTTCGGTACCGAGCAACAAATCAATACGCTTAGATTTGAAAAAATGCTCATCTGCAAGCGATATGTTTGCTGGTAACCGCCATGATGAAATGTCAATTTCTGCTTCAGGCTGATAAGAGATATTTGTAGTAACACAAAAGCTGAGTGCAAGTTCAAAATCATTAAATCGTGATTTGATACTTGTTGATGACTTATGCTTAATTTTTGAAGCTGATTCTCCGATACTTAGGATTTGCATATTGTGTCGTTCACGCGATAATCGCAATCTTTGCAAGAAGTCTTCTGTAATAAAGTTTACCTGTGAACAAGAGTCATGCAAAGCTCGGCCAAGTTGATAACATCCCGATGAATCTTTGACTAGAACAATAGCTGTCGCAAGAATAACTGCGTCCTTTGAAGCACTGCCTTGGAGGTGCGTGTGCGTAGAGGCGGATGTTCCTGGAGAAACTGGTTGTTCTAGTGGTGACGATGTATGCAATGGCTTGGATGGCATTGACGGTATTGTAGCGGTAGTGGTTTGATTGCGATGTAAAAGTGTGTGGTGAGAACGAGCGCATACCTTACATTTAAATGCAGAAGTACACTGCGTAACTTTGTGGTTTTTGGAAAGGCAGTTCTTGCAGAGCCCTAGATTTTTTGCCTTTTCGAACCGAGTAGCCACGATCATGTTAGCGAATTGCTGGCAGTTGTTGATGGCATGATCGGGCTGAGCACAAATGGTGCACATGCGTTTGGTGCAAGCAAACGAGAAATTTTTTTGTTGTGGTTGATGTTTCTCAGACTTCCGAGAAGACTTATTGTCACCACGATGAGCGTTGTCATGAACAGAATGTGAGGATTCTATCGATGTGAGGAATTGGCAATGACGATCCAGCACCTTAAACCATTCTTCCCATGTTGGCAACCTTGTGAAGTCGAGAGACTCCTTACACTTTCTCTGTGTAGCTTCATCAACTTTCTGCATGACTATGTGTATAAGCATTGCGTTTGAAGTATCCTTGTCTGAAACAAGTGATTGCAATGAACTATAAATGGCCGCTACATTATCAACAAGCCGTCGAATTTGGGTTGAATTTTGCTTGGTGGCCGGAAGTTCAAACAGAGATGCAATATCTTCTAAGAAAATCAACGTGCTGTTGTCGTAGCGCAACTTTAATCGCTCAAGTGCCTTCGGGTAATTTTCATTAGTTACTTGAAATGCTTTAACTGTTTCCAGTGCCTGGCCCTGCAAGCAGCTCAACAGGTGGTTAAACTTTTCTATGTTCGTCACACAAATTTCTCTATCGATAATTTGATTAAATGATGTTATGAAATTTTTAAATTCAGAATACTTCCCGTCAAATGTTGGCAACTTCAGCGGTGGTAGCCGTAAACTTGGTCCGTGTCCGACAAGAATATTTTCCCTCATTGTTGAGTTATGCAGATCTTCCCCTAGCTGCTCGTGTATGGCGCTTTTTACGCTGATATACAAATCCTCGATTTCAGCACGGCCATTGTCGTTGTGGTTCACTTTTTCTATTTGTGTCTGATAACTGCTGATTTGGTGGAAATATGACTCTAAGATACCTAAGCGGCACTTCAACTCCATTGGAGTCAAGGCCTTTCCTTCCCCTTTTCCATTTGCTTCGACAATGTTTTTAATACGCGAAATACTCTTTTTGGTGTTTGCACGTTGTTGTTTTAGTTGATCTGCCATGGTAATTTATTAGGCAATGCAGCGAAAATCGAATATAACAAACGTATTGCGAAAAACGGAGATGTCACCAAACTATGACGAGCAAATTCCAATCGAAAGGTCGAATGAAGGTCAGTAATGATCTTTGAAAGACCGGTTGAATGTTTAATTTTTGCGAAAAAGAACGACGAAATGTAAAATGAGAATGAACGATGATGAAACGATGACCTTGAGCAAGGTTGTAGATGTGACTCGATGACCTTCGGCAAGGTCATGAGTTTGATTTGCGATGACCTTGAGCAAGGTGATGAATTTGAATTGCGATGACATTGGCAAGGTGAAGAAATTTTCAATACACAAGATTTTTTAAACACACTCTTTAAACAAATTATTGCTATTTTTTAATTATTGTTGCAATTTCGGAACAATCATGTCCCTGCTCGGGCGCCATAAAATGTAGGAACAGAAGCGTTTTTCTATTCTTTGCCTAATTTACAAAATTGTTTTATTTTTTGTCACCTTCCAAGTTCACCTTCGAATCAATACTGTTTTTATTATTTCATTATGCTACCAGTTGTGCATGTACAATCAAATTACAAGAGTTAGAAGAATACAAAATTATAAGAATCGTGAACAAAGTGAAAAATTCATAAAAAACCAAGAGAGAGTAGTGTCGTGGGTGTAGTGAGAGACTCACTTAACCCTTAACCTGCTTGGGCTCCAACAACATCTATGCATATATATAAAAATCTCGTGTCACCGTGTTTGTGTTCGCACTCCACCGAAACGTCTTGACCATCTTTTGATGAAATTTTTTGTGTATGTTTGGTAGGTGTGAGAATAGGTCGTAAAGTATACAAGTATCGTGATTTTAGTTTAACATTCGTATTTCAACTAAACGAATTTAATTATGTAAGTTGTATAAGGCTGACGCTACGCATGGCTTATAGAACTTTCAAGTCAGTAGTAGTAATAAGTCGGTTCTGGCACAACTGAAATTTGGGAGCTATTTGAGAGCTATGCTTTGCGTGTGTTAGAGTGAGATGGCGCTATACGGTTGTGTGGGAGGGAGTGAGAAGGAGCAATAAATATGGACTGACATATAGACGGACATACATATAGACCGACAGACAGACATACATAGCTCGGCGTGCTAACTGTTCCGAGTGTGGTGTGCCCCCAAGGTTTATAGAATAAAAGGTTACGCCAGTAAACAAAGAAAAGTGGTCTCGTTCTGCGCATCCTACGTCAATAAGTATTTCTAAAATCACTAGGGTCACAACACACGGTACAAATGACAAACTTGAACAGTCGTATGAAGAAAAGTTGGAACAGGTTTAATGTTACTCGAACGCTCCGATTTTGTTCTTGCTTTTTTGTTGTTGTTGTTTTATGCGGTAACTCCAACAAAAGCAACATTTCTTGTCGTTCTCGTATATTTTCAGAGTTACATCCCTTTGAAATTTGGAAATTACGAGAGTGTATCTCTTCAACTATACAAAATACTTACATGTTCTTCGTATCGTTGGAAAGGCATTTAAAAGACCTTTCATTTGTGTAAAAATGTATAATTACTGTAATAATTACTTTATGCAAAAATGTAAACTGTATAATTAACCAACAAAAACTTAAGTCTTTACGCTTAAGCTTTAGTACTTTACGTTTAGCATAACCTAATTTTGTGCACGTTATATAAATTAAAAGGTAAAAAAAATAATAAATTTACGTACCCATATTAATTTGCAACTCATTTTCAAAGCAATTTACATTAAAATGATCCTGCAGATGTCTGCATGTTTGGTTTTGAATTGTTTTTTTCGCTGGCAAAACTCCCACCAAATTTTTGATAAGCGAACAACTGATGGAAATTTGAAAGCCCTGACCACTAACATTATTGCAAAAATTCACAGAGCACTTCATTATTGGTATTATTCAATCACCAAAATTTTACATTAAAAATTATTGTTATAACCGGTGTGCAGGCGCCTCGAAACAAAATTTCAATACAAATACTTATTGACGTCATTTGACGTCCCTGTGAAACGAAAAAAAATAACGGACCTGCGCGTGGCGTAACCTTCTTTCTATAAACCTTGGTGTGCCCCTCTACCTTGATCTCTGCCCGCCTGTGTATCGTTTGTGGTACTTGGGATTGTTGTTGTTCTGAATATGCGTAGCGTTGTTGTTGGAAAATATTTTTTTTTATTGCTCTCATTTAATTGCTTTACGTCATTTTGCTATGTGGTTGTTGTAGATTTAGTAAATGAATTCTGGGCAATTCAAGTGTTCGATTACCTCGCGACCACACATATTCAGGGCAATTCTCGTTGTCAGCTTGACATGAAATTGTCAAGACAAGTTGTCACGGTGCTTGTCAATGCTTTTCAAATTGGTATTCTGGTTGTCAATTGACACAGTGAAAGCTTTAATGCAGTAACATGATGAAAAGCTTAGTGTTACAGAAACCAAAATGTAATTTTTGACAAATAGAACATGAAATGGCAAAGGAAAATACGAACGGACTACGGCAGAGCAGCTGGCGCAATATGTGCTGTTCATGTCCACCATACAATACAATATATATTATTATTTATTTAAATTTTATTATTTAAATTGTTTATTTATTTATTTAAATTGTTTTTAATTTATATATTATTGGTTTAAAACCAGATCCTGAAACATCTTTCAATGTAAGTAGCACCAAAGAATATGTAATAATATATTTATATTATATATTTATATTATAAAATATTTTCATTGAAAGACCTGGTTTTAAACAAATAATATATAAACTAAATAACAATTTAAATAAATAACAATAAATAAATTAAAAATAACAAAAAAATTTGCTGTCAACTAAAAGTTGACAACGAGAATTGCCCTGATTGTTTATACAATTATTTCAATCTCGGAGTGAGAGTTGACAATTTCGTTACTTTCCGTTTACAAATATTTCTCAGAATAAAAAGTCGTAAATTAGAATCATAATGTAAACAAACGCAACTGGTTCACGACTAAAATTAATTCAATCTGTAATAGACTGTTATTAATCAAGTTGGAAAGCGTTACTGTGTCGGAATTTTTAAAACGTGTTGACGAGTTTTTAAGAACCCATAAAGAAATTTTGCTTGATGAGCATTTGGATGAAATGCTGGACTGCTACGCAAAATTAAGCCGCTATAAACATCAAGTAATAAAGGAAACCAATCATGGAAAACACTATAAATCTTGCTGTTGGTCTTCGGCTACATGTTTGAATAGACCAGATACGTGTGCGTGCTATATGTTGGAGATTAAAGTTTACGAATCAATAAATTAATGCTATTATATTCTAAATTGAAAAAATAAAAAAAGCTTTTTTAATTCATAAATTATATTTTATTTTTATAACATTTCATAATACAAAGTTTTTCACATTTGGTAATACATTGCTTGTGTTAAAGGAAAGTCAACCAGAACCTCCAAGCGAAAGTCGTCGGTATCTTCCTTCATTACTTTACACAAATAGTAAGCTCCGTTTGAGAATTCTTCTATTGTCTCATCGCTGATGTTGTTAAATCTTTGTGGCAGAAAAACGATATTGTCTTCCAACTCCATTAAAACTCGGTCTCCATACTTTGTTTTCGTTTTACGTACATTTTTAATTGAATATGATTTATTCGGCTCCATATCTTTAATTGATAATATGGTTTTTTGGATACTGTTGTTCTGATTGAAGTCGTCCATAGTACCGACGGAAAAAGTTGATGATCCTTGACGTTGTTTTGGATTCATTTTCGAATTTGTTGTTGCTTAATTTTCTTGGTAGATAGCACTATAAAACTGAAGAGCTCTTAACTGCACCGATCGAAAGATGTAAGAAGAAAATAGTATTTCTGAAAGGAAATTTAAATTTTTAGTTTAGTTTATACCTAGAACTTAGAGAACACAGAGAGAGAGAGAGAGAGAGAGAGAGAGAGAGAGAGAGAGAGAGAAGAGAGAATTCCAACCACAATCAAATATACCTTATAATAAATTCAAATAAAATTAATAATAATATGTATTATATACTAAACATAAATAAAACACAATTTGATTTCATTTTAATGAACTAAATAATAAACTTTATTCGTTATTTCTCCTAAAAATTAAATGATAAAGAAATTTTATACATAAATGACCGCAGTTAAATGAATTATAATCTTGATGCTGAGTGTAGTCGTATTCCATCACCCAAGTATTGGATTACTTGATGCGGTGGCTGCAAGTTTCCAAAACTATCAAAATACTCCTTTTGATTCTTGTTTTTATAATATGCTACCCAATGAGTACCAGGTCCCTCCGATCTATCAAGATTAACTATCCCACATTCTTGTTGATGAGGATGCTTGCTAATAGCCTGTTTACATAAAAATATTTAATCCGGTTAAGGTGTTCGAAAATCGATCGCCTGATCTAGTGTCCGGGCTGTCAAACCGAAAAGAAGAAATAAGCAGCTGTTGTTTTGTTTGTATATTACGCAGGTACTTTTAAAATTGTGCATCGCTTTAATTTATAATACAGTGAATAAAATAACAATAATATTCAAAATTGTTGAAATGTATTTTGGTATGGTGATGAAATTCGCAAGTTTACAGAATTTGGAAAGCGAAAAATCGTACATCATAAATAACAAATTCCTCTCAGTATGTCGAGTTTTTTTTGGCATTTGGCAGAATAGTTTGGTGACATAAATTATCTCTTTCTAACTTATTGGCACTAGAAAAGGAGAAAGATAGTGTGTCTGCAATTCCGAACTTCGAAACAGACTTGCAAACTAAAAACTGAGGCTAAAAACCAAACGCATTTTGGTTTAGCGCTGGAATAGCAACAACAATTTCACGGGAGTTAAAACAGTTTACGAGTGGTTTTGGGGCTTAAAACAGTTTATTCCAAAAACCTGGAAAAACTATTTTATGGAAACACCTTATAAGGTATCTAGCATAAAAATACCTGTAAAGTGTGGTAGATTTGTTGTATATATCATCAGGTCGATATTTGTGAGGGCTCTGTTGGGTAGATTCGTCGTAGATTCGTCGATTTGATTCTTTTAATTGTTTTCTTGCAGAGTTGGCTTCATTAATTGCTTTCGCGATTGCGGCACCACCAGATGCTAAACCACCAACGGCTCCAAGAGCTATTAAAATGGGTACTAGTGGTAGAAAACCTCATACTTTGGGAATAGGTATAACACGTGGAATATCTATCATTTGGATGGATTTTTTTCCTTCCAAAAGACTTTTTGATTACACCTTGTGCCATTTTAATAGCATTGGCGATATCTTCTGGTTTTCGTTGCTTGATAATTTTCAATGCATTTTTAACAGTTTTTGTAAAACTTTTCTTTACACAGCATCTTTTCACCTTTTTCTTTATTTTCTTAAGGTTCTTATTTAGCTTGTTTCTCATACCGTATTTGACTTTAGCTGTCATTGCTTTGGCTATTAACCATTATTCGCTCACTGTATTTACTATCGTTTGATTTTGCTCTTTGCCTCGCCTTTTCAGCTAATATTTTATCTGCTTCGTGACGCTCATCCAAGTTCTGTGTATTACTATAAGCAATGCCGTGCTCTCTATATGCAGCGTCCAGTGGATTGATTCCTTTATCACCACTTTCTAAGCGTTTTTATACCCTACACCTTAAGGTTAAGGTTATATTCACTTTGTTACGAAATGTGTAACGCATAGAAATAGAGACGATAGGTATAGAAAAGTATATATATTCTTGATCAGCGTGACCTCCTGAGTCCATTTCCAAATTCTGTAAACTTGTGAATTTCATCACCATACCAAAATACATTTCAACAATTTTGAATATTATTGTTATTTTATTCACTGTATTATAAATTAAAGCGATGCACAATTTTAAAATAGCTACGTAAATATACAAGCAAAACAACAGCTGCTTATTTCTTCTTTTCGGTTTGACAGCACGGACCGGATTATGTATGGAAACACTAGATCAGCTGATCGATTTTCGAACACCTTAACCGGATTAAATATTTTTATGTAAACAGGCTATTAGGGTGTGCAGTTTGGTATTGAAAATGGGCAAAATCGGTCCACGACCACGCCTATTTTTTAGTAAAAATGTGATATCAGCCGTTGTTTTTTCGTTATGACAACAAAATTTCATTTCTGGGTATAGAGTAACTTCATCCGTGGATATGCCAAATATGGGCGTGATCCGCCCACGTTTGTGTTATACAGGCAAAAGAGGGTCTTAAATGGTTATACATATTGTTAAATATGTAATCTTCTTGAATCAAACTTTACATAACAACTTCTTTTCTAATAAAACATTATTACAGCAAAACTGGGCGCGGTCCGCCCACTTTTACACTGTTTATACAGTGTTAACAATAATAAAACATTGCTCATGAAAACAAATTTATTACCACGGAAATAAAGTTCAAATTTAAACACAATAATAAAACTACTAATCTAGTTATATTATTTTGAAAATATGTAACGACCACGCCTACTATTTATACCCGTCTGTGATTAAATGTGATTATAAGATAGCTTTCCTTATAACCACATATTTCTTCTAGTTTTTTAGGTATAACAATAAAATTTCAATATCGAGCGACATTATTATATTTTACGTTGCAGAAAATGGGCGTGGCGCGCATACTTTTAGGTTGCATGGACGGAAGGGTAATATGGCACAATCGTCCTACATAAATCCTTATATAAGTCTGTAATTTTATGATATGTAATCAATTAATATGAAATTTTCTATAAATATTCTTTGTATAAATATATATTATTAATAAATATTATTTGTAAACGAGCAAATAAAACGAATATAAGACATAAATATAGAATCAATTAATAAAAAAATTCATTGGTATAAAACCTTAATTCCTAAAATTCATAAAAAATTCTAAAAACTTTTAAGGTGTAGGGTAAGATTTGGCCAGGCCGAATATAGCTTTCTTACTGGTTTTAGTTTAGTTGTTGCGCCACAAAATTGATTTGAGAATTTATAGCTTTATTTAAGAGACAACCAATTACTGGTTGATCAAGACTGAAATTGTTTTGGTGAACGATGGCCATTTATACATCTTTCCAATTGAAGTGTTTCGATATAAATGAATATAAAGGTGTGATTATTGCTTATTTATATCATAAGCTAAAATGCGGTTCGTCAAGCAAGACAAAAATATTACTGTGAAAAATATGAATCTTGTTACTAATAATGCGATGAAACTCAGACACAGTTCCCTTCTGCCGAATTCAATTCGATGTCTTATTGTGGGACTCTCAAATTGCGGAAAGACTAATGGTATTTTAACTTTAATAGAAAGTCCAAATGGACTAAAGTTTGCCAACATATATTTGTACTCAAAATCATTATATCAAGCTAAATATGAATATATAAAGCGTTTAATAAAACCAATTCAATATTTGGGACTCTTTACGTTTTCCGAGAACGAAGAAGTGCTCAAGCCAAATGAAGCAAAAACCAACTCAATAATGATATTCGATGATGTAGCTTGTGAGAAGCAAAACAACATTCGAGAATACTTTTGTATGGGAAGACATAAATTTATTGATTGTTTTTATTTATGCCAAACATATACAAGAATTCCCAAGCATTTGGTGCGCGATAATGGTAACATGATTATTATGTTTAAGCAAGATGAGATGAACATGAAGCACATATACAGTAATCATGTCGGAACAGGTATGACTTATAAAAAATTTATAAATATATAAGGAGCATATTGGAAAGATAAATATGGATTTCTTATAATAAGCAAAGACGATCCAATTGATGGTGGACGTTATAGAAAGGGATTTGATACATACATTCACCATACATTCAACCATTCATAATATGATTGGTTACCATTATATTCATATTAGTATGCTACTTAGCTTTCAACTGATAACATTGATATAACTAAACTGTTCAAAGCTGTTCAAAAGGTGTTCAGAGCTGTTCAAAAGGTGTTCAGAGCTCTTCAAAAGCTGTTCAAAAGGTGTTCAGAGCTGTTCAAAAGCTGTTCAGAGCTGTTCAAAAGCTGCTCAGAGCTGTTCAAAACTTGTTCAAAAGCTGATTTGATATATTGTATATTGTTGCTAAAATGGATGACAAAATATTAAAAGACCTGATCAAAACTAGACGCATATTAAAACAGAAATTTAAGAATATAAAATTAGGAAAAGCAGATTTAGAGAATGAATTAGAAAAGACATTTAGCCACATCACAAAACACATTCTCTAAAAGAAATAGTCAAGCACTCCAATACAAATTATAATAAGGATAAGCTTAACATTAAATACAATAAGGTACCACTAAAAGTAAAAACTAAAGCACGAAAAGTCGACTTTTCAAACGAAACTCTTATCAATAGTAATGACGACGAAGACGACGACTTTTTTCTCAAATAGAAGATGCAGAAGATATAGTGAATAAATCAACCGAAACAAAATTATTCTCTCAACTCGATACTACAAGCGACGATCAAAAATGTACTGAATCAATGGTCTATTCCGACTTAGAACAACAGAATCAGTTGGATACCACATATGGCCCATACAAGGGATCTGATGGTAAATGG
The DNA here is from genome assembly GCA_949629155.1 of Myopa testacea. NCBI lineage: Eukaryota > Metazoa > Arthropoda > Insecta > Diptera > Conopidae > Myopa > Myopa testacea. The sequence continues at coordinate 25,701,214 of OX451347.1, forward strand.
CGAATCGGTAATAGCCCTTTCTCATTACGCGATGATAAAATAATAATATCCGATAATAGTTGTAACTTTACACCAGGATTGCTTCAATTATTATTCAGCAAAGAACCATCAAATTATGACGATAAAGATCTACAAGCTTACAAAAGTATTTTAATAAATACTAGTGCTCACAAACTTAATTTTAACAGCAATGAACAAGCACAGGGCAGTACAGCCTTCAAATACACCAACATCATAAAGCCATTATTCAGTGAGATAACTCCATCGACTACCTCACAAACTAAGGGAAGCGGTTTAATGAGTGTTAACAAGCAAAAGCCAAACTATATATATTGGGATGATCCAAATGAGTTGGTAGATAGGTTAAGGCTATTAGTATCATCACAATCTGCAGGACACACCAATCACAACAATGAAATAGTTTCAATACTCGAAGAACTTAGGGAAGCTAATATAATTGCATAATTATACATCCTTTTGAATATCCCATCATCACTTTGCGCCTAGCGTTCATATCGTGTACACCGTATTGTTTTCAAAAAGTGTCCAAAAAAGTTTTACAATTGTTGTTTAAGTGCCTTTTTTTAAAGTGTTAATATACCTGTGTTTATTGAAATCACGCCGTTGTTACAAATCATAAATGAGGTAAGTGTAAAAAATATTAATCCATTAATTGCAGGGAATAAAATCAATTATTGTTTTTCTCAGAATGCTTTTTTACCTGATGTTCCATATATGTAACATTGGGAAATAAAGGGTTTTTCATATGTAAAATTTTTTTTGTTTTTCCCAGAAAATTCCCAGGTTAAAAAAGGCTTAACAGAAAAGGATATTGAATTTATTTTGGGTTGCGAATGGGATGACTCGGACCATGATGGCGATCTGGAAAATGAAGATATTATAACGGAATGTAATTTGAGTGAAAAGTCTGATGACGAGGACGAACCCAACAAAGATGAAGTGGAAATAGATGCCGAGGTGAAATTTCCGAAAAGCAAAAAACCAAGGTGCGCAGATTTCAAGTGGAGAAAAAAACCTATGGAAGAGGTGGAAGCCCATTGGACCTACGAATTACCTGAAATATTGGATTTATTTGGGTCTCCTGTTGACTATTTTATGCAATTTATTGATAAAGATATAATTGCTAAAATCGCAGAAGAAACAAGTAGATATTGCATGCAATCATCCGGAAATAATTTAGATTGCAAGCCATATGAAATAGAGCAATACTTTGGTATCTTGCTCTACTTGGGCATTATAAAACTTCCACAATGTAGGATGGCTTGGTCGAATGAAATGCGATTACCTTTAATTGCAAATGTTATGCAAGAAACCGTTTTGACAAAATACGGCAGTTTTTGCATTTAAGTGACAACAATCTTCAAAAGCCCAAAAATTACCCAGAATACGACAAATTATATAAGATCCGCCTGTTGCTAGACAAACTAAAGGTATAATACAACAAAATACCTCCAGAAGAGTACCAAGCAATAGATGAGCAAATAATTCCTTTTAAAGGTAATTATACTCAATTCTGAATTACTTATATCGTTTTGTTCGCTATAATTTCATTCTCAAAATTTTTGGCATATAGTAAACGTAATTTTATTTCAGGAAGATCATCATTGAAGCAGTATGTTCGTATGAAACTAAGCCTACTCTTATCACACGGCGAAGAGGCCGTTCGGCAACACCAAAAAACTCTTCAAAAGCATTAAAATCCAAAACACATCATGTCACCCCTACACCTCGTGAAGATATAAGAACTGATGGATTTGAGCACTGGGTCATATGGGAAGGGAGAGGTCTTTGCCGTCAATGTAAAGTAAAGGCTCCAACATCCAAGTGTTCCAAATGCGATGTGTATTTATGCTCAAATAAAACCAATAATTGTTTTATAAATTACCATAAATAAGTATTTAAGAATAAAGAAACTTTAAATAAAAAATAATTTAAACAAAAAATCACTTCTTACTTCTATGAATTCTACCTTTGCTGCCCAATGTTACATATATGTAACATCGTCTAAAAGTCAATCAGTTGAAAATATTTTTTGAAATCTTTCAAAATACATTTCTTTGGCTCATTTTAAGATCATCATCAGATTACTGAAAGGTGTATTTTACTTTGCATCAGGGCGGAGTTGGGAATGAAAGGGTTAATATGGTGTTTATGTTGAAATAATAAATTTTTTAAAAAATAGATTTTTTTTCGCGAAATTATTATGATTTCTATTTATTTTGTTTTTCTATTGTATTTTGGTCATTTAAATTGCATCAACATATATTAACATTGGTTTTTCTCTTGAAAATTTGCAACACTGTAAAATTGTAAACAATCGGGAATTCTAAACAATTGCAAAGTGCAAAGTTTTGAGTTATGTTTATCAAGCGCCTATTTTTTAGTGAATGGCCACTACTACTGGGGCCACCTCATATAGCCGCAATATTTATTTTATTTATTTAATTATTTATTTATTAGGTATAAACTAAGCATATTGCTTTATAGTTTGATAAAAACATTCAAAATAAGGATGAAAATTGTAAAATCTTTTGTTTAGTTAAATAGGCTGAGTCTGAAAAATTAATGACAGGATATATAGTATTAAAATCGGCACAGGCGTTCTGAAGAGGTTCATGCTGTTGATGTGTAGATCTGACAGAAAAAGACAGAAAAAGTTTCACGTCGTCCGCAAACATTAACACATTCCCATTCCTAATAGCCAATGGTAGATCATTAATGAAAACCAGGAATAACAGTGGTTCCAAATGGCTCCCTTGAGGTACACCTGAAGGAACAAAAATATCATTTGATGTTGTATTGTTGAACACCACCATTTGAGTCCGATTGCTGAGATAAGAGACTATCCATTTTAGAAGCGGTTTAGGAAAGCCAAACAACTTCAGCTTTAAAAAAAAGAAGCTTATGATTAACAACCTCAAAAGTTTTGCTGATGTCTGTGTAGATAGCGTCTGTTTGCATAGAGAATTTGAAGTTTTTCATGATCATCGACATGAATTCGAGTACATTTGTTGTAGTTGATTTTCCCTACAAAAACCGTGTTGTGCTGGAGAAACCGAAGCATGTATACTCCGTGATATTTCTTCCGCAATTATCCACATAACTTTGGCAGCGTACTAATTTTTGCAATGCCGCGATAATTTCTTACATCAAATTTATATCCAGATTTATGAAGCTGTATAATAAATGAAGATTTCCAAGATTTTGGAAAATAGCCAGATCATCATCAGGTCCATCAGGTCCAGGGTTATAGTTGCACTTTAAAGTTTTCAAAGCATTTAGAACAATATTTACATCAATTATTGGCAGACTTATACATGCCGAAGAAATGGGGAATGGATATTCCAGTAAACTACAATTTACAGATGAATATGTAGATTCCAAAATCACCGGATTCACGATGGTCAAGCTTCATAACCGACGGATACATAGACAACTTTCTTTTCATATTCACAAATTTCCAAAATGACTTTGGATCGGAATTCAAATTGAGTTTAATTCTTATTAAATAATTGCCATAAGCTTCCTTGCATTGTTTCTGATATTTACATCTCGTAGTTACATACGAAGCAAAACTTGCAGGTGAACGCCTCGTACAATACACTTTATAATGCTTAGATTTCAAAGTCCTTAATTTCCGACATGCAAGTGTATACCAAGTCGGTACAATAGAGCTCGATACTTTTCGTAACGATACTGAATATTTAAAACAATTCAAAAGGGTGTATTAAATGAGTAGACCGCGGCATCCAAAATCTCTGTGGACAAATTTACCGTAAGATGAAATATAGATTCCGAATTAATGTTTTGGAGGTAAGACTTTATTGTCACGAAATTGGCTTTACGGAAACAATAATCCCTCCTCATAGCGGGGCTGCATTTATTGGATCTAGGAGAATGTTCTGGGTGCTGTGAAACTGTTAATTTCAACGTGGGGTGATAAATATCTTCTGGTAGTACTAAAGGCGCCGTCTTCTATAACTCAAAAATATCTATATCATCGACAAAGATTAAATCTAACCAGCGACCATAATTATTTGGTATAGAGTTTATTTGGTACAGACCTCTAGATAAAATGTCATTCAGAAGAGTCGTGTAATTTTCAATATCAGAAGCCGGTAATAGAAATAAGGAATCATCACATTTTTCCCAACTAACATGAGGCAGGTTGAAATCGCCCAGCACTAAGAGATGGTCGGTAGGTCCCATTTTATCAACCACTTTACTTATGCAGCCGATGTGCTTGATATCGCTTGATTGGATTGATTGACTTAAAGAGCCAATCTTCACGTATACACTGCAGAAGTCTATTTCCTTATCGCAGCTCACGAAAAGTAGGTAGAGTCTAACTGCAATCAGAACACCTCCACTTCTGGTTAAATGTATTAAAGATGGGTCACGGTCTTTACGATAGACAGTATAGGCTTCAGACAATATCTCCAAGTTATGTACATTTGGTTTAAGCCAAGTTTCGGTAAGAACAATGACGTTGTAATCAATGTCAAAGCTTTTTAATAAAAGGCCAGTCATTTTAGTATTGAGTCCTCTGACATTTTGATAAAGGATTTCAAAAACACACGTCCCTAGTTTTTTGAACTAGCTCTAGCACGAGTTGCAGCTGTAGCAGAATTTGCAGGGTTTACGGCGGTATTTGTAGGCCTAAACACATATTCATGTACAATATCCGAATAAACTTGTCCCAGCTTAATTTTGGTGCGTGATTTGAAATCTCTTCATATCTATAATTGTAACATATGTAAGAGAGTGTACATATAACAATTAAAACGTTAATAGGCCGCTCCCTTTCCTTTTCACCCTGTATTCGTTTGACAAAAGAATACAATTCGTTATACAAAAAGACGAAAAACAGCTGTTTTAGACGACGACAGCTAAAAGTGACTCTCTGAATAAGGGGGTAAGATCTATTTGTTACGTTCTTATTTTTTTGTGGATTTTTTCAATAGTTACGAAAATAAATTAGTTTTACGAAAAAAGTGGATGTAGATTGCATGAAAAAATGTTCTTTTATGCTTATATAGAAATTAGGGTACAAGTTGAACCATTCTTTTAAAAGCCTATAATTTTAACTTTGCAAAGGTATATAATATGTTGGGTTATCTCTTACACTTTTGACCACATTTATTGAAATTTAATATTAAGGGCATATCCGGTCACGCGGCTTAGACTTGGCTACAAGAAAATAGTTGCTGAGTGGCCAGTACTCAGCAAATCAAATCACGTTGGACATTGTAATCAACAAGCGCGGTCATAGGGTGGAGGCCGGATACGCAAGAAAAATTGGCCTAAAAATACTATTTACTGCGTAGCCGGCGGTAGACATGCATATAATAAATAAAATGACTAAACAACTCTATATTTTCATATAAATGTATATAACATCTAAACTGTGAATGTGTTTACAAGATACTTTCCAACGAGATCACTAACTTTGCAATAGGTAACCTACCTTGAAAGTTATTGAAATTAACTTGAATTGAATAAATTAAATTAATATTAAAAGACCTTCAAAGGCCTCCTTTACCTTCATACGCCCCCAAACCCAAAATGACGCGACTTGGCCCCTAGGAGGTCCATTTTACCGTTATAACGTTGAAAAATAACGGTAAAAACAACAACAACAAATCCGAAAAAGCAAAATTATGTACCTTAAATGGAAGATAATTTAATAGCTTTCAAACAATACCAATAACATAGAGGTATCTCGAAAAGATTAGGAGATATAGGCATGAAATTTTCAAATTTGAAAGGGATATAACTCTGGAACTAGAAGAGAACCATAAAAATTGATGTTGTTCTTGTGGTCAGCGCCAAAAACCACAACACCAGCAAAAACAACTACAACATTGGTTAGGTCGACAAGCGTCTTATCTGGTTCTAATTGTGTTTATATACTTTCTAATAAGTATATATGCAGAATAGGTAATTTTGACCGATTTCCTCAATTTTTTTGTTGGTAATAGCTTCTTTCGTACGAAATCTAACAATGCTTAGGAGTTATAGTGTTTTTAGTTTAAAAAATGTACTTCATTTAAAGAGCGATAGCTTTTAGAGCAATAGAGATACCAGCGATACCTTTCTTTTATGTTATAATAAATTTTACGATAACTGTAAACATTCTGCAGATATTTCCACTTTTCCTGAAAAATGGTAGATCGTTTTACAAAATCGTAATACGTAAACGTAAATTATCTTAATAAGTAAATTTGTTGAATTCCCATACTTTATACTGTTTAACCACAGACAAATAATATAATATATATACAAAAATATTCAAAGCCAAATATCCACTTCTTAATATCCTTTTTAAACTAGATTCCTACGCCAAACAGTTTTTGAGAAAATTAATGCCAAAGTTAAAATTTGGAATACAAATTCGGAAAAAAGAATTTGGTAAAAAAAGTGGCGAACATCGGTTAAAATTGCCTATTGTTCATTTGTACCCTTTAATACCATATAAGAGTTTATAAAATTCTTGGATTAAATTTTTAATATATTTTTACAGTTCCCCAAAGTATCAACTTACTGCAAAGAGCAAGCACTGCGACGAAAACTTGGTAACACTAGAATCGTGTAATGAACAAGTCACCTATGATATAACGGAATTAGTTGAAAAAAGTAGTAAAGATGAAGATGCAGAAAATGTGCATGGCAGCAAAACAAATTATCCAAATGGTAATAAATATTTTAAATCTTTCGTATAACATTACATTTATATTACGTATACACATATGCATTTATAACAAGATTTCCATTATTCACCTACCGTTACTTCCCAGGAAAGATTTTACTAAGTTTTAATAATAGTTTGCATCAGCAAACTATTTTTTCTGTTTTCTGGTAGAAACTCTCCGGTCTGCCTCAGACATTCGTACTTTTCGAATCAGATGCGGTCTGTCGCCCGTCAGAATGAAAAAATCTTTACGGAAGTTACTCACCTTGCCTTGTAGCACATAATAAGTAGTATACAGAAGAATAACTCGGCCGGCTATGGTGCTGCTAATAACTTTCATATCATGGTGCTGGCACCCCGATGTACTAAAGTAGATTTATTTGAAATTATACTTTGTATTACCACAGGCATAAATATTTTCATAATTTTGCTTCCATTAGCTTTTTAGTGTTACTCGTATAACGTACGGGAAGCTGTATAACGGGAAGCTGAGCCATGGTGTGTACGTGAAATGGACGCCGTCGTTGGGCGCAACCATGACATCCACTTGCTCTGGATTTCGCTGTACCGGACCGTTGAAAGGGAACGAAATGAACTATTCCTCTGTGTCGTTGGCGCGATTTGTCGTGGGTGAGAGTAGGATGTCTGTCGTCGCTGACACTCTTCGTTGGACGCAACCAAGAGATCAGGGCTCCAGAGTGTGTGCGTGACATCCGCCCACTTCTCTGCACCGGCAAAGTCTAGAAAAGAAATGAAATGTTAAATAAAATAATTTTTGTCTGAATGACTTACCCCACTGATCGGCTGCTGGTGACTGATCTTCTTTTGTCGCTTATCCTGCAAGACAGCTACCGGGCAATTAACCGGTTAATTACCTGGTAACATTTCCCGACGTCTCGGTAATTAATTTCTTAATTTCTTAAGAGCATTGGGAAAAATCTACCCGAAACTTTTGTGTACGTGAGATCTTGCATCCCTTTCTTTCATATGCAAGAACTCATATGTGTAAATATATAGTGCGTTCTTTCGCACTATCAGCTGTTTGGTATCGCTACCAGTGATTTAACTGGTTATTTACCTGGTAGCGATACCATATCATTCGAGTATCGCTACCGGTGAATTAACCAGTTAATTACCTGGTAGTGATACCATTTTAATACTTAAAATAATTTAATAAAAATAAACTAAGGTTTAATATAATTTTTTTTATTATTTAACCATATTATTATTTATTAAGAATCACAACTTATGCTAAGCATATCTCAGACTTATACAAATTAACAAAATAAAGGTTTTAAAATAACATAAGGCACAGCTTTGTTTTGTTTTATACTTTGTTTTTTTGTGCTTGCTTCTGTTGTGTGAATGATTTTTTTCATTTCACTTTCGAAATTAACTCGGCCACACGAACTGAATACATCTATCGTTAAAAGAAATGAAACAGTTAAACAAAGATAAGAAATCAGTTATTATATAATTACCATATAAAATGTCATTAAACACTCCGCATTTTTTCAGCGCCCGCTTCTCCCACACTCCGTTCAAGTTGAAGTACGACAGGAGCTCGTCGGTTATAATCTGCTTAACATAGCATATTGCATAGATTGCATAGAAATATATTTTCTAAGAATAAGGGAAACAATTTTATTAGTTTTCTTTAATGGAAAAAAATAAATACCACATCTGTAGAAAATTTCTCGCACAAGAGCCGCTCTTCCACATCATGGAAAAATGAATTTACTTTAAATAAACTAAATAAATGTACTTATATTTCACTTTTAATAATATTTTTGGAAAACCATCGACTTCCAATCCCAAGCTTTTTTAGTTTCGTGACGTTTATTTTTGCAATATCACGATGGAAGAAAAAGACGGAAATATACAATAGACAAGATACTCTCGACATCTCTTTCGCACTTAGGAGCCCTTATGAGAGCGAGTTACAAATCTTATGAGAGCGTGTTAGTGACAGGAAAATACTGTGCTTGTGTGTGCGACTCGGGTAGTCTGGTTTTGCTGGGTTCTTTTATACTCAACCAGTCACGCAGAATCTTGTTCTTGCTACGATGTTTGTAACTAGTATTCAAGAACAGCTGTTTGCCTGGACTAAGGAGGGTGGATTACACTTAAATTTCTACATGATATCTTTCTTAAAACTAAGGTTTAATGTTAGCACTTAATACTTTTATTTTTTTAAACATACTTACTACCTTCACGGTGTATATTTATAGTCAAATAAAATACTTTACTCCGTCGCTAAGCGATAACTATAAAAAATAATTCAATATATATAGGGTCCGCAATCTAACGTTTTTTTTCAACTAATGCTTATTTCGTGAATGGTAATACTTAGCTCATGTCTGATTTGACAGATAATTAGTTTTATCCTTCCGCTGAACGAATATGGTTGTGTATACGCTTGAACAGCGTTGGGAAATATTGCGACATTACTTTGAAAATCCGATGCCGATTTTGCCAAAAAATCATCTTTTCAGATGAAGCTCATTTTGATCTTTGCGGGTATGTAAACAAGCAAAATTGTCGCATTTGGGGCACAGAAAACCCGCACGCATACATTGAAAAGCCGGTGCATCCAAAACGAGTCACTGTTTGGTGCGGATTTTGGTCCAGAGGCATAATTGGGCCATTTTTCTTCGAAAATGAGCAAGAAGTGGCCGTTACAGTCAATGGCGATTGTTATCGGGCCATGTTGAAGAGGAGGACATCGGCAACATTTGGTTTCAACAGGACGGCCCTACGTGCCACACAGCCGAAGCTACACTCGCATTTTCAAAAAAAAAAGAAGTTATTTGGCGGACCCTGTATAAAATAATTAACCCTACGGTCCATAACCAGCTGGATGAACGGGAGTCCATAACCAGGGTACCCGGGTAGCTAGTGCAGTTTTTTCGTTTATATTCAAATAAAATAATATATATCTGCACATATTATTAGAAACGCTTAGTTTTTACATCTCAACTGTACAAATTTCATGTTTATAAGATAATACTGGTTTCTATAGGCATTTTGTACCTAAAAGGCACACAAAATTAAACAGAAACCGGTTTTATAAGGCTTGGTTTTTTGCTTGTTTTTGGTACCTGCTTGTGAATTGTTTGTGTTTTTAGGTAGCAAATGATCAGCTACGCTAGAAAAAGAATACATTTCAATGATTTCGTCATTATAAGTTGAACAGTGAAGTTGAAGAAAAATGAACCGCAAAATAGAATTTTTAATTGAAAGACAATATCTGCGTTTGAGTGAAGAAGCCAGAAGCAGATATATTGAGTTTATACTTGATGATATGGCTGTGGATAACGACGCTTTAGTGCCAATTAAAGAAGAAGAAGAGGTATTTACTGGAGAAGTGCAAGACTCAGAGAGTGAAGACTGGGACAATGACAACGAAAACAACGAAATTCCAGCCGCTATTGACACGCCAATGCAAATTGAGCAAGATGTATTTGAAGATGAAAGTGACAATGAAACTGATATGGTTGAAGAAAATGCATCAACATCAAGCACAACAGAAAGTATGATTGCACGTGATGGTACTCAATGGCAACCAACACCACTTGTTTGTCAACAAATAAGAAGTCACATCATTAGAACTCGCAGTGGTCCATTACGAATGACGGAAAGTATGACTGGTATGCAATGCTTCAAGAGTTATTTTACAATAGAAATGGTCGATATAATCGTGCGTCATACCAACAAAAAAGCCAATTCAACTACAATGCAGTAAACCCAACAAAGCGTCAATTGAAAGGGAGGGATACGACAGTGGCAGAAATATACGCATTCATTGGAATTCTGATAATGGCAGGCGCAAATCATTCCAATGATGAAAATGCAAGGGACTTATGGACGCAATTGTCTCATCCTCTATTCCGCGGAACAATGGGATTAAACCGCTTCTGGGATCTTATTCGTTTTATACGTTTTGATGACGCGAGAACAAGAAACGAGAGGCAGCGCACAGACAAAGCTGCTCCAATATGCGATATTTGGATAATGTTGAACGCCAATCTCGCAAAATATTATGTGCCTACAGAAAATTTAACAATCGACGAACAATTGTATCCGTACCGCGGCAGAACAAAATTTACCCAGTATATTCCATCGAAGCCTGCGAAATACGGTATCAAGGTATGGTGGAAATGCGATGCTAAAAATTCATATCCTCTTCATGGCCAAATATATACTGGCAAACAAGACAGTGGTCGCGAAATTGGTGTAGGCGAAAGAGTAGTCAGAGATTTGGTTGGGCCATACCACGGTAGCGGACGTAATATCACCATGGACAATTTTTTTACGACGCTAAAAAATAATTCAATATATATAGGGTCCGCAATCTAACGTTTTTTTTCAACTAATGCTTATTTCGTGAATGGTAATACTTAGCTCATGTCTGATTTGACAGATAATTAGTTTTATCCTTCCGCTGAACGAATATGGTTGTGTATACGCTTGAACAGCGTTGGGAAATATTGCGACATTACTTTGAAAATCCGATGCCGATTTTGCCAAAAAATCATCTTTTCAGATGAAGCTCATTTTGATCTTTGCGGGTATGTAAACAAGCAAAATTGTCGCATTTGGGGCACAGAAAACCCGCACGCATACATTGAAAAGCCGGTGCATCCAAAACGAGTCACTGTTTGGTGCGGATTTTGGTCCAGAGGCATAATTGGGCCATTTTTCTTCGAAAATGAGCAAGAAGTGGCCGTTACAGTCAATGGCGATTGTTATCGGGCCATGTTGAAGAGGAGGACATCGGCAACATTTGGTTTCAACAGGACGGCCCTACGTGCCACACAGCCGAAGCTACACTCGCATTTTCAAAAAAAAAAGAAGTTATTTGGCGGACCCTGTATAAAATAATTAACCCTACGGTCCATAACCAGCTGGATGAACGGGAGTCCATAACCAGGGTACCCGGGTAGCTAGTGCAGTTTTTTCGTTTATATTCAAATAAAATAATATATATCTGCACATATTATTAGAAACGCTTAGTTTTTACATCTCAACTGTACAAATTTCATGTTTATAAGATAATACTGGTTTCTATAGGCATTTTGTACCTAAAAGGCACACAAAATTAAACAGAAACCGGTTTTATAAGGCTTGGTTTTTTGCTTGTTTTTGGTACCTGCTTGTGAATTGTTTGTGTTTTTAGGTAGCAAATGATCAGCTACGCTAGAAAAAGAATACATTTCAATGATTTCGTCATTATAAGTTGAACAGTGAAGTTGAAGAAAAATGAACCGCAAAATAGAATTTTTAATTGAAAGACAATATCTGCGTTTGAGTGAAGAAGCCAGAAGCAGATATATTGAGTTTATACTTGATGATATGGCTGTGGATAACGACGCTTTAGTGCCAATTAAAGAAGAAGAAGAGGTATTTACTGGAGAAGTGCAAGACTCAGAGAGTGAAGACTGGGACAATGACAACGAAAACAACGAAATTCCAGCCGCTATTGACACGCCAATGCAAATTGAGCAAGATGTATTTGAAGATGAAAGTGACAATGAAACTGATATGGTTGAAGAAAATGCATCAACATCAAGCACAACAGAAAGTATGATTGCACGTGATGGTACTCAATGGCAACCAACACCACTTGTTTGTCAACAAATAAGAAGTCACATCATTAGAACTCGCAGTGGTCCATTACGAATGACGGAAAGTATGACTGGTATGCAATGCTTCAAGAGTTATTTTACAATAGAAATGGTCGATATAATCGTGCGTCATACCAACAAAAAAGCCAATTCAACTACAATGCAGTAAACCCAACAAAGCGTCAATTGAAAGGGAGGGATACGACAGTGGCAGAAATATACGCATTCATTGGAATTCTGATAATGGCAGGCGCAAATCATTCCAATGATGAAAATGCAAGGGACTTATGGACGCAATTGTCTCATCCTCTATTCCGCGGAACAATGGGATTAAACCGCTTCTGGGATCTTATTCGTTTTATACGTTTTGATGACGCGAGAACAAGAAACGAGAGGCAGCGCACAGACAAAGCTGCTCCAATATGCGATATTTGGATAATGTTGAACGCCAATCTCGCAAAATATTATGTGCCTACAGAAAATTTAACAATCGACGAACAATTGTATCCGTACCGCGGCAGAACAAAATTTACCCAGTATATTCCATCGAAGCCTGCGAAATACGGTATCAAGGTATGGTGGAAATGCGATGCTAAAAATTCATATCCTCTTCATGGCCAAATATATACTGGCAAACAAGACAGTGGTCGCGAAATTGGTGTAGGCGAAAGAGTAGTCAGAGATTTGGTTGGGCCATACCACGGTAGCGGACGTAATATCACCATGGACAATTTTTTTACGACGCTGCCACTGGCAAAGCAGCTGATATCCGTCAAACTTAGCATTGTCGGAACACTGCTGCGAAACAAAGCCTTTATACCAACAGAAATTAAAGACGATAAGAGGTGGACCATTGGGACAAGCAAATTTGGTTTCCACCGAAGGTGACTATGGTTACATACAAACAGAGGAAAACAAATTCCGTAATAATGTTGTCGACTATGCATGATGATGCAACTATAGAAGAAAACGGCAAACCAGAAATCATCAATTTTTATAACAAAATGAAAGGTGGCGTGGATGTTATGGACCAGACGCTTCAGGAGTATACCACACAGCGACACACAAAAAGGTGGCCTTTGTCGTTTTTGTACAATATGCTCGATGTTAGTGCTTTCGCGGCATACACTATATTTTATGAGAATAACACAACTGTTCCATATCAAACAACACGCTTTTTGCGTAAACTTGCTCAAGATTTGTGTGCGCCAATAACACTGGCCGACAGCCATTTTGTAATGGGCTGTTTGACAACATATTCTAAAGGATTTTGGTCCGCTGATTCCAAAAATTATAAAATAAAAAAAATGAAACGAGCCGTTTTCGAGATAATCGGTTTTTAAATTTTTGGCCACTTTACGTTAAGGTCCATCCACTTGAAGAGCTATTACAGCTGACATATGTAACCGATTCGATTACAACTAAGATTAAATTAAAGAGGAAGGATGCACGCATATTTTTGGCAAACATTACTTTGAAATCCGAAAGATAGTTTAAAAGCTTTTGCTGAAATCGTAACTTCAAAAGAGGATTTTTTTAAGAAAAAAGACAAAAAACTGCTATATATCTGTATGTAAAAATATGTTCCCGAAACTTTTTTACCCTTTTTATTTTTTATATCGATAGATTGGACATTTACGCGAGTTTTAAGCCTAATATCAAAAAAATCTGCTCAGAAATGGTTTCTTGGTGCGCGTTAAAGTAAATTTAGTGCTTTTCGCAAAAAATACGAAATTTTGAAAAAAAAGATAAATAAATACTTTTTAAATTAAAAATGATTTTTATTTGTGCTTCTTCGCTTATATAAGTGGGTTGGTGTTTCCCTAGTCAAACTCCAGCAATAGTCCGCTATCATAGTTGCACCCCAGGATCCTTCATAGCGCTTTTCAATTGCCATCATTTGCTGGTGGAATCTTTCCCCATGCTCGTCGCTTACTGCACCCAAATTTTCCGGGAAGAAGCCTAGATGAGAGTTAAAAGTGTTAATTTGTAGGCTAGTGTAATAGAAGAAAGAGTAACCAATTGCCAAGTAACGCGCCACTTTTCCACCAAAACAGCAATTGAGCTTTTTGGGAAGACCAGTGGAGACGGTAACCTATACCGAGCAACCATCTACTTCTACGGCCGCTTCTACTGATGGCAGGAAGCCAATAACAGGAAGCTGTTATTTGTGCGCTTCTTTGCCAGATAAAAGGAGAAGAAAGACGAGAAAAGTCTGCAGCGTTTGCAAAAAACTAGTTTGCGATCAACATACTAAAACAATATCGAAATGTTTTCCATGTTTCAACAAGGACTCAACATAAGACATCAAATATTAGAAATAAGTTAAAATGATTAAAATATAAATAATTCAACTAAGAAACAATTACACTTCATATTTTACACATCAATAAACATTATGAAACAAAATAAAAAGAAAACAAATGTTTTTTCTTTGAAATATAAGGTAATTTGCACTAAGGTACCCGGGTACTCTGGTCATGGACCCCTGTATGCAAAAACATTAAACTCGTTTTTTGGTTAATATATTTAACCAAATTTGATAAATTTTTTCTAGTCTCTAAGTTTAGCCTAAATGTCTGATGATCCGGAGTTTCATTTTGATATCTTCAATATTATAGGAACAGCAGCACTTTAAATTTCAAATTGTTACCCGGGTACCCGGTTATGGACCGTAGGGTTAATGTGTGTACATAACGTAATAAGAAAATGATACATTTGTTTTACAAAAAAGACACATAATTCAATAATTTAAAATAAATCAAAATAATTCAATATACATGGCGTTTCGCATAAGAGTGGTCAAAAGACTAGGGCGTGTAGGATGGGTCAAGACAAGAAAAAAAATCGTATGGGAGGGGGGTCAATTTCACCCCGTTTAGGCGGGAGGGGCCATTTTATAAAAATCCGACTTAACACCGAAAAAAATAATATTAAAAAATAATGGTTAGACCTAGATAACTTTTGCTTGCTGATTTTCAAAGCAAAATATCCGCTTCTTAATATCCTTTGTAAATTAGGTTCCTATATCAAACAGTTTTTGAGAAAATTAATGCCAAAGTTAAAATTTGGAAAAAAAATTTTTGGTTGCAACTTTTTTTTATAATTACGGTATTAAGTATAAATTTTTTTCCGTCCATAAAATTCTCTAATCAATTCTAGAGAGAATGCTTCAAACCGGAAGGATCTATGTTTTGTGGTTTCCGCGAAAAGTGAAACTAACGATCTAAACTCCTTCCCCAGAGCAGTCTTCTTTCATATTTTTGCACCAGTAATAAAACACCAGTAAGAAAGCTATATTCGGCCTGGCCGAATCTTAGATACTCTACACCTTAAAGGTTTTGGGAATTTTTAGGAATTTTAGGAATTAAGGTTTTATACCAATGCATTTTTTTATAAATTGATTCTATATTTATATGTCTTATATTGGTTTTATTTTCTGGTTTACAAATCCGAACAAAGAATATTTATAAAAAATTTCATATTAATATAATTAATAACGTATCATAAAATTACAGACTTATATAAGGATTTATGAAGGACGATTGTGCCATATTGCCCTTCCGTCCATGTAGCCTAAAAGTATGCGCGCCACGCCCATTTTCTGAAACGTAAAATATAATAATGTCGCTCGATATTGAAATTTTATTGTCATATCTTAAAAACTAGAAGAAATATGTGGTTATAAAGAAAGCTATCTTAAAATTACATTTAATCACAGACGGGTATAAATACTCGGCGTGGTCGTTACCCGTTTTCAAAACAAAATAACTAGCTTAGTAGTTTTATTATTGTGTTCAAATTCAAGCTTTATTTCCGTGGTAGTAAATTTGTTTTTATGAGTTATGCTGTATATGCAGTATAAAAGTGGGCGGACCGCGCCCAGTTTTTCTATAATAATGTTTTATTAGAAAAGAAGTTGTTATGTAAAGTTTGATTGAGGAAGATTACATATTTAACAATATAACCATTTAAGACCCTCTCTTGCCTGTATAACCTAAAAATGGGTGGATCACGCCCATATTTGGCATATCAAGGGATGAAGTTACTCTATACCGAGAAATTAAATTTTGTTGTCATAACTAAAAAACAACGGCTGATATCACATTTTTACTAAAAAATAGGCGTGGTCGTGGACCGATTTTGCCCATTTTCAATACCAACCTGCACACCCTAAGAGAGAATATTTCTGTAAAATTTCATCACGATATCTTCACCGGTTCTCCTGTGATCATGATTTCAACAGACAGACAGACAGACAGGAGGTCACGCTGATCAAGAATATATATACTTTTCTATACCTATCGTCTCTATTTCTATGCGTTACACATTTCGTGACAAAGTGAATATACCCTTAAACTTAAGGTGTAGGGTATAACAAGTAGCCAAAAATTGGTATTTGAAAGGAAAGAATATGAAAGTAAGAAGCTTCGTAATTTTCATTTTTCTGGGAAACTACAAAACATAGAACCTTCCGGTTTGAAGCATTCTCTCTAGAATTGATTAGAGAATTTTATGGTCGGAAAAAAAATTTATACTTAACCCTTCTGTCAACGGAGAGGTCTGGCCAGACCTTTTCTAACTTTGAGAGCGAATTGTAAAAAAACTGTTAGGGCTATCCTCATGAAACTTCCTGACTTTGTCAAATAACTAATTATCTGCCCAAACTTTCAAGAATCATGAAGATATATTGAATAGAACGGAAGTTCTAGGTATTTTTTCAACTTTATACCTTTCGTCAACAGATAGGTCTGGCCAGACCTACATATAACTTCAGGCGAAATATGGCAGAAAAACTTATTTTTTATTTAGGTAGCTATGATTTTAGGTTTTTTCTTCACATAAGGGTAAAAAATAATATCAGGATCGGTGAAGATGGCTGAGGTCAATATAAGAAAAGCCCGTCATTATGCTTACTAGTAAAAAATAAGGGGAATTTGAATGGATATTTCCGATAGTAAAAAATGTATAAAAACCAATGTTGTTAAAGCAAATACTTTTTCCTGTTTTACCAAAAAGGGTTACGTGATAATATTGTGGGCGAATATTTCCTACTATTGAACAGGGAGACTGCAGAAATCTGTATGTCTGTTACCTGTTCGAAAGGATTGTGACATCAAACATCATTTTGCGAATGCATGACCTTGTGTTGAAAATATAAAAGCAAAAGATGGTTCACGATTTATATCATTCAACAAGTGATAATTTCATAAAAAAGTCTTTAGATTGGGAACATTTTCAAAAATAATAGAAATAAATAATCATACCATAAAAATCTCAGTTCAATTGGAAGCGGTATATTTTCAAATCTGTCATTACACCTGAAATTGTTGACATTATTGTAATGCAAACAAATGTAAAAGCTAGAACGGAAACGGAAAAATTCAATAACTAACATCCAAGAAATCCTCGGCAGTGGACAGGATACAGATAAAGAACTGTATGCATATTTTGGAGTACTGCTAGCTGCCGTATGTATGGTGGGCCTGCGACTCATCGAATGGTTATCCGAGCAAAGGAATTCTGTACACCGGAAAAGAACAAGAACGGGAACATAATCAAGGAGAAAGGCAGGAGGCAAACGCAGCGGTGGCCACTAGCCTTTGTCTACAATATGCTAGACATATCTGCACTGGTTGCATACATCATATATAATATTTCACATCAGTCTGAATGCACACAAAAAGCGAATGCTCGCCGAATTTTTGTGAAAGCTCTCGTAGAGGAGCTTGTGACTCCATATATTGAAGACCGACTGAGAAATCTGCAAATAGTTGGAAATTTTCCAGTTAAAAATGCACTAGTCATTTTTCGGAATACCTCTCAGCGAAAAAATTTTACAACCAACAACTAGCACTAGCATTACAGTATCAAACAATAAAAAATCTTGCTCTATATGTAGGGCGAATGATAAAAGACAGCGTAAAACAAGATTTAGTTGTCATATTTGTAATGATCCTGTATGTTTACAACATAGCCAAACTGCCAATAACTGCCAAAATTGTTAAATTAAAGCCAAAGGTATTTAACAAACTGTGCCTTTTTCTAATTTCACAACAAATTTCATGTTTTTTCTTACTTTTATGGGGATATTGCCTTGCTTAGCATGCAAAGCTACTGTAGGTCTGGCCAGACCTATCTGTTGACGGAAGGTGGAAAAAATATCTGTTGACAGAAGGGTTAATACCGTAATTTAAAAAAAAATTGCGACCAAAAATTTTTTTTCGGAATTTTTTTTCCAAATTTTAAGTTTGGCATTAATTTTCTCAAAAACTGTTTGATATAGGAACCTAATTTACAAAGGATATTAAGAAGCGGATATTTTGCTTTGAAAATCAGCAAGCAAAAGTTATCTAGGTCTAACCATTATTTTTTAATATTATTTTTTTCGGTGTTAAGTCGGATTTTTATAAAATGGCCGCTCCCGCCTAAACAGGGGGAAATTGACCCCCCTCCCATACGATTTTTTTCTTGTCTCGAACCATCCTACACGCCCTCGTCTTTTGACCACTCTTATGCGAAACACCCTGTATATATAAAAAAAATAATGTGTGTACATAAGAAGAAAATGTGGATATATTTTTTTACAAAAAAACATGTTCCCTCGTCTTTCCGGGATTTCGGTGATCGTTCCGGATCCCGCCTGATGGAGTCGGAACTGAAACTTCCGGTAGAATCGACGGACGCCTTTGTGGCCGGGTGGTTTATCTCGGGCAGGAGAAATTTTCGGATCAGGTTGTTCAGTGGTCCGGTTTTGAGGCTGATGGCCGGGGGAATTTCTATTTCCGAGTGTTCTGGGCTGAGTCTCGGGTTTTTCCGCGATGGAGGGCCTTCATTTTCGGACTCATCGGTACTGCTATTTATGCTGCTGTGATTAGCATCGGTGTTGTAGGTTTGGCTATGGCTGCTGATTGTCTGGCCGCTGCTGCTAGAACTGGCACTGCGGTTCGACCGGGTGTTGCTCGTGCCACTTCCTGAGCTGCTGCTACGGCTAGAGTGAGCGTTATTGTTGGCATAGGGCGTTGAGTGTTGGGTGTTTGTTGCTATTGCGATTGTTGGGAGCGTCTCTGGGTGTGTTGGAGGCTTCCCGGGTGTTACGGTTTTTGTGATCATGGGAGATTCTATGGTGGTTGTGGTGGATCTTGTCGTTGTTGTGCTGGTGGTACGGGGAATGGTGTTTATTGTGGTTGTGATGTGGATTGGTGTCGGCGTCTCTGCTTGTGTTGGGGACTTCTCGGGTGTTGTGTTTTTGGGATTTTATACGCCTTGTTCTGCAGATAAGCCGGGGTCATCACGTGTGGTTTGGTTGGGTGATCATCGTAGGTGTTGCGTAGGGGCGTTTGTTGTGGTTTTCGGTTTGGCATGTTGGGTTCTTCCACGTTTGGTGCCAGCGGGGCCGGTTTTGGCAAAGAACTGTTGCTCGTGCATGGATGGGGGCGTAGATGCCCGGCGCTGATCTTTGGGACCACCCTGATCCTCCCTTTCCCGTATGGGATTTCTTTCAAGTCGCATGGTAAGTGTTGAATTCGGGGAAGGCTACCTTCCGCCTTTGCCATGGTGTGAAAAAATTTGTTCATTTTGTCTTCAAACGTGGCCATTCTTTCTGTGGGATAGGTGAGAGAGTATTTAGATTAAAATGAGATTTTGAAAAAGTGAGTTATCATAACAAGATGAAAGGGTAATGGTGGGCTAAGCGTTGGTTTTATATTTGGGGTGAAGGTATGGTGTGATGAAGGTATGGTTTAATTTCACTTATGTGAACCGTATTCGTGCGTGATTTCCCGATATCTTTGAGAATCGCGATGACTGGCGATTTAAAACTGATAATTATGTAAGGACCAATGTATTTTGGGGCAAGCTTTGCGTTAAAGTTGTCGATTGTTTCTCTGGGATTCTGGTCAGCATCTCACCAAATGGTTGTTGTTGGCTTACCTGTAACCTTTGGCAGGAATCACATGTTCATACATACTGTGTTATGTCGCGAAACATTTCCGGCCAATAGTAACGTGAAATGATTTGTTGGGTGGTCTTTCTGATACCGAGGTGTCCCGCTGTAGGACTGTCGTGATTTTCCTCGAGAACTTGCTACCTTAGCGGTGTTGCTACGCATAATTTCCATGGTGTTGTCTCATCGACGTGTTGGCTCTGTGGGTATAGCTGGTTTTCGACGATGGCGTAGTCTGAAAACTTCGTAGGGTTTTGTTGTACCTCTTTCTTCTTCAGATCTAACCATTTGCAGCCTGGAGCTTTCGTGACTCGTATTCGCTGTAAGGTCTCTATGGATTGTCTTGACAAGGCATCTGCTACAATGGTTTGTTTTCCTTTGCGATACTGAATGGTGAATTGGTATTGTTGTAACTCTAGCGCCCATCTCGCTATGCGTCCCGTTGGGCTTTCGATGGAATTCAACCATTTTAGAGAGAGATGATCGGTTATCACGATAAATTTGTATCCTTCCAGGTACGGCCTCATCTTCCTTACTCCCCAAATGATGGCAAGACATTCTTTTTCTTTTGAAGAGTAATTCTTCTCCGCTCTATTAAGATGCCGACTTGCATAGGCGATTACTTTCTCTGTCCCCCCGATACTTTGGGTGAGTACTGCTCCTAGCCCGTATTCGCTTGCGTCCGTTTGGAGGGTGAAGGTTTTCTCGAAGTCTGGACACGTTAGGACGGGTGCTTGTGTTAGTTTAGTCTTGAGTTCGTCGAAGGATTCTTGCCTTTTACCTGTTTACCTTTTTTCAAGAGTGAGGTTAGTGGTTGAGAGATGGTTGAAAAGTCGGGTACAAAGCGTCGGTACCAGGAGGCAATACCAAGGAATCGCCGTACTTCTCGTACTGTTTTGGGTGGTTGTAGCTCTTGTATAGCAGCTACCTTATCGGGGTCGGTATGTATGCCTTCTTCGCTTACCACATGCCCGAGATATTTGACTTTTGTCTGGAAGAAGGAGCATTTTTCCGGATTTATTCTTAATTTCGCTGACCGTAGTTGTTGAAAAACTGTATGTAGTTTTTCCATGTGGTCTTCTAGGGAAGTACCTGTTACGATAATATCCTCTAAGTACGCGAAAGCAAACGATTCTAGTTTAGGGCCAATAACTTGGCCAAGGCCCGCTGGAAGGTGGCTGGGGCGGAGTGTAGGCCGAAGGGCATGACCGCCATTGAAATAGTTTTCTCCCTGGGACCGTGAAGGCTGTGTATTTTCTGCTATCTGTGGCCATGGCAATATGCCAGTAGCCGTCTTTTAGGTCTATGCTACTTATGTACTTTGCATTGCGTAGCTTGTCGAGTATATGCGTTATTCGTGGTAAGCGTCAGGTATAGAGTTTTTGTTGAGTTGCCTATAGTCAATGTATAGTCGCCATGTCCCTGTCTTTTCTTCACTAACACTATAGGCGCACTAAAGGGGCTGTGTGATGGTTCGATGTAGCCTTTTTCGAGGAGTTTGTTTACTTCTTCGTTTATGACTGCCTGGCTGGGTTTCGAGGTATGTACCTTTGCTTGATGGGACATTCGTCTGCCATGACTATTTTGTGCTCAGTGATATGTGTTGTACCTGTTTGCTGTCTAAATTGTTGGAGCTCGTTATTTAAAAAGTTATTAATACAAAATAACTTCTAAAAGCTAAAATAACTTCTAAATAACTTCAAAATAACTTCTAAAAGCTAAAATAATTTAGCTGTTTGCTGGCTTCTTCAAACTTCAAAATAACTTCTAAAAGCTAAAATAATTTAGCTGTTTGCTGGCTAATTGTTGGAGCTCGTTATTTAAGAAGTTATTAATACAAAGTTCTTTTTGGGTATCGTGGTGTGTTATTGTTTGATAGTGGTGGTTACGGGTGGGAGATTTATACTTACTTATCTTCAGGGGGATTCCTCCACATCGGAGCGAAAAATTTGCTTTTTCTAGGAAGTCTAACCCTATTATTACGTCGTCAGGTGTTGTCTCCAGTATCAGAAATTGTTGATGGGTTTGGAAGTTTCCTAGTGCATGAGGGTGTTCATTTGGTAGTGTAAGGATACGTTTGGTCCATTGGCTAGGGTAACTTTTACCGGGAGAACCAGTTTGTCGGTTCTTAGTGTTTGGGCGAATCGTTCATTGATGAAACTTGTAGAGGCTCCGGTATCGATTATTGTCTCCTTTTTGCTGCCTGCTATGGTGATTTCGGTCGTCAAGGGAAACGTCGTTTCCCGTTCTCGGTCTGCAACAGTGGATGGTTCTAACATTACTGCGGCCACATTCCCAACAAAAGAGTCTTTGTGGTTTGTTACAGGACGGCGAGTAGTGTCCGTTCTCCGCATTTTCGACAAGCTTCTCGGGCGTTCTTGATCGTATTGCCGTAGTTGTTGCTGGTCCCAACTGGTGACTGAGCATGGGGGTTACTTTCGAGCATGTAGCTCTGCTCCATCTTTTGGTTGGTATTCGTTCCTTTGTTTTTTATGGTTTCGAAGTCTTCTGCTAATTCGATTAGTTCTTCCAGACAGGAAAAGTTTTTTCGTTTAATGTGGAGTTGGTATTCGGTACCGGCGTTCATGAAAATCCTTTCTAATTTTTGAGGCTCGGTGTATTCCGTGTGCCGCATTAAGTTTTGCAGAGCTAACACGTACATTTTGAACGGCTCATTGTCTTGTTGTGCTCTGTTTCGGATTTCATCGTCCAAGTGTCTCCAGTATCGTGAGGGAAGGAAGAAGTTCAGAAAGTCTTTTTTGAAAGACTGCCACGTTTGCGAATGTTTGTTGTTGTTTCTATACCAGATCAAAGCGTTTTCCTGTAGGAGCTCAGGCATTGTATATTGGAGTTGATTTTAATCGATGTTGTAGGCCTCTGCCAGTTCGGTGATTCGGTTCAACAAGCAATCCAACCACAGCAGCAGCAACAGTTACGCAGATCGACACTGTCACTGTTGGAACTGTCGCCGAGAAGGACACACTTTCCAGGCTTGCATGTCGCTGCAGCAGAATATGTTTTGTTTTAAATGTGGACTGCTAAATTATATTACACCCAATTGCCCAAACTGTGGCCCGGGAAACGTGAAGAAGGACTTGGCAATAGCAAGAGAGCATTGCTCCAGAAAAAATCTCGCGGAGATTAGGTAACCTCTGAGGACGGTGAGCTGCCTTAATCCAATGGTAACGATACACTGTCAGCTAGCACCAACCAAAGGGGACAGGGAAGTAATAAAAATGTTAGTATTTTAGAAAATATTGTTAGTTTTAATAAACAAAAGTTGAAGCAAAAGGAAATAGAGCCCTTAGAAGTAAAAATTCGTAAATACTATGAGGTCCGCGATAGAATTTTCGGAAACGGAATAATAATAAAATTAACGAAAAGAGTGCAGAAAGCTAGGCAAAGGTATACACAACGAAAACAAGTGCGTAAATTAATTTCGGAAGTATTAGTCAGTATAGATTGTGAAGATCCAAGGCCATATGCGGATAGAAGGCAAGAAATTCCAAATTTTAACTTTGGCATTAATTTTTTCAAAAACTGTTTGACGTAGGAACCTAATTTAAAAGGATATTAAGAAGCGGACATTTGGCTTTGAAAATCAGCAAGCAAAAGTTAAATTGATCTAACCATTATTTTCGGAGAAATATAAAAACGCTTTGTGACATAAAATAAATATAGAAACGCAATTATTTCTATTTCAAAACTTGGTGTTCGATGTGCCACGTCTTCCCGACGTCAAATCGATCTGAAATTTTGTACAAATTACTTTTTCATGAAATAGTACAAGTTTAGAGGGCGGTGTGGTAAAAATGTTCTGGTCGAAAAATAAGGTCCACCCTAATGTCCACACTTGGAGCAAGAGTTGTACCTAGGGATAGATTTTTGAAAAAAATTTGAATTAGCTATCGAAATTTTAGGGTTAGCGGAGACGAAACTTGAAGAACTGTGGTGTCAGGATGAAGATTCGCATAATTTAGCAGTCGAGCAGAAAGAAAGCCTAAAGAGAGTAATTGAAATGTTTAAATCTTTCGAAAAGAATGGTTTAGGACGTACTCACTTAGAAAAACATTCCATTCAGCTACTTGAAGGCACAGTGCCAATTAAAGAAAGACACTTTCCAGTCTCTCCGGCAGTGCAAAATGTTGTGTATGAAGAACTAGACAAAATGTTGGAACTCGGCGTTATTGAGACTAGTGAGAGTCCATGGAACAAGAGAGTCACGGTGGTACGCAAGCCTGGAAAAAAACAGATTCTGTTTAGGTGCGAGAAAACTAAACGAGAAGACCATTAAAGATGCTTATCCGTTACAGAATATTGAAGGGATCCTTAGCCGGATAGACGAAACGATTTACATCAGCAGCGTCGACTTAAAGTATTCATTTTGGCAGATCGAATTAGATGATAAATGTAAAGCATATACAGCTTTTACGGTTCCGGGTCGTCCGTTGTACCAATTTGTTGTGATGCCATTTGGCTTATGTAATGCGGCACAACGCCTTTGTAGGCTTATGGACAAGGTTATACCGCAACGTTTAAAACCAAACGTGTTTACCTACTTAGATGATTTACTTATAATATCAGCCGATTTTTATGCACATTTGCGTATTTTGAGTGACGTCGCGGAGTGTTTAGATAAGGTCGGACTGACTATAGGCATGGGAAAATCAAAATTTTGCTTTCGTGAATTCAAATATTTAGGTTTCGTGATAGGTGGAGGTATGCTTAAAACAGACCCCGACAAAGTTTCAGCGATGCAGAAGATTCCAGAGCCTAGGACTCGCAGGGAAGTTAGAAGTTTTCTAGGTGTCGCAGGCTGGTATAGGCGTTTCATACGTAATTTTTCAGTAATAGCCGCTCCACTTTCCTATACGTTGAAAAAAAGTGACAAATTTGAAATTACTCCAGAATCAAAGGAAGCTTTCGTGAAGCTGAAGCAATCGCTTATAACAGCTCCGGTGTTAAAACACCCTGAATTTGATAAGAGGTTCTGGATACAGTGCGATGCGTCACACGATGGCGTAGCTGCAGTGCTGTATCAAAAAGATTAAGATAATAGTGAGCGTCCAATTGTGTACCTGTCTCAAAAATTGAATTCGTGTCAAAAAAATTATAGTGTGACGGAGAAGGGAAGTCTGGCGGCCGTCCTCGCAGTGAAGAGATTCCGACCATACGTCCAACTGATGAGGTTTACAATTGTGACCGACCACGCTAGTCTAAGATGGCTTATGTCTTTAAAAGATTTGAGTGGACGGTTGGCTCGGTGGTCACTTCACTTGCAGGCGTTTGATTTCAATATGGCTCCTGAGCACCGTAAAGGCTCCGAAAATATCGTTGCTGACGCTCTGTCTCGTTACATTGACGAACTAGAAATGGATAATGCTTCATTCTTTGACTTCGAAATTCTTGAATTTAATAGTCCTGAATACTTAGAATTAGTCGACACTGTTAACAAAAACGCTGAAAAGCTACCCGATCTTAAAGTAAGCGAGGATTTAGTATTCAAACGAACTAGTTTTGTTACTGGCGAAGTAGATTCCGAATTCGCTGGGTAGCTCTGGATTTCAGACTCACTAACGTCTACATTAATAGCGAAGGCACACGAACCCGAAACAACCGCGCATGGGGGAATTGCTAAAACCTTATACCGTTTGCGGTAATTTTATTATTGGCCACGAATGGCTCTCCATGTTCTAGAATACATAAATAATTGCAAAATTTGTAAGGAGTCAAAATCCGCCAATCGTGAGCTAGGCACAGAAATAGGTAAAGAAGTTATTACCGAACGCCCCTTTCAGAAGCTATACATACATAGATTTCTTAGGCAAATACCCGCGTTCGAAGAAAGGCAACTCGTACATATTTATCGTGTTAGATCACTTCAGAAAATTCGTTTTTCTAAAAGCTATGCGAGAAGCGACAGCTGACAAGGTAGTAGAACTTTTAACAAAAGAAGTTTTTCTTAAGTTTGGATTACCGGAGGTAGTCCACAGTGACAACGGGAAACAATTTGTGTCGAAGGAGTTTGAGAAGCTTATGAGTAACTATGGTGTCACACATTTAAAAACGGCGGTGCATGCTCCGCAAAGTAACGCCGCCGAAATGGTAAACCGATCTATCTTGGCAGCTATACGATCCTATTTAGATCAAGATCACCGGGAGTGGGACTTGTACCTACCCGAGATAGAATGTGCAATGAGGAGTTATGTTCACGCAGCAACGGGAGTGTCTCCGTTTTTCCCTCTATTTGGACAACATATGTTTACCCATGGATCAGACTACAAACTGGCACGTCAATTGAAAGCTCTAAATGAAAGCGAATTTAGGGGCATAGAACGAAAAGATCGTTTAAGTTTCTTGCGCGAACAAATAAAAGGAAATTTACATACCGCATACGAAAAAAGCGTCCATAGATACAACAAAAGAAAAGGAACTGTCAATTCCACACCAGGGTAAGAGGTATACAAACGCAACTTAGCCCTAAGCGATTTTAAAAGAAATATAAATGCCAAGTTTCTACCGAAATTCACGAAATGCCGAATAATTAAACCTTTGGGAAATAACATATACTTAGTGGAATCGTTGAATGGCAAACCCCTCGGAGCATTCCATGTTAAGGATTTCAAGCAGTGAGATGCCGTAGGTAGCGCTGAAATACATGAAACAATTCTGCAAACAAACTGGATTACTGATAAATCATTCTGGAGTGTACTGGAAAGAAATAAAAGACATACCTGTCTCAGGGTGTGGGCGATTTCCTACGTTGGGCACCCGAAATACTAATCCGCACACTGTCCTTGTTTTCACCGGTGGTTGACAAGACCAGAGTTTTGTTGCGTCAGGTTAACTTAAATATAAACAAACATATTTTACTCTGTCAAACAGCTGTCATAAAGTCTCCAACCGAATAGCAAGCCTGGTAATTTAGGACGTTACGAAAATGCGATAGAGGCCGCTAGAAACAATTGAAGTAAAGAACAAAACTAAACTCACCTCACAGCTGTGATTCTCTTACCGCTGAAAATGTGAGCGAATAGCGATTGCCGTGAGCATGCATATACGCATACGTGTGTAGGTAGGAGCGAACGCAAGCATAGGTATACAGAAAAACATCAGAAAGCATTTACTCGACTAATAGAATATAAATAAAGCGGTAAATTATTGTTGCTAAGAACAAAAAAATCATTTGGTGGCCCGTTAAAAATTTACTAGAGGTACAGACGATTAGAATTTCAGTAGAGTAGAACAAAAGCTAGTCAGTGAT
Source organism: Myopa testacea (assembly GCA_949629155.1). Taxonomy (NCBI): domain Eukaryota; kingdom Metazoa; phylum Arthropoda; class Insecta; order Diptera; family Conopidae; genus Myopa; species Myopa testacea. The sequence continues at coordinate 25,728,762 of OX451347.1, forward strand.
CGAAAGAAGCAGTACGAAGGAAATTCTGTCCTTTTGTTAAAAGGGAAAATAAATTTGTTCGAGTGGAGAAAAGTGGAAAGCGTACTAGGGTTTAGTAAAGGGTTTTCCAATAAGAGGTGTAATTTTGATATTCAAAGAAAAATGCCATTTTTTGAGATAAATTATCGTATGTTTATTTCGTAATAAAGAGGAAGGTATGCTGTTAATAATGAAAAACAACATCAGCCAAATGGCCACCACGACTACGCTTACAGGACCATATCCTTTTCAGGAAATTTTCCATAACCAAATCGCAAAGTGGCTGCCCTATGTCCTCGATAGCCTCACGAATTCCATCTTTGAGGTCTTGAATCGACTCTGGGCTGTTGGCGTAGACCTTATCTTTCACGTGGCCCCAAAGGAAGAAGTCGTAAGGTGTTAAATCACAAGATCTCGGTGGCCAATTGTGATCACCTCTTCGAGAGATAACACGGTCTACGGTATTGCAAACTTTTCCCGTAAAAGATCAATGGTTTCGTTGCTTGTGTGGCACCTAGCGCCGTCAGAAGGCTTTATAAGCCTTAAGATCCAAGTCTTTATGCAAAATACGGTGTAATGACGTTTGTGGAATGCCCAATTCCAAAGAACGACGAGGAATGGACAAACCTGGGTTATCCTCAACACTTTGGGCTACAGCAGGAATATTCTCAGTTGTTCTTGAGCGACGTGCACGGGTTTTATTCTTCACATCACTAACTTGTCCCAACAGCTCGAATTTTTCCACCAATTTCTGTATTGCGGTCAGACAAGGTGCTTCACGACGACCCAAAAATGCTTTAGTTTTGCGAACTGTGACTGCAAAATTTTCACCATTTTTGTAGTGAATTTTAATAATTTCAATGCGTTGTTGCAGCGTGTATCGTTTCATTTTTAGTAATGGCGTAGTTTCTACTTGTCAAATGTCAAAAATAACAGCTTCAAAAGTGACAGCTACCGAAATAGCGGGCTATTCAAAATTACACCTCTTATTGGAAAACCCTTTAGAGTTCAGAACACTTAAAATAACAAAAAGCAAAATATAAATTTAGAAGTACTTAGAGGGATTCGTGAACACGGAAAGCGTACCGAAACGTGGCACCGAAGAAAGCAGAGATTGTTCACCCATCGCCTTCTGGGTTCACCATTTGGTAAGGACTACTTATTCGTAACGGAGCATTGAGGAGGCGGAAGCCGTTTCCCAGAACAGTTTGGGGTAACAGAATCGTGGTAATGCGCAGCAGATTTGGATATATTTCGGCGCTGCAAACCACGCCCGCAAAGCTAAGTGGTGCATTTTTTTTGAGAAAGAAAATCAAATCGAACGGAGGCAGCCGTTAAGCTAGGGTGAACATTTAAGCCAGGGAAAGATCCCTTACATAGCGTAAGAAAGACAAAGCCAAATTCAACAGTTTTGTGCAATTCATGGCATTCATTCTCACCACCAAGATTGTGGGCAAGAGCCCCGAAGATAAAGATTAGTCATCTCCAGTGCTTTCCAAAATATATGAGAAAACGAATAAACGAAGCTTCACAGTAATCCACTGCGAACCACAACTTTTAATTATATCTAAAGAAAAATATGAATGTCCTGAACTTGAAAAGTGAATGAATGCGATTGAATTGCTTTCTAAGAAACTTAATACCCAGTCTGGTGCATTTTATTTCATATCGCTGTTTAATATTAGTGTATTTTAGTTCATATTGTTCGTTTAATGTTAATACGTTTTGTAATTCATTTAGGTAGGTAGGTAGGAGGTGGGGCCCACCACCGCACTCCATAAGGGGCAACAATTAAGGCTAATGAGCCTCGTTTTGATCCACCTAAAAGTACGCGTGAGACCTGAAAAGGGGAGAAATATCCGTGTAGATTGGGAATAGTAGGTGTTATACCCAGCCCGCCAGGTTGAGGAACCTGAGCAGTTGTCTGGGATTGAAACTGGCGACTTCCTCCAGTCCATTGAAGGTGATTTTACCCCAGGTAGTGAGTCTGGCACGCATGAGTGCCGGGCATTTACATAGTAGGTGGGAAACCGTTTCTTTCTGAGAAGTGTCTCCGCAGCTAAGGCAGAAGGTATTGTAGGTCAGGACCAGACGTTCCGCGTGATCACCAATCGTCCAGTGGCCACTGATCACCCCGACAAGCCTGGCTATGTCCGTTCGGCTCCTGTTAATGAGCCATTTCGTCTTGGCCTTATCATATGATGGCCATGACGCCCTGGCAATGCGACAGGATTGTAGATCTCTCCATCTGTCGTTGGCTTTATCGCGGAATACGCGGTATAATTCTCCTTTTAGAGTATTTAGTGGCTTGTATATTGGGATGGCATTATCCGGTGACATAGCGGCTCCTCGCCTAGCGAGTTCATCCGCCCTTTCGTTCCCGTGGATACCTCGGTGTCCTGGGACCCAGAGTAGTGACCTCCGCGTGACGACAGAGGTTGTTGAGGTCCATGCGGCACTCTTGCACCGCCTTGGAATACGTTGTGGTGGATAGCAAGGAGAGAATAGCTGCCTGACTGTCTGTGGCTATGCTTAATCTCCCGCCGGTTATTCGCACTTCCGCTAGTCTCCTACAGGCCCCCCTTATGCCTGCTATTTCCGCCTGGAAAACACTGGCATAGTCTGGAAGTTTCAGGGATATCTCCGTGAGTGGTTTCTGCGAGTATACGCCTGCCCCCACTCCGATGTCCATTTTGGAGCCGTCGGTGTAGACAATGGCGTCGCAGCTTTCGGTAAAGTGTTCCGCCCGCCTTTTCCATACGGATCTGGAAAGAATTTCGGCCCCGAAGCGCCTGTCGAAGTCGGTAGTCTTCACGAGGTAGACCGTGTTATCGTTTTCCGGCGAGCTGAGAATTAGATCCAGTCCGTTCCCGTGACCATAATGTCTGGGACTCCAGTTGCCCGATTCCCCTAGTCGCAGGGCAGCGGTGGTTGATGCAAGCTTTAAGCAATTCACTTAATAGTAATACGTTTTATACATATCCGTTTGTAACGCCAATTTCCGGGTCTGAATGTCGATTTCTGTGAATATATCACATAACCGAACGTCTCGAGCGAGCTCATTCGAGGAACGAATTTAAATTCAACGGGGGATTATTTGTCCTTTTTAAGTGCTTTCGAAGCTGGCGAATCCAATGGTCATAGAACCCAGGGATATAAATAAGCGGTTTTTTTTTTGAATTTTTATATGTATTTTGTATTTTTACGAAAAATAGTAAGAGTCAATTTCTCTACTGTCCCATTTAATTTATTTTGCAATCGTTAATAAAATGTTAAATGTGAAATAAATGTGAAAGCTATAAATCGATTCACAATGTCCGGTTGAATTTATTAATGGCGGGGCGTGTACAGGGTGAGTGTCGGAGGATCGGCGGAACGATGGCGTAGTGTATAGCTCCGTAGAACATGTGGCGGGTGTGGCAATCATGATAAGGTATTGATGTAGGTGAATTTAGTTGTTGTTTATTGTCCCGCCCTCGTCTGCATGATGGTTGAGGACCACGCCCGTATTCGAGAAAGAGTCTGCTAGCCGGCAGCAAAACATGCAGACGTTACACAGGGTGGCACATTGTACATCTTCGCTAAAATATTGCTTTATGTGTATAAAAAGAAAAACCCTAAAATTGTTGTATTAAGTCTTCTCGCACTCTTCTCAAGATTGCACATTGTCATTGGCTCGAACTTGTTAAAAATTTCATGCCTATGCGAACATGCACATGGTGCGAACTGCGTTCGTTTCCATCCCAAGCATATTCCAAACGCGAAAGCATAAACATTGTACATTTTCGCTAAAATATTACTTTATGTGTATAAAAAGAAAAACCCTAAAATTGTTGTATTAACTCTTCTCGCACGAACATCAAATGCTTATTCTAACAGAAGCTATACAATGAAGAAAAAGAATAAGTGGAGCATACTAGGTTTACCTCTCGTCTACACTTCAATACGATTGTCTACACTTCAATCCTCTCGTCTACACTTCAATACGATTAACAAGCGTCTCTATTCCTAAAAATAAACAACACAGCAAGAATAAATCGTATACAAAAACAGTATAAGCCAAACTCCTACAAGAACAAGAACAAAATAAGCAAAAGAATTTTAATTCGTACATGTTCACTGTCGCTATGTCTCTCAGTCTGTCAGTCTATATGTATGTATTTGTGTATGTCCGTCTCTATATATGTATGTATGACCGTCTCTATGTATGTATGTGTGTATGTTTATATATCCGTGTGTGTATGTCCGTCTGTCTGTATGTTTGTCCGTTCGTCTGTATGTCCGTATTTCCACGCTCATTCTGGATGACAACCCCACAGTTGACACGCCCACATTTTGGCATGCCCACTTTGGCCACGCCCACATTTTGACGTGTTCACTCTTGACACGCCCGCTTTTGCCATGTCCCCATTTTTTCCACGCACACTTCCACCACGCCAAATTTTGCCTCGCCCACTTTCCCACTTCATTCCTCCGCACCAAGCTGCGGGCAGAGCACCAGGGCAGCAGGGAACAGGGTACCTTGTTCCAGTAGGTACATATAACCACTACTCAGAAGCTATCACCTTCTCACTTGCTCTGACATATCCATATAGCCCTTTCTCACTCCTACACATAGCGCACCACACGCACTATACGCCGCTCCGGGCGGCCTTTATATATTTTTAACAAATTTCAATTAATATAAACATTTGGTCTTCCATCGCGTCGAAAACTACAGTTCAAATAATACGTTTTGTCCTTTGTGTAGTAGACGAATTGCTGTTGAAGATGAGAACAAAATATATATTTTTCAAGAAAGCAAGCGTGGGTCAAGCACAAGCGTAACCACTCTTTTTGCACGGACTCCGATCACAAAAAGGGAGTAAATTTACCACCGACTTTTGCTCGGTAGCGTAACCACGGCCTTAGCGAATGTATGCTGAAATTTATTTGAAAGAAAAATGATCCCAAATGTAAAATATATATTTTCATACACTGTAATGCATAAATACATATGAAACTTCAGACATTATAATGAGAATTATTGAAAAACTTAAGTTCTGGGCTTTGTTTTTGGAAAAGCTGTTGGTTGAGATATTTTTGTTGTATTGGGATCGCTAACGATTTTTTATGAGGATCCATTTCTGGGGAGGTATTAAAATACTTTTCCTCCCAGTTTTCCCTATAGAATCGTGTATAGGGTCTGATCTACAGAAGGCCGTTCAAAGAAAAGAGAAGGAGGGGGAAAGGGGGCTCTCGCACATCCAAAAAATATATCTCTATTCATGGCAAGTATCTTCTTCTCAGACGTCAGTTGTGAATAACCTAACTAACGTTTCTACGCTATTCAAATTTCCCGTAAGCCTCTTTTTGGGAATTTGGCCATGGGTTTTTCAACATTTTAACGTATAGGGGAAAAACGAACTTCAGATTCGTGATCAGCGAGCCAAAATCATTCAGAAACCACCAATTAGTTTAAAAATGTTTTTTTCTTTACCAATAATATGAATTAATTTTCTATATTTATTCAAAGCTCTTCCTGAATTTCTAAGTAATCTCACAATACTGCATGGAAAAATACCGATGAATAAAGAACGCGAGAAGAAGATAGTAATTTATGTTTTATCAGACGATAATATAGAATATAATTATCACAAGAGTATAATATACAGTTTGTATAACTACCTTGAAACCAAATGCAGTCTGAATGGTTTCGAGTTATTCATATCTGAACTTCAGGATTGGCAGTTTATAGAGAAAAAAGAATTGTTGAAAATAAAATATATTGATAATTCGAAAAGTTCATTGGGTACTGAAAGTGAAGGTGCTGCAAACTACTTTTCAAAAATATATAGAAATTTCTCAAGCGCTTATGTCATACCGATATTATTTCTTGGATCTTCGATGGGAATACCAATGTTGCCACTTACTGTTGAATGCCACGATTTTAAGTCTATGTTAAGTTCAGCAAATACTGATGATACCAATCTCTTACAAATGTGGTACACAAAGGATAAAGACGACCCAGTTTGCTACAGACTGGACACAAAACATATGGAATCTGCATCTGCGGAGACAACAAAGCAACTACACAATTTACTAAACACGTTATTGAAACTTTCTTCAGAAGACCAAAAAAACCTATATATTACAACTGTTGTAGAACAAGAAATCAATAACGTAGTCTTAAAGAATAAGGAAATTACCATGCGATGTATTTGTATAAAAATAGAAGATAAATATTTAAAAGCTTCACAGTATGCAACTCCTTTTGAAATGGAACTAATTCGTAGATCTAGTAAAATATATTCCAAAATAAAAGGTCATCTCTCTGACAAAAATATAATTACAACATGTCCCTCTGCAAATATTAGTGATGAGAAGTTTGTCTCAGTAATAAAGAATTTATTAGATAATTTCATAACATCAATTTTAAAAGAGAATGGAAATGCTTTTTCCCATAATACTAACGGTATTAATGTCGAGCTTTTAAAAGAAATTCAACTGGTTAATAGTTATTCAAAAATTCTTTACCAAACCGCACCGAATTTTGAAATTATGAAAGAAATAAAAAGGTTAGTTTGGTATTAACATTTTGCAAAGATTAATCTTATAATTTTTCAAGGTATATAGAAAACAATTCAGAATATCCACTTATCATATCAGGATGTGCTGGTATTGGAAAGAGTGTTTTAGTTTCTAAGTTAATAGAAGATATTTTTAAATGGAAGTCCGAAATACATTTAATTGTAAGGTCAGTATTCATAATGGCATATCATACAAAAGAATGTATTTAAATATATTTATTTCTAGGTATGCAGATTTAAGCGATTCATCATCTGATATTACCACTCTACTTGGATCGGTAGCGAATCAATTATCAGTTTTCATTAATGGATTTCACTGTCACATAGAACACGTAAATATTAAACAAATTTTAATTAGATCTCGTTGTTTCAGAAAATGTTGAATCAAAACACATTAAAGTATTCTACTTTAAAGGAAAAGTACAAACAAATTTACCAACATTCACGCCAAATTCAATAAATAAAAATTCATGTTATTAAAATTCAAATTATTTTCAATATTGTTATCAGAAAAAGTATTGACTTATTGAAGTTTTGGGGCTGCAAATTGATTAACCGTTCCGGGCTCCATGAGTCCTAGCTATGCCACTGTATAAATAGTAGGCGTGGTCGGTACTTGTTTTCAAAACAAAATAACTAGCTTATTAGGTTTATTATTGTGTTCAAATTTAAATTTTATTTCTGTGGTAATTGTTTTTAATACCAACCTGCACACTATAAAAAAGAATATTTCTGCAAAATTTAATTATATCTTCACAGGTTCTCCTGTGATCGTGATTTCAACAGACAGACCTTAACCATAAGGTGTAGGGTATAAAAAGAGAAACTCATGTGGAATGAATTGAAAGAAGTGAAGCAGCTCTTCGTAGAGTATTTAGTTCTCCTGAATTCTAACTCAAAAAGAATAAAACTCAATTTGATTTTCTGCTCAAAGATAATAAAACAATCTTTATTGAGTATTTTTAGCGATATTATAAAAAAATTCTAGACATAAATGACCACAATTATATGAATTGTAATTTTCATGTTGAATATCGTTGTAGCATATGTTCTCTCCCATATAGTTTACAATTTCTTGTGGTGGTTGTAAATTTCCGAAGCTATCAAAATATTCCTTAATTTTTCCGTTATTACCCAGTGAGTCTCTAGACCGCTCGATGAATCCAGATTGATAATTCCACATTCTGTCTGATGTATACTATCCATCACTTTATTATGGCGATTTGCTTCATTCAGTAATTCTCTACCAACTTTTGCAGCATTAATAGCTTTAAAGGTCGCAGATCCTCCAGATGCTAAACCTCCAAAAGCTCGAAGTACAGTCAAGACTTGCAGTAAGGGTATAATACGAGGTATCTAAGTTGACGCTTTCTTACTTCTGAAGGACTTGTTTACTACTTTTCGTGCAATTGTAATAGCGCTGAAAATATCGCCTGGTATTTGTTGATTAATAGTCCTCAGAGCGTTTTTTACAGCATTAGTGAAACATTTTTTCGTGCATTTTCGTTTAATTATTTTCTTTATTTTTTAATATTCCTGAGAGTGTTCCCCATACCCAATTTAGTCTTAGCTTTTATAGCACTCGCAACTAACCAAGCGTTTTTTCTCTCTGAAAAACCTTTGTCTTTGGATTTTGCGCTTTTCCAAGCTTTGTCGTCCAATATGTGATCTGATATGTGATCTGATATGTGTCTGTTATTGAGATTGAAACGATGCGATTCTCTTTGGTAATCTTAATGCCCTTTATCGCGATTTCAATATTAGATTTTTTAAACCATATCCATAGCCAGGGAGGCCGCGTGGTGGTTGACTTGACCTCGCACGTATCCCGACCGCGATCGCTATCCAGAGCCAGATCATGTGGTGGCCGACTTGACCTGCCACATGAATCCGACCGCGGAGGCGTAGGGGAAGGGGTGGATATTGGAGAGAGACTAACGAGTTAGACTGGATATTGGATATTGTTAGGCTTGATTTTGGAGAGAGTTAGGAGAGCCTCGATATTGGAGAGAGGCTACAGGTTGAGGAGAGACTAGTAAGTTGGGAGAGAGAGAGAGGCTACAAGTTGGAGGGATTATGAGTGGCTGCAACTTACCGAGATATTTCTGCTTTCCTGTCTGAAAACCAAGTGACCGAACTTCACTGTCGTTCCGTCTTTTATATTCGTTGCTTGAAGTTCGTTTCGTTCATTGCCTGACTCGCTGTAAATACGCGTGTCTTGCTCTAGCATACCAAACACTATCTCAGTGTAAATGTATACATGTATGCGTGAGCAATCTGCGCAATTATTGTGTATATTTTTGTCTCGCTCAGGTATACTAGGTTACCAATGTTTTTCTAACAGGGATGCTTTAAAAGTAGCGATTGAAATGCAATAGTGCTTAATCGTAATCAATTTCTCCTTTTGAGATTTATTTCATAGTACTGAAATAAAATGAAGTTCTTCATATTCAATTTTCCTTAAATAAACCTTAGGTAATGAGTTAATTTACTAATTAATTAATTAATTAAACTTATAATAATTGATTTTTGCTGTGACCACTGTGTTTTAACTAATTAATTTTTTGTTCTTGCGAACGTGGGCTAACTGGGTCCGATCGAAAATACCAAAATTTTTTTTTTTATTCTTTGTCCAACGTTTCGTGGGTTTTTCTCCCTCTTCATCAGGGGTTTTCTTTATTGAGCTTTATTTCTTACATTAGGTTTTATTAAATTTTTTTATCACTTCTTCACACATAAATCTAATTATTCATATTAACTTCTTTTTTCTTTTTCATACTTTTAAAAACTTATAACTTCAAATAAAAATACTGGACACTGGATATTGGTGTTGTCATTATAGCGTTCCTATCGCGATAGTGTAGATATTGCTGATGTTGTCTATGTCCTCTTTATTGTTCATCGTTCTTCTTTGTTTTTTGTTGTTGTTCTTTGTCGGACCCAGTTAGCCCACGTTCGCAAGAACAAAAAATTAATTAGTTAAACTTATAATACTTTGACAATGTAATTTGTGTATGAGAGGGTGGATTACAGAACACTCCCTCACAAGATCCATAGTATGAGAATAAGCAATATCGAGCTCTCTGCAAGCAGCATCCAATGAATTAATTCCTTTATCGCCTCTTACTAAACGTTTTTATACCCTACACCTTAAGGTTAAGGGTATATTCACTTTGTCACGAAATGTGTAACGCATAGAAATAGAGACGATAGGTATAGAAAAATATATATATTGTTAATCAGCGTGACCTGAGTCGATTTAGCCATGTCCGTCCGTCTGTCTGTCTGTTGAAATCACGATCACAGCAGAACCGGTGAAGATATCGTGATGAATACAGAAATATTCTTTCCTAGGATGTGCAGGTTGGTATTGAAAATGGGCAAAATTGATCCACGACCACGCCTATTTTTTAGTAAAAATGTGATATCAGCCGTTGTTTTTTAGTTATGACAACAGAATTTCATTTCTGAGTATAGAGTAACTTCATCGGTTGATGTTCCAAATATGGGCGTGATCCGCCCACTTTTAGGTTATACAGGCAAAAGAGGGTCTTAAATGGTTATATTTTTAAATATCTAATCTTCCTGAATCAAACTTTACATAACAACTTCTTTTCTAATAAAACATTATTACAGCAAAACTGGGCGCGGTCCGCCCACTTTTACACTGTTTATACAGCATAGCTCATGAAAACAAATTTATTGCCACGGAAATAAAGTTCAAATTTAAACACAATAATAAAACTACTAAGCTAGTTATTTTATTTTGAAAATAGGTAACGACCACACCTACTATTTATACCTGTCTGTGATTAAATGTGATTATAAGATAGCTTTCCTTATAACCACATATTTCTTCTAGTTTTTAAGATATGACAATAAAATTTCAATATCGAGCGACATAATTATATTTTACGTTGCAGAAAAGGGGCGTGGCGCGCATACTTTTAGGTTACATGGACGGAAGGGCAATATGGCACAATCATCCTTCATAAATCCTTATAAAAGTCTGTAATTTTATGATGTGTTATCAATTAATATGAAATTGTATATGTCTGTGTAAATGTATAAATATTATTTGTTCGGATTTGTAAACGAGCAAATAAAACGAATATAAGACATATAAATATAGAATCAATTTATAAAAAATGCATCGGTATAAAACCTTAATTCCTAAAATTCCTAAAAATTCCTAAAAACTTTTAAGGTGTAGGGTATCTAAGACTTGGCCAGGCCGAATATAGCTTTCTTACTGGTTCTTATTAGTTCCGAGGCCGCAGAATTGATAACCAGCTAAATGAAGTTCAATTGGTAGTGCATCTATTAAATTATTTATTAAACCTTTTCCAACTGCAGATGGCTTTCGACTAAAACTCTTTTTATAGCATATGTACAACCATTTTATATCTTTTCAATTAAATAGTTGCGATAGAAATGAATATAAAGAGCTGATGCTTCTACTTATATATCAATTGCTAAAATGCGTTTCGTTAAACCAGACAAGAATATCATTGTTAAAAATTTAGATTTGTCGTGTAATAAATCATCACATGTAAGACACAGTTGATTGCTGCCGAATTCTATACGAGGGCTACTTGTTGGTCCCTCAAATTGTGGAAAGACCAATGTCATGTTGAGTTTAATAGAGAGTCCGAATGGACTAAAGTTTGCCAATATATATTTGTACTCAAAGTCATTATATCAACCAAAGTATGAATACTTGAAGAAATTATTAGATCCGATAAAAAACATGGGCTTCTATACATTTTCCGAAAATGAAGATGTTTTAGAACCAAATGAAGCTAAAAGCAACTCTATTATGATATTCGCTTATGTCGCATGTGAAAAACAAAATAATATTCGAGCATACCTTTGTATGGGTCGACATAAAAATATTGATAGTTTTTACTTACGCCAAACATATACACGAATCCCTAAACATCTGATACCTGATAATGCGAATTTAATAATTATGTTCAAACAAGACGAAATAAATATGAAACATATTTACGCTGATCATGTGGGTACAGATATGTCATTTGAGAAGTTCTCAAATATATGCAGAGAATGTTGGAAAGATAAATATGGATTCGTGGTTGTAAGTAAAGACGATCCAATTGATGGCGGGCATTATAGAAAGGGATTTGATAATTATGTATATTCTACTATAAACTATAAAACCACATGCATCCTTCTATTATCTATTAGTACTTTATATGACTTCAACCTCATCATAAGCTCATAGTAGTAGACCGATAGAAGCTAGCACATAGATCAAAAGCAGTTCGAAATCTGTTCGACCTCATCAAAAGCAGTTCAAAAGCTGTTCTCCATGATCAAAAGCAATTCAAAAGCTCTTCAAAAGCTGGTCGGCCTGATTCATTAAGAATAAACAGGAGAGCGCAATGGATAAAAAAGTACTTAGAGACATCATAAAAACTAGAAATGTATTGAAGAAAAAATTTAATAGCTTAAAATTGTATGAAGCCGATATGGAGAACAGATTAGAAGAAACATTTAGCCCCATCACAAAACCTCTAAAACAAATAGTCAAACAATCTAAATCAAATGATAAGATCAACAAAAGCAATATCGCAACCAATAACAAACAACTCTTTCTAAAAACTGGCACACCCTTTAAAGTAAGAAATGAAAAACCATTCAAAGATGAGACTGCAAACACTGTTACTGAGAGTAATGATGATGATGAAGATCCCTTTTTCTCGCAAATGGATTCAACAGCAGATGCTAGTAAATCCTCTAGTAATATATCGCATTTAAATGAATTGGAAAAGCAGGATAAGTTGGATACTCTCTATGGAGCACATAGAGGTTCAGATGGCAAATGGAGAATTGGTAATAAAACATTTGAATTAGATGATAACAAAATATCTATTTCTAATCATAATCACTTAACATCCTTTTTAGGTTTTATTCCATAAGAAACCTAAAAATTATTACAATACAGAACCACAAATGTACAAAGCAATGCTCATAAACGCAATTATAGCCCAACTATCATATCATGGGACTAAAGCGTTGACCACAATCGGAGCAACAGGATACAGCAACATTTCCAGGCAACAAGAAATTCCATGGCGTTAATTATAATGGCTGGGCAACTGTTGCTCAGCAACAAAAATTTCATGTGTCAAATTCTTAATGGTGGTGTAACACTAGGCCACTTGAGACACCCTTAGAAAAACTTTCAACTGTTTTTTACATTTTCTCCAGCATCCTTTTTTAGAGGATTTTCCATTTCTTTTAGCAATAGATAAATATTTTGAGTAATTTTTTTTAAATAGGAATGCCGTATATTTTCTATTTCAGAAATAAATTGCTTGTAATAATAATAATAATAAAAATTTCGTTAAATATTAACTTAAATAAACTGGCATTAAGATGCCTAGTGTGACACCCCCCACAATGCAAATTGTCAAATTTTACATGACACAATGTAAAAAAAACCACCGAAGAAGAACAAGAATGATTTTGTTGCTGTCAAAATTAGAAATTAGCCCGGAGACAAGATACAAAATGGAATGCAAACCAGAGCAACAAACTGGAAAGCAAACTTTTTTCTCGATCTCCATAAGAGCCCATGTAAATTTGACAGCTAAAAATGTATCTTGTATCCTATTGCTCCGATTGTGTTCAACGCTTAAAGCGTTACAAAATAATAAAAAAATTATTCAATGAGAATAAACCCTCATCATCATCACACAAAGGAAGCGGTTTAATGAGTGTTGATAAGCACAAGCCAAATTATATATATTGGGATGATCCAAATGAGTTGGTAGATAGGTTAAGATTATTAGTATCATCTGAATCTGCTGGTCACAACAATCATAATAATGAAATTGTCTAAATAATTGAAGAACTTAGGGAATCAGATATAACTGTATAAATGCTATATACAATAACAGAAAATAATAATCTTAAAATCAGCATTGACAAGTTCGGTCATTATTCTCAGCAAGGTGAAAACGAAATAAAACTTTAAAGAAATATTCTAAACGCTTTAAGCCTCTATGTGGACTATGATAGAACGATTATATCTGCAATACACCTTGAGTGCAATATTGTGGTCGGTTCATAGATTAATAACGAACCAGCGCATACAATTCATATGTTTGCAGTGATGGTTAGTTCTGGATATAAAATAGACGAAATTCCGAAAAATGTCATGTACAGTAGATGCTCACAAATTAGAGCTTTCAGTAATTCGAACGTCCAGAAATTAGAATCAGTGTTTGCAATACATTAAACGCTCTGAAATTCGAATTTAAAATTCTAATTTCTGAGCGTGTTTTTTTTTGTTATTTGAACACAAGAAATCCACAGTTTATTTTCATTCTGTTTGAAAAAATATTTTAGTTTTTAATTAAAAAAAAAATACATGTGATGTAATTGAACTGAATAGTTATGTTTTGTTGCCATTAGTTTTTTTATATTCATATTTTTAATTTAAAAAAATACATTTAATGTATTGTAAGGGTACTATTTGATCATATCAAGAGCGAGAGTGTGTAGAACAATCTAGAAAGATTTACAAACATATCACACTGGAAAACTACTCTCATAGCTAGTAATATGAGAGTGAGTGAGATGAACTGGAACACGAGAACTTCCAGTCAGTCCAATGCCTATAAAAGAACAGTCGTATATGATCGGAGAGTTAAGCATTAAACACAATTGGAGCAACAGGATACAGCAACATTTCCAGGCAACAAGAAATTCCATGGCGTTAATTATAATGGCTGGGCAACTGTTGCTCAGCAACAAAAAATTCATATGTCAAATTCTTAATGGTGGTGTAACACTAGGCCACTTGAGGCCGTCTTAGAAAACCTTCAACTGTTTCTTACATTTTCTCCAGCATCCTTTTTTAGAGGATTTTCCATTTCTTTTAGCAATTGATAAATATTTTGAGTAATTTTTTTTAAATAGGAATGCCGTATATTTTCTATTTCAGAAATAAATTGCTTGTAATAATAATAATAAAAATTTCGTTAAATATTAACCTAAATAAATTGGCATTAAGATGCCTAGTGTGACACGCCCCACAATGCAAATTGTCAAATTTTAAATGACAGAATGTAAACAAACACACCGAAGAAGAACAAGGATGATTCTGTTGCTGTCAAAATTAGAAATTAGCCCGGAGACAAGATACAAAATGGAATGCAAACCACGGCAACAAACTGGAAAGCAAACTTTTTTCTCGATCTCCATAAGAGCCCATGTAAATTTGACAGCTAAAAATGTATCTTGTATCCTGTTGCTCCAATTGTGTTTAATGCTTTAGTCAGTCAGTCGCCATTGAACCTCTAAGTGCCCAGTAGCCGAAGATAAGCAGCGCTAGCAATTCCCTTGTGTTTGGTAAGTGACCAACTTATAGCTTCGTTCGTTCTCTCAACATCAGTTTACCCACCGACGATAAGATTTTACTTTCTCGGTGGTGAACGCTTCTCTTAGGTGCCGCTGTTTCAACATCAGTTTACCCACCTATGATAAGGTTTTACTTTCTCGGTGGTGGACGCTTCTCTTAGGTACCGCTCTTGTAAGATCAGTTTACCCGTATTGTTTATTGTATTGAATTTAATGCAAATTAATTACTTAAATTGCACGTTTCCAAACGCTGAGAAATGTGAATATATTTATTACATTATATGCGTGATGTAAATACCATTGCAAGTGAAACGCTGAAGCCGGAAAAATATGGGTGGTGTATGTATTTACATCACGCATGTAATAAATATATTCATCAGTTTACCCACCGGTGATAAGGTCTTACTTTCCCGGTGGTGAACACTTCTCTTAGGCGTGTCGCCGTGCATCAGTGGTAAGGTTTCACTTCTCTGGTGCAAGGCAAGTCCGCTTCGTTAAGTTAACATAGAACACTGACATTACGCCATAACATAGGGAAACTAGCGATATTTTTGGAGCGCACTTCGTAACGCGTTGTTGAAATTCAAAGTTTCCAAAATAAGGCAATCCTAAACACGACGAAGTGAATCGCTAATTTAAGCTCGTCAGCAAGTTTCCCATCTCGTGATCAAAGAATACCCCAGAAAATTACTACATTGTACCTACACATAATAAACGCTGATTCAATAAAGATAATATCAAAAACAATATAAAAAGGGTTCTCAATAAATAAATTTCCTGAACGAACCTTGGAGAACCGACGAGCTTCATCCCAGCGATAGATTTCAGTTCGTTACAACCTATCTTCTCTATTTCTATGCGTTACACATTTCGTGACAAAGTGAATATGCCCTTAACCTTAAGGTGTAGAGTATAAAAAGGAAATGTTGCAATTTTTCTAATTGCATTCAATATTGCGTGAATTCCAATTTTGGAAAGCACTTTATATAATCGCTTGGACCTCATGGGTTACGCCTTGCTCTAAGTTTTCTGGAATGTTCGCCCCCATCAAAATTTGGGCAATGCCGAAGAACGCCATATCCACCCTCCCCTCTTCACGCGGTTTAAACGATCACCTATTTGCTTCGCTGTAGAACATATTTGGGAAAAGACAGTTCCTCATATATTTGGTGCTAAATTATAGAGAAATGTTTGCTTATTATTACACATTTTTACATATACAGTGCGCTCAGGAAAACGTCACCTAATTAAAACTGCGGGTGTTGACGTTTAACAAATTGTTGACGTTTATAAATGTAGAAACTTTTAATAAAAAACATATTTATAGTGTGCTTTAAAACGTTTTTATTGACTATAAACTAAACCGAAACATAAACAAATACAAAAAAGGAACAAAAAAGGCTTTCAGCCTAAGTAAAACTAAAGGAACACATTTTAAAAGAGATCATATTTCACATACATACATACTTATGCATCTAAAAAAATCTGTTATTTTTTTCTGTTGTTTTTTCCTTTCCAATACTTGGAGGAGAGCTCTCTTGTAAACGTCTTAGGTCATTTTGCTCAACATTCTCGCATTGAGCCCAATCCAAAGCCTGGTTAAATATTTCGACAGCTTCGTTTGGTTTTATTATCTGTACATTTGTACTCGTATCTAAATCGTTGTAATCATCATCGGTCACTTCTAACTCCTCATTTTCACACGAATTAGAAACATTACCCAGTAGAACATCTTCATTCCACTTCTGAATGGATGGTACTGTATAGTCAACCTTAAAATCCAAAATAAATCCAAAATATTTGCCTTTTCTTGTAATTTAAGCACTTTCGGTTGTTTTGAGCACATTTTGGTAATGTGATACTTACGAGAACAAAAAAGCAACTGAACATAAAAAAGACAACACATAGAAATGCAATTTTTTTCTATTCTACGTACTTATAAGGGGAATACCCAAATTTCTGAACTAATTTCATAAAATAAATGTGTGTGTGATCAAAACTGTGTATTTTAACTGTTGCTAAATTCAAAATTTTGGTTTATTTAAAGTTGACGTTTTAAAGCTTTCTGGTTTGGTTGACGTTTTAGTCCTTAAAAAATTAAGGATTGACGTTTTGGGATGTTGACGTAAACCACTGTTGACGTTTTCCCGAGTGCACTGTACATGCAACTTGCATATCGTAGCATGGCGGCAGTGCTTGGTGTCGGCGTTGCATATACCGATGTCCCCGGTGTTGACGACGATGTCGTTGATGATGGAACGCGTCTTTCTTCTTCAGATTTCCTATGGTACTGCAAAGAAATTAAGAAAACATTAACTCAGTTCACTTAATTCGGATTAAGTCACTTACCACCTGTCTGTACCCCGTTAAAGAAACTCATGGCCTAATGATGGCGTAATTTCTATCGCCGACTCGACGATGCAGCGCTGCCCAATGCCAAAATTACAGCTTTCTTCAAACGCCGATATGTATCTGGGAGCATTTTCCATTTTTATCGGCAAGTGACCCTTGAAATAGAAGTTGTAAAACTTAACACTTTATTTCACACTTATTCGCTGAAAATTTACCACTCAAATTAAGTTGCCTCCCAATATCATCCCACAAGAGTTCTTTTTGTCTACATTTTGAGAATGTGATTTTTTACCTCATTTATGATAGTCACGTCCATGATGGATTATGTATATCTATGTATATTAAAATACATTTCACACACTTTTAAATCCATAATTTTAACAAAAAGAACCAGTAGAAAAATATTCACATAATTTTCAACAGTGCAATTTGCAGCAAGTCTTTTGTAAAATGTACAAATTTTAATGTAAACTTGTTTGTTCTTTAAGAACAACAAGAACGATTTTGCTGCTGTCAAAATTAAAATTAGCTCGACCGCAGCAGCAAATTGTTACCGCAAATCATAGCAGCAAAGGGGAAATAAAACTTTTTTCTCGATCTCGATCTTTAAAGTTATGTATATTGGCGCCCAAACCAACAGAGAGTTGGCGTGCAAAAATTTTCTCATATACTCGCTTCTTCTTCACTACTTCTCATTCACATGTACACGGCAGCACCCAAAGACTACAAGGCTGGAAACCCTTTTTTTACTTTGATTGTACTATTAGTGAAATCAGGCTTTGGGGTAGTAGATTACAAAAACAAAATGCATGCAGTTTTTACATCTCGGGAGTTTGTTTACAAAACTCATCAAAATATTTTGAGAGAGAAATGCAGCAATATTTGAAAGAGAAATGAGACAAATTCTTCTTCATAGCAATAAGCCACAAATATATTTTTTTGTAAATACGTAAAGAAGACCAAAGAAACAGATTAAAAACCAACGCATACTTCTAGAAATGAACATGGAACCTTTCTCAAGTCATGTGCTTAGTTGCACAATATTGAAGTCCCAAACTATTGATCCTATAGAGAAGATATACATATGTATATACATATGTACTAGCTTAACTACACGGCATTGCTCGGAAATAAAACATTATTTTATAATACTATATTGTATTTGGTATGTTTTTTATGTGTTTATATTTTTATAATTTTTTATTGTACAATATTAGAAATGTTTTGTTTAATTTTCTTGCTGTTTAGTTTTAATTAATGTACCTCTTTATACACTAAATTAGAGTTTTTGTCATCAGTCCAAATCCATCAATCGGTGTCCACCGATTTGTACAGGTATTCGGTTTCTTCAAATGATTACAGCATGATTACAATGATTCTTCAACCATGTGTCATTAATGGTTGATGCCTGATCATTCTTAGGTGTAAGAATCGCACGTTCGCCCAACCACTTTGCTGTTTTATGGTGTAGGTTTTGGATATCCTGATATATTCGTTCTTTTAGCTCGTCAACGGTCGGCACAACTGAGGCAAGATTTGGTTGAATTTGAATTTTGCCATCAGAATATCCGGAATATTCTCCGTTTCCTATTTGCTGGAGTAGTTTGGAGAATTTGTCAGCGAAAACATCTCCCTTTAAATGCTCCCGCATGTTTTTCTTAAGGTGGAGTTTTTGTATTAACCTTCTCATGCCCGAATTAAAATGGGCGGGGCTAGAAATTTTGAGAGGACAGATATGCGTTAGTCTAGATGCCAATACGACCTGACAAAAAATTTTTAAGTCGTTGGTGTCCTGGTTTGTTGGTTACAGGATGTTGCCTATAGGCAACATTGGGCACTAGTGATGATTTTAAAAAAACATATAAAGTATTTTTGAATTCACATTTTATTGATTTGTATGGAAAGATACAAAACAATTTTTTTGTGGATTGCAGCACAAGTAAACATTACATTTACTGCATTTAGAGCGCGGATAACCGGTGGAGCATAGCCTGCATCTCCCTTTTGCCCCCCATTCTACCCAGTGACCAAGATTGTCAAATCGTATGGATTTTTCGGGTTTTCCAACATATGCTCTTTTATATGAGCTTGCTTCAGTGGTCGTCGAAAGTGCTGGTGATTGTGGAGACGATGGTAGAGCACATGGTGATGAAGGTGTTGACTCCATCGTTCTATGGTGTGGTGATGGGCGTCCTCTTTTTCTTGGTAAAACTGTTCTTTGTGTTGCGTTCAGAAGTTCGTTAGCAACATCCAACTGGAATTTTATAAGTGGCATATGTTTTACATCCCCCTAAATATGTATCCCCCCTAAATATGTATTTAAATAAAGAAAGTATTTATATATCAATTGACCAATGTTGCCTGTAGGCAACAGTAGCTTTGAAAAATTATTATAAACAAACTAAACAGTTTTCTCATGATTTTCTTTTTCCAGAAACTAGCTTACCATTATTTATATATATTATTCACTTATTGTTATCATAAAACAGTTATTTTAATATTTTTTAAACTCTTTTTGTAGAAGCACTTTATTCGGGAAACGATCGCGACAATTTTACTTTACGGAGAACGGCTACTGAATGAGCACGCGCTCAGCTTACAATACAAAAAATAACTGTAAACTTGCACAATACATGAGGCTACATAATGCAAAAAAAAACAGGTCATAAAAATAAGAATAGTGGGACTTAGGACAGTAAAAGTACAATGTTGCCTATAGGCAACATCGGGCATGAGAGGGTTAAGGACCAAAGATTTGATGCTTAATACATGCCTTAACTTTTTTCCTATTTGCAGGAGTAGTTTGGAGAATTTGTCAGCGAAAACATCTCCCTTTAAATGCTCCCGCATGTTTTTCTTAAGGTGGAGTTTTTGTATTAAGGACCAAAGATTTGATGCTTAATACATGCCTTAACTTCGTCAGCCCGAGTCCCTTCGGCACTATGGGCAGAGTCTGGCGAAAGTCTCCAGCTAATAGTACAGTGAGTCCACCCATCATGTCATCGTTCACTGTAATATCTTTTAGAGTTCTGTTCAGTGCATATAAGCTGCTTTTATGTGCCATTGTACTTTCATCCCAAACTATTAATTTACAATCTCGTAGAACTAGAGCACTGCTTTGATAACACACATGACACATTTTGACACATGACAAAAATTCATAACATGCTTCGTTTTATTTTAAGCATTAACCACAACCAAGGCTACAGGCTACAAGATACAAGCGGCATCTGTCAAAATTACATTGGCCCTTATGGGGAACAAGAAAAAAAACATTGATTTCCAGTGCCGCTACGTATCTGCGGTTAGCCGCTACGCATCTTGCAGCTAGCCGCTAGGCTTCACGCCGCTTGCAGTCGATCGAGTTCTATTTTTCTCTGGCGGCGTAGGTATGCTTCTTCTTCTTTTGTGTTTGTTTACGTTTTACATATAAAAAGATTTGCGTTTTGACATTTGCTGCTGGCTTCACGCCGCTATCACTGGAAGCACTGAGGTTAGTGCTGGAGGTTAGCTACTTTGCAGTTAGTATCTTGTAGCCTTGGTTGTGGTTAATGCATTATTATGTGATTGGGTGTACTTTAACCAAATTATGTCCTTTTTTGGACCATTAAAGAATGAATTTTGAAAAATCCAGAAAATGGTTTTTAGGCATTTATACGCGAGATGTTTTCGTGGAAAAATGAAATCCATAGTTGATGGCCAACAAAAGAGTGATGTGTTTATCCCTTTTGAAGTCCTTAGAAGTACAATTTTGAAAAATCCTTTCTTCTCCCTTGTATATATCATAAAAGAAACCTCTGTACAATATATTCATGCTTCGTTTTATTTTATTATGTCATTGGGTGTAGTTTTACCAAATTATGTCCTTTTTTGGATCATTAAAGAATGACTTTTGGAAAATCCTGAAAATGGTTTTTAGGCGTTTATCCGCGGGATGTTTTCGTGAAAAAAGAAAATCCGTATTTGATGGCTAACAAAATAGTTATGTGTTTGTCCTTTTTGAAGTCCTTAGAAGTAAAATTTCCGAAAAATCCTTTCTTCTCCCTTGTATACATCATAAAAGAAACCTCCGTGCAAAATTTCACCTTTATAGATCCAAGGGTTTAGCCTGTGCAAAGAAAAAATTCTGTGTATGTCCTTTTTGAAGTCCTTAGAAGTAACATTTCGAAAAATCCTTTCTTATTCGACGTATACATCATAAAAGCAATCTATGTGCAAAATTTCACCGATCTAGGTCCAAGGGTTTAGCCTGTGCGTTGATGGGAAGTGAGTCAGGCCTTTTATTTTTATATATATAGATATACCGATTGAAAGGAAGTATTTGCACCTCGGTCAAAACTTTATTGATAGAAAAGACTGAAAGACTGACTGAAAGACAAGAATTTTAAAAAAATACAGCTTTGTTTGTTAAGCCATTTCCTTTTACAATTTAACAAAAAAATTAATCAATTTCATCAATTATTCCAAAAGTTATTAACTAAAATCGCAACAAAGTCACTGAATTAGCTCCAATAAAGTGTTCATATACTCACAAACAAAGTAACTAAAAATCCTTATAAACTGTGAACTCTTTTTTTAATATTTTGTGGGGTAGCCTATATTTTTTTATTTCCACATATACTCAATGGGGTTGAGATCAAGACTCTGTGATTGTGTTTTGAGCATATGTGGAACATTGTACGCCAAGTACATGCTGGTGCTATGAGCCATGTGTTTGGGATCATTGTCCTGTTGAAAATATTATCCCTGAGATACGCCCAATTTTCCAGCACATGGCTGCAAATTTCTTTTCAATATATCGATGTATGCACGTTCGTCCATAAGTTCCTCAATTACTTCCAAGTTACCAACGCCACTAGCAGTCATACACACCCATACAATCTTACAAAGAAAAAAAGTAAAATATGACGGTCTTGTTGAAAATAATATCCCTGAGATACGCCCAATTTTTCAGCACTTGGCTTCAAATTTCTCTTCAATATCCCTTTATTTGGGTCACGTCAAATAATTTTATAACAATCTTATTGATAAAATTTTATCATGAACATGTTTATAGATCTTGGTTAATTATTAAATGAATTCATTTATCCTATT
Organism: Myopa testacea; assembly: GCA_949629155.1. Lineage (NCBI taxonomy): Eukaryota > Metazoa > Arthropoda > Insecta > Diptera > Conopidae > Myopa > Myopa testacea. Next base: position 25,751,186 of record OX451347.1, read on the forward strand.
TATATTGTATTTATAACATATATTTATAAAGTTTTGTATAAATAAATATTTTCATTTCTTTACAGACAGTAAAAAATTACGCGGTAACAATACAAAATTTGTTGGAAACATGTAGTCTTTTCGTTGTCGTAATAATTGATTCCGTAGATGAAATTATGAACGGAAATAACTTTGATTGGATTCAAATTCAAGCCAAAGGTTCATATAAAATTATTTTAACAGTGGCGGAATTTGAAGAAAAATCCACCAGTGAGGAATTATTCAATTACAGAATTCCGAAAGAAAATTTCTTACAATTGAACAAATTAAATAAAAATCAGTGTGAAAATATTTTCTTTTCAATTAAGGCCGATTTTAGTGTTTCACATGTACATTCGCAGATATCGGAGAACTTTTCAATATTTAATGGTAAAACGCCGTTCCATGCTAAAGCTTTGTGGTGGTTGGCTTGGTTAGACAATATTTCTATTAAAAATGCCAATATTTCTGAAATTTTCGAAGAAATATTTATTACATTGGAATCGAGACTATCTACAGAGAAATTATCAGCGCTGTTACTCATTATATCATTGTCTAAGTGGGGAATTCGAGAATATGATTGCAAGGCTGTTTTTCGGAATATTGCACATGCTGATGTACAAGAGTCTTGTAGAATTTGGTCAAAATTTTGTTGGATTATGGGCCCAATGCTTTTATACCTAACGAATGTACGAATTGCTGATAAAATATTTCGTGATGCAATAATAAAAAGATATGAAACTAAGAAAGAATTAGTTCACAGTTCGATTGTAGATTATTTCGAAAAGCAACCAAGTACATTCACATCTTCAAACGGAGCAGCAGCTACGTAATTCTGATAATCTAATTTAGCAACAATATTTTAATATTTTTTCTTTATAGATATAATCATCAAAAGTTTTTGAAACAACCATATCACTATTTATGCACCTTAGGATCGTCATGTAACAAAATTAAATTAGCACAATTTTATAACTCTTCCTATTTTACTGACATTTGTTGGATTTATAATAAGGTTATCGCTACCGGACCTGTACCAATGCTATTGGACATTATAAGAGCTAATAATATTTTAGCTAATTGCAATGTTTCGTGTATTCATATTGATATACTAGAAAAATTTTTAAAAAAGTATTTTAACGAACTCAATTACGATGGTAAACAATTTTTGACATTACTAAAATTCTTTTTGAAAGTTAAAGAAGATATCAATGTATCTAATTATAATAATGTCATTTTGACTTGGTTTACTTCCATTCAAAAAATGAAATCAACATATTTGGAAATTATCAATAAGAAATTTCAAGATCCAACATGTCATTCTTTGCGTGGATATGATATTTTAGTATATCTACCTGATAAGCCCTTTCATGTCGCATCACTCAGCACACAAAGGGAAGAAATATGTATTTGGAATGTACAAACATGTGAGCGCGTTCGAGAATTTAGGGGCATTCCATTCCCTACAGCAATATGTCCAATAGGAAAGTCCGAAGCTGCAGTCTTATGCAAACGTCAAATTATGGTTATGAATTTAAATGATGGAAAATTTAAGGTAACTAATATGTATAAAATTGGTATTAACGGAACTAAAAAATTTTTCGGAATTTTATGAAATATTGTATATAATAAATAATACAATAAACAGGATGTATGTTGAGGTCGAGACTACTCCCGACTAGTATAGACTATGCATTAATACTCGTTGCTTTAACGATCGCTGATCCTCCATATGTTTAACATTCTAGAGCTTCTTTATTTTCTTGTTAATTTTACTCAGTATTTGCCATTACAAATTTTGTATTAGCTTTCATGGTATCCGCACTTAACCAGCCCTTCCTGAAATAGTTTTGTCTTTGAATTTTACACTTTCTAAAGATTTCTTATTTGGTATTTTATCAGCAATGTGTCTTTTATTTAGATTCTTAGGCTGAGAATATGCAATGTCGTGCACGATATACGCAGTCTCCTAGGAATTACCTCCTCTATCGCTTCTTAGCGTACTCATTTATCGCCTCTGCTAAACCCTTTGCTAAACCTTTTGCTACAGGGATATCCAAATTGGCCTATAGGAAGTTTTTATTTTTTCCTTTTAATTGTATTGGTTTGTTATTTAATTATCAGGAATTACCTATGGCATTTATGTGTGAAAAACCATATCTGTCAAATGACTACCACGACCACGTTTACAGTGTGATCAGTAGGAACATCAAGTGGAAAAGGACCTCGCACAGTTTTCCCAAAATGAAATCCATCGTCGAAAAATCTATAACTTTTGAACGTGTTTTTGCAATCGAAAGAGAAATGTTGAAATATCTCTGCAAAGTGACCTAAATCTCGATAGAGGTGTCAAGGTCAGAGCAGTGGACTTCAAATTTTTTTGTCTTTAATACCCGTGTGTCTGGGGACTCAGTATACTTTTATCTCTTATCGGTAAGACAGAAGAGGTAGATATTTTGGCCTGGACGATGCTGCAGTAGTCTGGCAATCTGAATAACTCTTAAGATGCAGTTTTGGACAGTATACTGCAGCGGCTACTCCCTGTATCATGTGACTCTGAGATTTATGCCTTTACATCATCTTTCCATCATCGTCCAATAGTCATGATTGGTTTCCAGTCTTTATATAATCTGGGTATCTCATGGTGGATGTAAGTTTTTCTTTCATTCTTCCCGCAAAGTGGACATACCCTAAGCAGTTCACAATAGAGATCACGGCTTTATATCCTTGTTGGGTACTATCTTGGGCAAGCCATTGTTGTTACGCTCGGCCACCACAGGAGACTCCGGGGCTCCCCATTTCCTAGTTAAATTGTGTAAAAAATTGTGGCTGCAATTGACAACTGTACAATATATAAATTTTTGGCAAATCGCAAGCGAAGATAGCCACTCATTATTACAAGCATTAGTAATTTGCAATTTCAATTTAAAATTTAAATTAAAATATTATTAATTATGGTTTAAACATGTTGTTTTGAATAGAAAGCGATGTATACTACTTTATTTTTAAAATTTAGTCTTATATTTCAGATTACATTAAAAGGAGTTTTGAACCAGAAAATGCCATATTTTGGACAACACGATGAAAATCATGTAGTATGTCTGTCCCGAAATAGAATGTACGTCAATTTAATGAATTTAGAAACAGGTGACTGCGTAGCAACCTTTAAAGCTGGCGAAGACCGATTTCTCAACTCTCTATTGATTTCTGGTGATGGACGGTAATATATATATGTGTATATATAAAGGGGTGTTTCGCATAAGAGGGGACAAAAGACTAGGGCATGTAGGTTGGTTTGAGAAAAGAAAAAAATCGTATGGGAGGTCAATTTCCCTCCGTTTAGACGGGAAGGGTCATTTTAAAAAAATCCGACTTAATATCGGAAGAAATAATATTAAAAAGTAATGGTAAAGTATATTTCTAGCTAGAAAAATTTAATTCCCCAAGTTTGTGGCTTCAAAAAGTTTTTTTAAAAGTTTTAAATGTTTAAGGAAAAATTCCGGAATTTTCCACTTAACACAACAATAAAGTTGTTAAATGCAACCACAAAAGTAAAGATTTTGTGTAATCCCGGGTTTTTCACGTCTTTCCAAATCGAATGAATTAACTTTCGTTCACTTTCATTAACAATTAACTTTCAAAATTTTTCACCTGGGACAATCCGTGAATTTTCTATTTTAATATTACATTGAATTCCATTAAATTTATTAATTATAAAAAGAGAATCATGTTTTACATGATTATATTTTAGTAGTTTAATTAAAATACTAGTCTGTGGAACTAGAGATATAATTTTTATCTAGAATAATTAAAATTTCTCTTAGATCAACAATATTTATTTTCTTATTTATTTCTAGAATTTCTAGATATATTATTAGATTAAATTTTATTTTAATAGATTTTACAATATTTATTGAATTAGAATGTATTTCATTAAATTCTTCATCAATTACTATAACAATTCTTTTAGATTGAATAAGACTAATATTTATATCTTTTGTCTTATTTATTTCTTCTCTTGTAATTTTCTATAGTAAAGAATATATAAGACGAGATGAAAATATTAATCGATTTATTATTTTAGTAATATTATTTGTTCTTTCAATAATATTGCTAATCATTAGACCAAATTTAATCAGAATTTTATTAGGGTGAGGTAAAAAAAATAATTAATAATACTTTTTATTAATTATTATTTATTAAGTAGGAATTTATTCGTTTGGTACAATTTAATAGTCCTCGTCGTTGTCGCCTCCGTCTGTTTCGTGATCTGTCCCCTCAAGGGAGGGGAATTATAACACTCAGAGTATCAAACACCGGCTACGCAACAGAATAGTGTTTTGTGGCCAATTTTAGGGCATGTATGCGTCCTCCGGCCTTCGGCCTACGGCCGCGCTTTTTGATTATAACCCTCAGTATGTCCAACGGCGGCTACGCAGTAAAATAGTATTTTTATGGCAATTCATAGAAACGTTTCAATTTTAAGAAGTAAATACCGAACACTACGCGTATTAAAGTACAAAAGTTTCCTGTAGCCAAATCTAAGATGTGTGTTCGGATATGCAACGAAAATTAATTTATAATATTTCAATAAAAGTGGTCGAAACGTTAGGAGATACCCCAACATGTTATATACCGTTTAAAAGGAAAATCATGGGCTATAAGCCAACTGATTTTAATGTATACCTTAATTACGAATTAAGTTGAGAAAAACCCCATTTTTTAATACAACCTCCAGAATTTTTCCTTAAAACTAAATTATCTCCATAAGTATTGAAAAAATCAAAAAAAGAATTAAGACTTGAAAATAGATATTAATTATTATATTCCTTATTTATCTTTAAACCTTTACCTTTAAACCTTTTAATTACCTTTCAAACGGTACGCCGCTTACACCGGTGAACCTAATAGTTTGGAAGATATCGCACTTAAAGTCTTGACGTTTAAACGCCCATAAATCCTAAACCAAAGCCACGCCCCAGAAAATTTGAACTTGTTCAAAACTTATGCAGAAAAAGGAGTTGATTTTGCCCGATCTTGCCCATTTTTCAATACCAACCTGCACACCACAAGAAACAATATTTTCACGATAGGAGAACCGGTGAAGATTCTCCTGTATTCGTGATTTGAACAGACAGACAGACAGACATGCCTAAATCGACTCATGAGATGACGCTTATCAAGAATATATATACTTTTCTATACCTATCTTCTCTGTTTCTATGCGTTACAAATGTCGTGACAAAGTGAATATATGTATGTACCTTTAATCTTAAGGTATAGGGTATAAATATCAATTAAACCCTTAAAACATAAAAAGCAAAGATTTTCACTATTAATTGTATCGTACCTTGAGAGAATCTGATTTGTCAGGCCCTAGATAACAATAACTTTTTATTATAAAGGCTGGGTTCCGCCAACTTTGGAAAATGTACTTTTCAGTGCCGTATTTTCCAGAGAAACTTTACTCACCAAGTGATTGTCAGTATCTGACTTAGTCCTGAAATGTATCATCTATTTATATGAAAAATCGTACGCTAGATTCGAAAATGAAAATTATTTGAAAACACATGCACACTTTGAACATTTTTTTCCCACGGAAAGGAAAAGGGTCCCAAGAGTTTGATAAGTTCACATTTATTGCAGCGGTACAACAAACTCACACAGCAGGAGGCCAGCGTACCCAAAATGATCACGCTACATAGGGCAAGTGCTGATAAAAAGGTTGGTATGGGTTGTTGTGAATTAACAACACTGCAAAAAACGCCTAAAACAACAACTTCGACTATCTTACCCGTCCGCCTGTATATTATCCCTTAAAAGATCAACCGAACCTTATTATTCCACATCACTCTGCAACCAAATTGTTACAGCTGGCGGTCAAAATTCCGAAAATGATAATGCGGCATTTTCATGCGTGTACAAACCCGTGTATGTTTCCCTTCTATCACACAGCAGCGGATCAAAGTACCGAAATGAATTATCCCCTAAAATAAATAACAAAAACAACATAGCAAAACTTCTTACTTCTACAATAGCTTAGCACTTTACCGATATACCAAACACCCACCATATAAAAAGACTAAAAAGTATGCTACACAAGCGTAGCACCACCATATTTACTGTTAAACAAAAATAAAGTCATTTCCACCAAAGACACAGAGACACCTTAATTCCTAGCACAGAGAAATTAGCAAAAAAGACTCAAAAAGTATGTTACACTACAAACTTCCCAATAACGCCATCTACTTCTAGCTCTTGCTTAGACCTTTACCGATATACTAAACACCCACCATATGAATTGGTGGTGGTGGTAAACACCCATGAAGCTAAGTCGCAAACACACAATCGGCAGCCATAAGTCTGTATCACGGGCACAAGCCTACATGAACATTCGAAAGCACTAATACAGGGTGGCGCTTAATGACCGATATGGTTTGAATGTTTAATAACTTTTTAAATTTTTTATTTTTTTTTTATTTTTATTTCAGAATTTTGTGAAGAACACTTGGGGAATTTGAAATGGAATACTACACAACAGCACAGCAATGTACACACAGCAATGAACACAATGGCTCTGTTACGGGACCTCTTTGGCGAACACATTATTTCGCGCAGAAGCGATTTCAATTGGCCCCCACGTTCACCCGATTTGACAGCGCCAGACTGTTTTCTTTGGGGTTATTTGAAAGAAAGGGTATACATTAATAAGCCAGCCACCATACCACAGCTAAAAGAAAACATTCGCAATGAAATTCAAGCCATAACACCGGAAATTTTACGAAAAGTTATGCAGAATGTACTGCAAAGAGCACGAATGTGCGAAGCCGAAAACGGCCATCACTTGCGGGATATAATTTTTCATACTTAAGTCATAAATATTCCCCATTAATATACTTTATAACACCAAAAAAAAAATAATAATAATTTATTAAATAAAAAAGTTATTAAACATTCAAACCATATCGGTCATTCAGCACCACCCTGTATGTATATTATGGTGGACGATAGCACGGATACAAACCTATAGGCTAAAAGGCAAAAAACCACCCTAGAGAACAACCCTAAAACCATATTTGTTGTAAAGACACAAACTTAAATGTACAGTACATATATACAGTCACTATCAAAAGTTTGAGAAAACTACACTAAACATCATGAAACTATACGTTCAGCAAAGACACAAACCAATTTTAGCGAAGACACGCACCTAAATACAGCTTCCAGTAGCTCCCATATTTCCTTTGTCCCAGAACCGGCATATCCCTACTACTAACCTTGATCCTTCCGGTTAAGGGAGAATTTTTTGATCGAAAAAATGCATAGTGCAACGTGATTTTTAGTTAAAACTCCTTTTAAAAAAATTTTATATACATTTCACGGTTGGCGTGAATTTATTAAAAACTATTTGAGATATAAACCTTATTTAAAAAAAATGGAATCGATATTTTCGAAAACAGTAAACAGACATGATCTAAGTATTATCGTTATTTTTTGAAATTTTTTTCCGATTTTAACCCTTAAACGAGATTTGATGCATATATGAATCGTCTTAAAAATGCTCTCTAAAATCACTAGGTTGATGCAAAATTAATTATTCACTGGCCATAATCTCTTAAAATTAATCAATTAAAACTTCTAATACGTTCTTTGGTTTATTGTTAAACTATAAATAAATATAAAACACGGGTAAACTGAAAAAATATTTTTTTTTAAATTTATCATTTGTGGCAATGTTTGTACCAAAATTATTTGTACAAAATACACAAAAATCGTACAATAAAATAATAAATTTGCAAGATTGATGTGTGTTTTAACGAATTGCATTTAAAATTTTAATAAAATGATTATACTTTAGTAGCAGCGGTAATAAATGAAGACGATTCATATATGCATCAGTGCGCATAGCGTCATACTTTTCTTCAGTGTGCCTTTGTCGACTGCATTTAGAATATGAAGGGGTATGATATATTTATGGGTGTCAATAACGCATTATAGTGGTAATAAATTGAAATCAGAGTAAAGGGCTTTAGGTAATGAGTATTCCTCAGAATTTTTTAGAGAATTTATGATGGTAAACCGTTTCGAAACAGTAATGGGTCTAAAAAAAGGACAGATAACCCTTTTGCAAATTTGTATGATCTATTGAAAAGAATACCTAACCTTTTCAAAGACCATTACAATGGTTACCCAGTCAATCTTATTTCATTGGATGTTCATTTTTTGAATACACAATATATACATATGTATGTATATGCATAAAAAGCGAAGAATAAAAATTCTTCCGCCATTTCAATTTTGAAATTTTAGAAGTGTGCATCTTTTGTGAATTATGAAAAAATAAAAAATATGTTGGGAAAAAGTTAAGCTCCGAAGAAATTCCATATATTTCGGCTCAAATTTCATTCGGACAGCGATATTGAAGCAATTGACAGTGACCGTATACCGATCTCAGATGAGGATTTGAGCGAAATTGCGAATGGCTTATTTCTTCATGATCATAAGACTGACGACATTGCTGTCGAGCCCTCTTCACCACCCACATCAACTGAAACATTTCGGGTACCCTCAAAAAATCAATTGGAAAGGCTCTTGTGGAAAAGAAAAAATTAAACTACTAACTGAAGTTGAATTAAAATTTACAGGATGAAAATTAAAATTTAAAATTTACAGGAAATTTCCCGATGTAATCGGAGATTACAATAAGCATATGGGTGGAGTAGACCTGATGGACAGTCTCATTGGAAGTTATAGGATCACCATCAAATCGAGGAAATGGTACATAGATATTTCATCACCTTTTGGATATGACCTGTATCAACTCCTGGCTTCTATATAAAAAGGCATGTCAATTAAAGGGTGTTGTTCCAATCAATCAGGGGGATTTTAGATTCGACTTAGCACAAATTTTGTGTCGAATTGATTTTGCTGGCAAGCGTGACAGAAAACCAAATCGTTCTTCACCATCGGTCGCAAGCCAACATGGCGCAAAAAGGAAAACGTCGACTACAACTCAACCTATTCCGCCTATTGACGTACGCCACAATGGTATATCCCACTTTCCAGAAGTGGTAAGCAATCGGACACGATGCAAACATCCAGGCTGTTTAGGACAGACCTTTATAAAATGTGCAAAATGTAATACAGCTTTATGTATGTATAAATATAGATAGAAACTGTTTTTTACAGATTCATTCTATATAAAAATGAACAGATTTAATATGAATTTATTTAAATAATATTACATTACTTATAAAATAAGAGAAATAAATAATTAATAAACAAATTAAAATTAGTAAAGAAATTAAACACACAAAAAATATTTTTCATTTACAAACAGATTTTAATGCGCTGGCGGGCAGTGATGCATATTTGAATCAACTAGTTTTTTTAAAAGTTTAGCAGTAAAATAAAAAAATTAAGAAAAACTAAGTATGCTACTGTTCTCAGGAGTGCCTAAATAAACCACATTAATTTTTTTATTCAAATCGGAGATGTTGCCCGTTTAAGGGTTAAGTGTTTTTAGAAAATTGTTCTTATGCGAATCTCCCTGTATATTTATACATACATGTAAAATTACATAAATTATTTATAAACAAAATTATTGTATAATATAAATTTTATTATTCAAGTGGAGTTATAAAAAAAATTATTTTATACATTTTGTTATTCAAGTATTTTAGTATGTGGAGATGAGACTCAAAAACCTTTCCCTCTATTGGTATGGCATTTATCTCAAAGAAAACTACTTTATGATTTAAGAATTCCTAATCACGATTTCTTAACCAACTTATCGGCGATAACATATGAAGGAGCATATATATGTGTGGTTGCAATAGAATTGGACGAAACAGGCCCAAATTTTACTGTTGTTTATGACCTGCAGAGTGGTACTTTGTTTAAAAAGTTGAAGACGACATGCAATACTGTATCCCTCGCAATTTCACAAGTAAACGTATGCGTAATTGCTGGATTAGAGAACGCAAATATTATAATTTGGGACCTTGTAACTGGAAATTGCAGAACAAAACTTGAGGGACATAATGCGCCTGTAACATTTCTAAAGCTTGATTCCTTTGGGAAAATTTTACTATCCCACAATAAGGAAGGACGTGACTATTCTTTAAGACTCTGGGATCTAATTTCAGGTAATATTATTTTAAAAAAATAAACATAACAATTAATTAATTTATATTAATATTTTAATATTTTATATAAAAAAATATATATATATTATTTTATTTATTATATATTTATTTATTTATTTGAACATTTAAACATAACATAAACATATAAATATGATAAAACATATAAATAATATAATATATAAAACATATAAAGGCTAAACCATTTTGGCTTTAAAGTTTCGTAGACAATAACAAAAATGAAACTAATTTGATAAAAAAGCTAAGATTTTTTGTTTAGTTAAGGTGATTGACTCAGACAAAGTTATGCTCGTGAAGACATAATTGAGATTTGCACACGCGCTCCTTAACACTCACATGAACAACAATTTTTAACTCTTTTGATGAACAGTAACTGCCCGGGTAGAGAAAAGTGATATGTAAGCATTTTTGAATGGAATCGAAGTAAATTATCATTATATACTTGAACTGCATCGCTAGCAAAGATTCTGGTGAAATATTTTTTGGATACTTTCGAGTATGACCTGTTTGTGGTAATTAGGGTAATGGGGGGAAATTCCAGAAAACCGCTTGTTATATTTTTTATACTTATTGTTGAACTCTTTTTATATACATATGTTGAAGGCTGAAAATTTTATAGACAGGAAAATAGCAAATCTAGCAACAATTCTGTTGATTTTTTGGATACTTTCGAGCATGACTGTTGTTTGGTAATTAGGGCAAATGGGGAATACCAGAAATTTGAGTGCATCCATTTTTTTATACCTGTTGAACCATTTTTTGTATCTGTCGAAGGATGAAGCTTTTTATAGACAGGGAAATAGCAAATTCCGAATGCAATTTTTACCGGATGATTCTATGATAACTCGTTCCGATGGCATTTCTGACCGTTCGCAAATGTATTTCCACTGTATCGAGTTACATTGTCCGTTCGTCGATTCAAGAATATCACAAGGTTCTTGAGATTTGATTCTGAAATTACACGCGAGGCTCGTATGAGATCAGGTAAGGCAGCACCAATAAGGGATATTTTCCAGATGATCAATGCCAATCTAAAATTTTTCTACAGGCCGTCAGTGTCAATAACAGTTGATGAGCAACTCTTTCCCTTTAGAGGACGTACAAAATTTACACAATACATGCCCTCCAAACCAGCTAAATATGGCATTAAATTTTGGTGGGCTTGTGATTCTGCAACTGGATATCCTCTAAATGGGGATATGTATACGGGAAAAATAAATAACATCAGAGATGCCAATCAAAGACAGCGCGTTGTGAAACAACCGGTTGAACCTTATAAGAATACCGGTCGTAATGTAACAACTGATAACTTCTTTTCATCACTTCCACTAGCCAAGGAACTGTTGGATTCGCGGTTATTTCTTGTCGGTACACTAAAGAAAAATAAGCCGTAATTACCGGATCAGTTGAAGACAGCAAAAGGCAGAGCAGAGCAGTCATCTCTATTTGGCTTTGGACAGAATGTTATGTTGTGCTCCTATATCCCGAAAAAAGGATATAGGAGCTGTTGCTTTGTTATCAACATTTCACCGAACTGCAGATATCTCGGGACCAAAAAACAAGCCGGAAATTATCCATTACTATAACGCCACAAAAGCAGGAGTAGATAAAATGGACCAAATGCTCAAATAATATACAAGCACACGGAAAAAAATCGATGGCCTTTAGCAGTCTTCTATAACATGCTGGACTTATCATCGCATGCTGCCTATATTATATTTCGTGAAAACAACCCAGAAAGCTCTGTATCCATCAGGCAGAGTGGGCGACGCACTTTTCTCCAACGTCTGGATGAACAACTTTGCATTCCCGCAATAAGAAAGAGAACTCAGAATAGTAATGCGATTGCAACATTTGCAGTGAGAAATGCAATAGAGTGCATTTTGGGAGAGCCGATAAGAAAAGATGAAGATAATGAGGAGTTTATTCCTGATAACCGCGAAGAATATGATGCAAGCGGGCGGTCGCCATAAAGATGGGTGCTATATGTGCAACAGTGAATATAGAAGGAAGCGATCTACTCGTCACTGTTGTGTAAAATGCCGGAAACCAATTTGTGTAGAGCATAGCCTTACACAAAGTAAATGCCAGAATTGCCATATGTAGTAATATTATTTACATATTTAACTTATAGTATAAAGTTAATAATTTAGTAGTTTAAATTAATATACATAAGTAATTTAAATTTATAATAAAGTAAAAACAAACTTAAACTGAGTGATCTTTTTTCATGATATAAACTTAGGATTTTATCGCCATTCACACTTTCCCCCCTTCTCGTTGGGTGGATAAAATCTACTTTGTATTCTAAGTCTCTATTTTCAGTCATTACTTTCAATAACGACATCAATTTTGCTAATTTTTGACACATTACTAAATATCAACAACAGGTGAGATAGAAAAATCCCTTTATTTACCGGGGTAGTTACTGTTCACTTGAAGGGGAAAATTGAAAAATTGCGGAAAAAAATTTTTTTTCAAAATAATTTTTAGCTATTCTCGTAGAAAACGAAAATTTAGTCACTGAGTCGGAGTAAAATTTTAATAAAAAATTAAATGCCCGAGAGTGTTAATGGTTCGTTCTGAAGGAATGTAGATCGGCAGAAACTTAGATGGAGAAATTCATGGCTCCTGGATGTAAGGCGAGGAACATTTATATAAACGTTAACTAATAAGTATGTAGAGTCCACGACGCCAAACAGCAGATTCCGGATAAACATAGCGTTGAGCATAATTCTGCGATTTTCAAAAGATGGTAGATTTATTAACTTAAGTCGAGAAGCATACGGTGGTAATCTGAATGCGGTATACCAACGCAGATTCCGTACACAGAAAAGTGGGAATTGTTTTTGTACGGATTCAATTTCCGTAATATGGCATCTGAAGTTTGGATTCCATACCGGAGAGACATATTCCAATAGAGGCCGAACTAATGAGGTAAATAATACCTTAGAGATATATGGATCATCAAATTCTTTAGACCAACGTTTAATAAAACCTAATACACTGGCGGCTGTGCAAGTTTATGCGGTTTATGTGAATATGAAAACGAAGTTTACGATCCAGGACTACACCAAGGTCCTCAGCAACATTCAAATAATCCAGCTTTTAATCGCCAATACTATAATTAAATATTGATGGGTTAGAGCAGTCTTTCTCAAAGTGGGCGATAACGCCCCCTTGTGGGCGATAGAGACCTACAGGGGGTTGCGCACAAGATACAAATTTTAGTGATGGTAGACGAAAATATTATAATTGTGGTTACTTTCAATTAATGAAAACCTTATAAATTTGTTTTTTTTTTGCAACAAACGTTGCCAAAATATAGAATAAACTTGGCTAATTATATCTAGATTGATATATGTATGTGCTATTGTATATTATTTCATTTAAATTGTAGTAAAAAATTGTTTTTCTCTTTTTGGTAGTTTGCAACAATGAAGCAAATGGTAAACAAAGACAGTTTCGTTTCCACGCGGAGAATTGAGCAATCTTAAAATGCTTTTATAAGTGTTTTTAAACAAACACTTACATAAAACTGCATTTTTATTTTGTGCGTTGAGTTGTGCGCGAAAATATGGACTCTGTCGATTAATTTTTGTTTGTGGAAATTTCGTGAATTTTGTTTCCTTTTCTAGAATCATTATAAAAATCATCAATTTCATATATGTAGCTACATATAACTAAAAAAAATTATATCCATACTAATATATAAATACAAAAGTCTGTCTGTCTGTCTGTCTGTTAACTTTTCACGGCTAAACCGCTGCACCGATTTTAACGAAATTTTATATAGAGATACTTTGAGCCCTGGGGATGGATATAGGCTACCTATTTTATAAAAATTCGACCTCTAAAAGGTTGAAATGGGCGTGGCAATGATTTCAGTCGCCGTAATGAGGAAATATAAGGCTTTCACAGCTGAACCGCTGCACCGATTTTGATGCGATTTTATATGGAGATACTTTGAGCCCTGGGGATGGACATAGACTACCTATTTTATAAAAAGTCTACCTTTAAATGGTTGAAGTGGGCGTGGCAATGTTTTCAGTCACCCTAATGAGGAAACTATAAGACCTTCACAACTGAACTGCTGCACCGATTTTGACGAAATTTTATATGGAGATACTCCGTGCCCTGGGGATGGACATAGGCTATTTTATAAAAAGTCGACCTCTAAATGATTGAAATGGGCGTGGCAATGATTTTATAAAAAACTTCACACAAAACCAACAATTTTAATCTCAGTAGATAAAATCTAAAAATTGTATGTTTCATACATACATTGAAAACTTAGATACACATATTCATACTATATCATCGCACACTACACTACCACGCGCACGAAGTCGCGGGTAACCAGCTAGTAAAGCATAAATACGAAGTCCAGCATTATATTGTGCACTAAATTAATTTATGTTTTGTATGAGACGACAACTAAAAAGCACTCGTCTTATTTAAGCCGATAATCGTCTCTAAATCGTCTCTTAGAATACATCAAGAAGACCAAAGTTTACATCGTTGACGATTGAGAGACGATTTTACGACGACCGTGACTCTTAGAATACCTAAGACGAGTGAGAGACGATTTAGACACGATTTAGAGACGACCGTGACTCTTGGAATAAGGCTATTAGAATTTATTTGCTATATCGCTTCTATTTCTATTCGAAAAAATATTCAATATTTAAAATATATAAGTAAAGCCTTAAACATAATCAGGGACGCAAGAAATGGCTCGGATTTAAACCAAATAGCATAGCAGCATTTTCTGGAAGCAGAAATATGAAATGTCAAAAATTAGACAGTAGACAATACATTCATTCTAACCAAAATTCTCGAAGTGTATTTATTTAATCTGTATTAAAATACAATTAAAATACATTTAAATAATATATTATTCAGAATAATAATGAAAACCAGTAAGAGTGCTATATTCGGCCTGGCCGAATCTTAGATGCCCTACACCTAAAACTTTTGAAAAATTATCTTATTATGAATTACGAGTATATTAATTAATTATTAAAATTTACAGCTGTTTTTGAGTAAATGCGATCCTGATATAAGCAAACTGGTTAAAAATCATCAGATTCATCCTTCACATTAGATTAGTTTCTAAATTAAAATATTTCTTTTATTATGAATAAAAGTTTTGAAAAATATTATATATAAAGTTGTGTGAACAAACTCATTTAAAATACCTATTACTTTTTAGGGGGCTCTAGAAAATAATTGATTCTCAAAGTGGGCTGTAGGTGAAAAAAATTTGAGAACCTATGGCTTAGAGCGAGCAAATGTCATTTGTTTGCACTTATTCAAATTCAGCTTCATACAGTTTACGTTACACCATGCAAGCAATGAGATAAGATCATCTTGCAGGAGCATTGCATCATGTTCATTTTTATACGATAAGAATAGCTTCACGTCATCCGCAAACAACAGTATGTTGGAATTATTAATTACTGTTGGTAGATCGTTTATATAAATCAAGATTAACAAGGGACCTAAATGGCTACCTTGTGGGACTCCAGATGTAACCATGAATTCTTTTGAATTGGAGTTCTTATATAGTACCACTTGTGTGCGATGAGTAAGGTAGGAATGAATCCAGTTTAGCAGCTTGGCTAGACGCAGTATCATTTGATACGGTATCACTACTGGTATGATGATACCAGCGATGGCTAGACACTGTGGTATCACATTTAGTTTCAAAAGCCGTAAACATGTTATGTCAATGTATGTGTGAAATTTACTGAATATGAAAATGTTGGCCGTAGTTGCCATTTTTATTTTATTATGATTAATGCGTAAAGGAAAAATAGGATTTCTAAAAATCCCATGTTTAAATTTTAGTTCAATGGTAATTACCTGCTTCACTTTGGTTTTCTTTTTCAGTGGAAATCGTTGTGTTGTGAAATTTTTTTAAAATAGTTAATTTATTTAAAAATATTAATAATGGAGGAATCACAAATGGCTTGTGTTGCGGCAATGGCAACAGCTGCTGCATGCTATGTTTTAGCCGATGAAGATTCGCAAAGGAATCGATCGTATTGGGTAAAGAAGTGGAGGAGGAATCGCAGTGTTCGTGGAAACACACAAGTTTTTAAGAACCCTAGGGCACGGCACGAATATAGCTGCTATTTAACTCTTTGAGCCCCGCGTGCCCCACCGGTGGACATTTATATTTTGACGATTTGAGGCAATGTGACCACCCGTGGGCATTGGTGGATTTACTTTATGGGACATCGTGACCACCCGTGGTCATACGTCGTGTTTCATTTACCGACATTGTGACCACCGGTGGTCATAAAAAACAAACAACAAAAATACATCTGGTTGGTGGGGCTCAAAGTGTTAAGGATGGACGAAATATGTTTATTTAAATATGTCTGCTTTTACTTAAAACGTTTGCATTTTCGGCTTACATCAGGCGCTTCTCGACCTAACCATGTTGTTGTTATATTTATTACATTATATGCGTGATGTAAATACATACAAGTAGTGGTTATATGGCGGTTCTGGGACAAAGGAAACGTGGGAGCTACTGGGAGCGGTATTTAGGAGTGTGCCTTTGCTAAAAATTGGGTTGTGTCTTTGCTATAATTTGCTTTGTGTCCTTGCTGAAAGCATAGTTTTAGGGGATTTTTAATGATTATTGCGTTTTTAGTAGTTTAGGATTGCGTCTTTGCTAGAAGTATGGTTTTCGGCGTGTTTTCTAGGGTAATTTTCTGTCTTTTAGCCGATAGGTTTGTAACTATGCTATCGTCCACCAGATGGCCATCGTGGGTAAGTGCTTTGGAATGTTCACTTAGGCTTGTGTCTGTGATATAGGCTCAGGAATGCCGATCGTTTGCTATACCGAAGTAGATGGCGTTAGTGGGAAGTTTTTAGTGTAGCATACTTTTTTAGTCTTTTTTACTAGTTTTTCAGTGCTAGGAATGAATTTGTGATTTTGTCTTTGGTGGGAATAAATAGAGAAAAAAAAGCGTAGCATACTTTTTAGACTTTTTATATGACGTGTGTTTGGTATATCGGTAAAGTGCTAAGCTATTGTAGAAGTCAGAAGTTTTGCTATGTGGTTGTTGTTGTTATTTATTTTAGGGGATGATTACCTTCGGTACTTTGATCGCCAGCTGCAACATAATATAGAAATTCGACTGAGAAGAGAGGCCGATATCAGTAAGACGGAGAGCACGATTTTTTGCCTTTCGAAAATCTGCTGCAGCTTTCAAAAACCGGTTTCGCTCATGAGAATGTAGGAAGTTGAGAATAACTGGCGGCGAAGCTGGTGGGTGGGTAGCACCTTGAACGGATTTCACTCTACCACCGGCACGAATAATTCGATTCAACTGGAATTTACTACACCCAATACCTGAGCACAATTTACCATAAATGCTATTGAGATCCTCTCCATCTAGCACGGGAACTCCAAAAAGCACAGCATCTTTCAAGATTTCTCTACGTTCTAAAAAATCGATCCGATCCAGAACTTCATCAAGATTCTTATGCAGACCAGTGGAGGCAGAAGATGCTGATTCTAAGGCTTCTACACGACAGGAGATGGCTGAAATTGACTCAGCAGTCTTCTCCAGTTTTGTCTTCCAACAAGCCTCTAACTTTAGAAAATTATTTTTAAATTCCTCACGCAGGCAGCTAAGCTCACTTTTAAGTTTTTCATACACATCCTCACGTAGTTTGTTAATTTCCTCTTTAATGACTTCTGACAACGTATTGCACTGCTGCATAACATGCTCATTCAACCTCTGTAGCATGGAGGAAGAGTCGTTGATGCTCGTTGACGGTGTAAAAGTTGTTGACGGAGGAAGAGTCGTTGATGCTCGTGACGGAGTGTCGTTTGCAGAGACTGCAGCCGTGGACTTTGCACCTGGTTTCGATCTCAAATGCATATTAATAATTCTTTGATTATATTATATTAACTAAGCGCCAATTAACCAAGTTAAGAAACGACCTCAGTAGTGAGGTCCGGTTTAATACCTGCGAGAAAAATTAAATTAGAAAATTTTAGAATTAGAATTTTAATAGACTGAGGAAATAGAAACCCGCGTAATCTATCACTGTTATTGGAGCGCACAGAAAACACGTCTATTCTTCACGACACATAGATTAGAACTTAGAAACCCTTTCAAAAGTATTATGAGAGTGTGTTAGTGAAAAGAGAAAAAAGTGTACCTGTGTGCGCCACTCGGTTATTCTGGTTTTGCTGGGTATTCTTATTTTACGTCTTTTTTTTTGTTCTAGGGTAAGCATTTGAAGTTCGTGTGAATTTTTTATGTCAGAGAAAGACACATTTTTATCGGCTTTTATTTTTCGTTTTTTACTGAGAACAAACATCTAGAAAATATTATGAATAAATAAAATCCCAACTCCAAATAAATATGACGGAGAATTAAAAGAGACATTAACACGAAAATATAAGACAAATATATATAATAGTAATTCCTACTACAATCAGTCGCCAGATAAAGGTTCGACAATGATAATAGAAAAAATTCTTTAGAAACCAACAACAAGGGACTTTGACCGTAAGGAGATCAGACTCTAACCAATTCAAAAGAAACGAACACAAATGCATAGAAAACTCATCGAAATATCTACAATATCGGGCTAGTCATTTTATGGGCCCAGTTTTTGATATCGGTATGATAGCATAATTGCAATTCCTAAACCAAAATTCACTTAAACATCGACACACTAGCATATAACTCAACAAACTATAAGCGAGATAATTATATTCACAAAACTCATCACCACTCAAAATTAGACAAAGAAATACATAGTATTCATACTTAAACAATCAACAAATTTTGTTTCTTAACAAAGCACATACGAAATAATAGACCTACATGCCCACTACAATAACACAAATATTATTTTTAGCATCAGAATCTCCATAATATCCACACAATACATTCACTGCTACATTCATATCCCCTTCATAACAATAAAACAAAGAGTGTTATTACAATAATGCAAACAATATATATAACTGGAAGTATGATAACGGAATAAAACAAACCATTTGAAATAAAATAAAAGCATGGAAGATCAGACTCTAATCAATTCACATAATAAATATAAATATAGATAAAGTAAATATAATATATAAATCCAAAATAAAATAAATTATAAATAATTAATATATTTAAAAATAAATACTATATGGATAAATAAATATAATGAAATTAATTAAATAATAGCATGTATAAGACACGAATTATATAAGAGAGCTCATTTGTTGGAGTTTCTAATAACGCAAAGACTGAGTTTAATATAGGCAGTCCGAATGGACTAAACTTTATTAACATATATCTGTAAAGTCATTACATATATAAATGACAGTATGTGTACTTGAATCAGTTATTATATTGGATAAAACATTGGCTTCTACAACAATTTGAGATTGTATGAAACAAAAACCACCACAATAATTATTTTCGATGGCGTATCTTATGAGAGGTAAAACAACATTCTAGTGTACTTTTGTATATGTATGTAGTCACAAATGCATCATTTTTATTTATGTCAATCATATACAAGAATTCCCAAGCATTTGCTGCGCGATAATGCCACCATGATTATTTTGTTTAAGCAAGTTGAGATGAATATGAAGCATATATAGTATATATACAATGATCATGTCGCAAAATGCTTATATGCATAATTAGTAGTGGTTATATGGCGGTTCAAGAACAAAGGAAACGTGGGTGCTACTGGGTGCGCAAACTTTTGATAGTGACTGTACATTTTGTACTGTACATTTAGGCTTGTGTCTTTGCTAAAAGTATAGTTTTAGGGGCGTTTTAATGTGGTTTTCTCAAACTTTTGATAATGACTGTACATTTTTTACTGTACATTAGGATTGTGTCCTTGCTGAAAGCATAGCTTTAGGGGTTTTTTTTGAATGATTATGTCATTTTTAGCCATTTAGGATTGTGCCTTTGCTAAAATATGGTTTTAGGTGTGTTTTCTCGGGTAACTTTCGTCTTCATTTAGGCTTGAGTCTGTGATATAGACTTAGGTTTTTTTCGTCTTTTAGATAGTTTTACAACTATGCTATCGTCCACCAGATGGCCATCGTGAATAAGTGCTTTGGAATGCTCACTTAGGCTTGTGTCTGTGATATAGACTTAGGTTTTTTTTGTCTTTTAGCCGATAGGTTTGTAACTATGCTATTGTCCAGCAAATGGTCATCATGAACAAGTGCTTTGGAATGTTCATTTAGGCTTGTGTCTGTGATATAGACTTAATAATGCCGATCGTTGGCTATACCGAAGTAGATGGCGCTAGTGGGAAGTTTTTAGTGTAGCATACTTTTTTAGTCTTTTTTACTAATTTCTCAGTGCTAGGAATGAATTTATGATTTTGTCTTTGGTGGGAATAAATAGGGGGAAAAAAGCGTAGCATACTTTTTAGACTTTTTATATGACGTGTGGTTGGTATATCGGTAAAGTACTAAGCTATTGTAGAAGTCAGAAGTTTTGCTATGTGGTTGTTGTTGTTGTTATTTATTTTAGGGTATGATTCGCCCGCTGTGTGATAGTTGATTTAAATATCAAGTGTTTTGTATGTATTATTATAACTTATAACTTATATATTTATTTATATTTATATATTTATTTATATTTATATATTTATTTATTTATTTATTTATTTATAATTATAATATTTTTTTCTTTTTAATTTTTTAATTTTACTATGTGGTTGTTGTTGTTGCTATTTATTTTAGGAGATGATTCACTTCGGCACTTTGATCGCCAGCTGCAGCAATCTGGCTCCGAAGTTCTGTGGAATTTCAATTAAATAAAGTCGTAAATTAAGGTTCGTTGACATTTTAATGGGATAACCTTTTTTTTATCAGCACCTGCACTATGAGGCGTGAGTGTTTGGGTACACAGTAGTAATTTCGGGGCTTTGATCACCTGTTGTGTGATAGTAGGGAAACATGCACGTGTTTGCGGTCGACCTTTTAAGGGATAATCTACAGGCGGTCAGACGGAATAGTCGAAGCTGTTGTTGTAGGAGTTTTCCTTGCTGTGTTGTGGTTGTTAATTCATAGACACGTGATAATTTGGGTACGCCGACCTCTTGCTGTGTGTGTGTGTGTGTGTGAGTGTTTGATTGTTGCATCGCTTCAACAAAGGTGTACTTATCACACTCTTGGGACCCTTTCCCTTTCCGTGGGAAAAAAATATTCAAAGCGTGCACGTGTTTCTCATTCACATGGTTGTATATGCATGAAATTTTGAACATGATCGTACATGCACTAATTCTATTCTTTGTAAACTCAATATGGTTTAATTTTTGAGGGAAAGCTGTTAGAAAATACTTTTGATACGCTATAAGAATAAAAATGTCCCATCAATATAGATTGGATTGTTGATGAGTAGACATGGATAAAATAAATATTTCCTTATTTTTGAAGCAAGTTCACGAATTTCTAATCAAACAAAGAGAAGCATTGTTGGATGAGCATTATGATGAAATTCTGAAATGCTACATCAAATTAAGCTGTTGCGAGCATGAAATTATAATACAATTAAATCATGGACATCACTATAAATCTTGTTGTTAGGCTTCAAACGAATGTTTCGATGGACCAGACACTTGTGCATGCTACATGGTGGAACGTGTTATTTATAGAATAAATAAATTAATGCTATTGTATTCTAGATTAAATAAAATCTAAACCAAATATAAAAAATTTTTTGTCCAAATAAAAACAAATTTATTTAAAATTTTTTTTTACATCTTAAAAATATATTCCAGCTTCTGATATAGGGAAGTCGACCATTGTTGTACTATATCAGAATCATTGCTCTGGTAATAACAACGCTTAACGTTGGTTATCACCACATACCTTTCGGCCCAGTAGTTAACAAAGCTTAACGTGTGGTAACACATACTTCTAGGCTACACCTTAATTGTGAAGCTCGAAAGTACAAGTGAATCACACACCACTGTGGCCTAGATAAAAGCCTAACTTGATCGCATTCCAATAAGTGGAACAGCGCGCGAACTTGATCGCATTCCAAATTTGCAATGAGTGTCAAAATTAATTCTTGAGAGAATTGCAAAACGATGCGGAAATGATTCTGTCCAACAACGAATCTCAGAAGAGATATAAACCCATCTTTCGGATTGAAAGTGACAGTTATAATTAAGCAGAGTGAAAGTTAAGCAGTCTTGTAGTAAAATCCGTACGAAGAAGGCGTCAAGAGTCCCGCGTATAAAGTCGCGTATTGTTAGTTTAATTAAAGTGTAACTAATCATAAGTGTAAATAACGACAAGTGTAGTTATAACAGTAGGGAATAAAATATAATAATAAATAAAAATCTTAGAATAGAAAATCAACGACCAGGAGTTTTACTTGCTGTCCAAAGGACAACAGAGATATCAGAAGACCCTATAGAAGGAGGTACAACAATTGGCGCAGCCGGTAAGACTTTCTTAAAGACTTAAGACTTTAAAGACTTTCACAATTCACCACTGGGAGGACATCAGGGTGCGGTGAAAACGTATTTAAGAATCCGGAAACAATTCAGATGGCCAGGAATGCAAAAACAAATAAAAGATTTCATCAGAAACTGTCCAAAGTGCCAAGTGAACAAAAGTTCGAAATTGACAAAAATGCCCATGGTGCTAACGGATACATCAATGCGGCCATTCGACAAAGTTTACATGGATATAGTAGGTATTCTACCAGAAACTGTATCCGGTAACAAATATATTTTCACATTCCAAGATGATTTTTCAAAATTTATGGCATGTACAGCTATACCAGACGCGGAAGCAAGTACTGTCGCCGAAGATCCAAATAAAGTGTTGAAATTTCAAATACAAAGGGCTCACGAAATCGTGAGAAAGAATCAGGATTTAGCGAAACAGGTGGCTAAAAGGCAGTACGATAACAAACTAAATTTAGTAGAATTTAAAGTAGGAGATAATGTACTAATTAAGAATCAAACTAGGAAAAATAAGTTTTCTCCCATATGGATAGGGCCATATAAAGTAGTAGGAATTAAAAGTCCAATTACGACAGTGTTAAATATTAAGGGAAAGGGAAAGCCATTCCACAATAACTTACTTAAGTTATATAGCAGCAATTAAATAGGAAAATAGAATTAACTACATAATTATATAGGAATCAGAATCACTTAAACTAAGAAAATAGGTTTAGGGCTAAATTAAATAAAGTAGTCATAAATTAAAGTAAATTAATCACAATAGGCACCTTATTAGGAGTAGGATAGAATAAATATATATAAAATAGGCTTGATAGGATTTATTATGGGATAATATGAAAATAACATTTTTAAGTTTATTACTAATAATTTACTACTATTAATTTTAAATTGATTTCATTCTTACGTTTGAATAACGAGTGAAATGCAACAAATTTCAAAACGAAGGTCACAAAGAAAATCAGAATAACGTTTCAATAAGCAACAATTTGTTTATTTAAGCGTAAAACTATAAGAAAAGAAAACTTATATAGTGATAAAATAACTTCGTACTTAATATTTGAGCCATTTCTTTTGTAAATTTGGAATTGAACTTTTTAGATTGTAGTTATTTGAATTGGTAATATACGGTATGTGAAAAGTAGCTGTTTCCGTTTTAAATAAACAGCCATTACTATTGCATTTGCATTTATTATAGGAATAAATGCACATGAAATTTATGCATAACCATAATTTACACATGATAACTATATCTGGTTGCAATCGTTGCAATAGAAAATGTATATAAATCTAAAATAAGAAGGATCTTTGTTTCTTATAAATATTCTTACGAAAATATAAATAAATATATCTTACATATCTTACAAATACAAAATAATATCTTACGAAAATATAAACATATCATATAAAATGTAGTACATAAATATTCAATGTAAAATATTAATGAATTCGCGGTAACAACAAACAAAACATAAGCAAGAATTGAGCGATAAGCGCAAGCACTGCAACAAAAGCATGTGTAAAAATAGAACAACTGAACGCGAGCACAATGCAGCGTCAGTTTAAAAAACAACACGAGAAAAAAAAACACACAGAAGAATAATGAACAAATTCAAACATAACCAAAGCAATGAGAGAAAGAAGTAAGAGAAAAATTGTTATATATGTACATATGTACATATGTACGTCAACATATGAAAATATATGGAGAAATAGAAACACTTACAGTACAACTAATAATATTTTAAACTTAATTTAATTTAGAAGCAAAAATGTATGTACAGTTAATTAATGAAAAACCAGTAAGAAAGCTATATTCGGCCTGGCCGAATCTTAGATAGCCTACACCTAAAAGTTTTGAAAAAAGTGCCGAAGCTAGGGTAGGGCGGCCGTGGCGGTCCACTCTGGGCGGCACAATGTCGGGGGCGACAGTTGTGGAAATCAAGTATTGACTTATTGAATTCTAGGAATTTTTGGGGCTACAAGTTGATTAACCGTCCCGGGCTCCATGAAACCTAGCTACGACTCTGTATAAATAGTAGGCGTGGTCATTACCTTTTTCAAAACAAAATAACTAGCTTAGTTGTTATATAATTGTGTTCATTTAAACTTTATTTCCGTGGTAATAAACTTGTTCTCATACTGCTATACTGTATATGTAGTGTAAAAGTGGGCGGACCGCACCCAGTTTTCATGTAATAATGTTTTTTTGTAAAACAAGTTGTTATCTAAAGTTTTATTCAGGAAGTTTATATATTTAACAATATAACCCTCTTTTGCCTGTGTAACCTAAAAGTGGGCGGATCACGCCCATATTTGGCATATTAACGGATAATGCTACTCTATACCCAATTTTGTTGTAATAGCTCAAAAACGAACGCTGATATCACATTTTTAATAAAAAATAGGCGTGGTCGTGGACCGATTTTGCCCATTTTCAATACCAACCTGCACACCACAAGAAACAATGTTTATGCAAAATTTCATCACGATATCTTCACCGGTTCTCCTGTGATCGTGATTTCAACAGACAGACAGACAGACAGACAGACAGACAGACAGACAGACAGACAGACAGACAGACAGACGGACGGACATGGCTAAATCGACTCAGGAAGTCACGCTGATCAAGAATATATATACTTTTCTATACCTATCGTCTCTATTTCTATGCGTTACACATTTCGTTACAAAGTGAATATACCCTTACCTTAAGGTGTAGGGTATAAAAAGAGGCATAAGAAAAGAAAAGAAATAAGAAAGTTAAAAGTAACAAAGAATATAATTATAATAAAATTAGGAAGAGAAATGTACTTAAAATCCTACATATTAAAGTAAAAAGGGAATATATTAAGATACTTGTACAAAAAATTTTTTTTTCAAGATATATATTTATAACGTAACAAATCATATTCAACTAAAATAACGTCGATATTTATTGTAGGAATTGAAACTTGTGTTGAATTAAATAAATATTAGAAATTATGCAATGGAATTCAATCAAGATAAAATATTGTTAAATATTTAATATTCCTAAATTAATATAATATAAGCTACGAAAATGTCTTCAAATCTTTATAATTGCGAACAAATTAAATAAGAATATATTGTAAAAGAGGGGGGAAAAAAAATATAGATAAAAAATTGATAGTAATTGTAATAACGTATAAAAGAAGAATCCAGCATGCAGAGAAGCTGACCTGAATATCGATGTACACCCATCACAACAGCGAAAGTGCAACATCACACCACAACATGTCGACAACAGGGCGACGATAAGCGCCCAGCCAACTCGAAGGGGGAAGGGTAGCTGGAACAGCTGATCAGCGTAGCGACAACAACCATCGCAACCAAAGATGGAATAGTTTCAAACAAGCAAACCAATACAACAAGGCAACAACAGTCGACAACAAACACGAAATTACCTTCCAAGAGGTCTAACAACATAACCAGAAGATAGTCGCTGAAGAAAAATAGCCGATCGCCAGTATTATGAGCCCATAGTACGGCAACATATTCAGTGATGACAGCTTTGCAATTAATGCCTGCGAGTGAACTGCTTGCCTTTTAAGCGGAAGTCCACGTTTAAGCGGAAGTTACGTCACGCGTATGCGACAGCAAAATCACGACCCAATAGCAGCAAATAGACAAGCCACTAATGCAGCCAGATGTTCGCCAGTTGAATTTACGGCGACATTTTGAAATTTACGGTTTTATGACGTCTACAACATTACCTCAAGTGGCAGCGATCTAAAAACGCATCACCACTAGCTACAAGCAAAGATATTGAAGACGATGAAGCAAGACGTTAAAACGATGATTCCGGAAACATCTCAACCATCCACTACAGTTCAAGCAAACAACAATTGATCCCAATTGTGGGACAACCGACACTATAACCAACGAACAACCGAATAGTACCAGCAGAACAACGGGAACTAAGGTCGATAGCTAACAACGGCCGTTCCGAGTATAGTCACTACAACACAGCAACAACCACGCCAGCTACCCAGCAGCAACAAAATTGCCACAACACACCGAGAAGAAGACATCAATTCAACGGGGTGTACATCAACAACAACGTCAACAGTAACATCAACAGTTACATTAACAAAAACATCAAGAGCTACGTCAAGGTCAACACCAACATCAAATCATCATCAACCTACACACAGACGACACCGAAGAAGTGCAGTTACCACTTGTATTATAGTATTATTATTGTAATTGCTTTTATTGTAAGTATTGTTAATAATTAATTGTATTGTAATTATTCTAATTATTTCTAATAATTAATCATTATTGTTCACAAAGAAGGAAAAACACGAACATACATAATTATACACTAAGTAAAGTCATAATAAGCATACGCACACCCACAGTTCAACAAAACATAAATGCACAAGAAAAATTTAATATCGTCTTACGATACTAAATTTTTCTTCCCCTAGGGTGGAGGGATGTTGTAGGTCAGAATCATTGCTCTGGTAATAACAACGCTTAACGTTGTTATCACCACATACTTTTCGGCCCAGTAGTTAACAATGCACAAAATGCATACTTCTAGGCCATTCTTTATTAATTGCGAAGCTCGAAAGTACAAGTGAATCACACACCACTGTGGCCTAGATAAAAGCCGAACTTGATCGCATTCCAATAAGTGGAACAGCGCGCGAACTTGATCGCATTCCAAATTTGCAATGAGTGTCAAAATTAATTCTTGAGAGAATTGCAAAACGATGCGGAAATGATTCTGACCAACAACGAATCTCAGAAGAGATATAAACCCATCTTTCGGATTGAAAGTGGCAGTTGTAATTAAGCAGTTAAAGTTAAGCAGGCGAAGTATAGAGTAAAAGTTCTGAAGTTGCAGTTACACAGTTTAAGTTACACAGTGAAGTACATAACATTGTAAAAGGACCAAGAAGTCGGAAGAAGAAGCATTGGAATAAACGTAAGAAAATTAACCCAAGGCTTTATTTTCAGCACCTGTCGAAAGTCGGCAGCATTGCCCGACAGGGTAAAGGAACACAAAGGCGGCACCTTGGTGCCCGTGGTAACTAGGCGAGAGGATCCACCTGCGGCAGTTTGCCGGATCCCGATAGGAAAGTCCACACAGTCGGCACAATCATGCCCGTTGCACCGTCGTCCAAGGGATCCACCTGCGGCACCTTTGCCGGATCCCAACAGTAAGCCCACACGGTCGGCACATCCTTGCCCGTGGCACAAGCGTCCGTGGCCCTTCACGTCGAAGGACCAACGACGACAACCCCACCACATAAAAACACTGTTAGTGATCCTTCTTGAGGTAGGATCTACGACATTACGTTTGTTCTGGTATCCTACTGGAGGATACTAGATACAACACCATCACCTCCAGACGAAAATTATCCTTGTTTGCCGTCATTACCTTCGTCAAATAGTAGGATCCGTTGGAAAATTCTCTTATAGTTTCGTCGCTGAGGTTGTTGAATCCTGGCGCCAGAAAAACGATGCTGTCGTCCACTTCCATTAGAATCCGCTCGCCATATTTTGTTTTGGTCTTGCGAACAGTTTTTATATTATAGCTTCTATTCGGCTCCATATTTTTAATGCTTAGCACGGTCTTCAACGTATAATTCCTCTCGTTGAAGTCTTCTAATGCGGTCAAAGAATATGATGAATTCTGAATTGGTGACATTCTGTTTTTTTTTGTTTTTTTATCTTTTGCTGGTTCCAAATATCTGCAACGACTAAATTGTTAGAGGCGAGGAACGTATTATTTATACATTTTAAATTTGAGCAGAAAAACAATGGAAACAGAACTGAAATTGGGCTTTAAACCAGTGCTGGCCACGCCATAGGCACGCGTGCTAATTTTTTCTCTCGGCTATTCACATGTACGCGACAAAAGTCGTCGGGGTTTCACACCGACACTAGCGATCGTTCGTATCAAGTGAGTCAGTCGACGTGCAGACTTCAAGCGAGTAGGATTGCGCCAGAATATTTTATGATTGCACTCAGCAAAATGTTTAATAAGGAATGGGAGAATCACTATTTTTTCTTTGAAAATTTTTTACGCGAACCGCAATGCATGATTTGCAATAAAAAGATGGGACGCGCATCTAAATTTTTTGTAAAGAGATACTATAGAACGTGTCATTTAGATTTTGACACAAGATGAATCCTAACTAAAAAATAAAATAAAACTCAATTTGATTTTCTGCTCAAATACAATAAAACAATCTTTATTGAGTATTTCTAGTGATATTATATAGGAATTCTAGACATAAATGACCACAATTATATGTATTGTAATTTTGATGTTGAGTATAGTTGTAGCGTATGTTCTCTCCCATATACTTTATAATTTCTTGTGGTGGTTGTAAATTTCCGAAGCTATCAAAATATTCATTAATTTTTCCGTTCTTATAGTATGCTACCCAGTGAGTACCTGGATCGCTCGATGAATCCAAGTTGATGATTCCGCATTCTGTCTGGCGTACACGTTTCGGTAGACTATCTCTCATGAAAACGCCTCTAAAATGTGGCAATTGTTTTGTATGCTCCATCAAGTCGATGTCTGTGAGCGGTCTTCTGGGTAGCTTCCTTAGAGGTTTTTTGATTGCGGACTATAATATAAACCTAATCCCTTCTTGTATGGCTTCAGATATAAACCTTTGCCCACAGTTATTTCCTCCATCACTTTATTATGGCGACTTGCTTCATTCAATAATTCTCTACCAACTTTTGCAGCATTAATAGCTTTAAAGATCGCAGATCCTCCAGATGCTAAACCTCCAAGAGCTCCAAGTGCAGTCAAGACTGGCACCAGTGGTAGAAAACCTCCTCTTTTCGGCAAGGGTATGATACGAGGTATCTCAATTGATGCTTTCTTTTTTCTGAAGGACTTGTTTACTACTTTTCGTGCAATTTTAATAGCGCTACGAATATCGTCTGGTTTTTGTTTATTAATAGTCCTCATGGTGTTTTTTACAGCATTAGTGAAGCATTTTTTCGTACATTTTCGTTTAATTGTTTTCTTTATTTTCTTAATATTCCTAAGAATGCGCTTTTCCAAGCGTTTTCTTCCAATATTGTATCTGCAATGTGCCTTTTATTGAGATCCTTACTTTGAGTATAAGCAATATCGTGCTCCCTGCACGCAGCATCTAATGAATTAATTCCTTTATCGCCTCTTGCTAAGCGTTTTTCTAATTTAGTTCCGGGGCCGCAGAATTGATAACCAGGTAAATGAAGTTCAATTGGAAGTGCATCTATTAAATTATCTATTAAACCTTTTCCAACTGCAGATGGTTTTCGACTAAAACTTTTTTTATAACATACAACCATTTTATATCTTTTCAATTAAATAGTTGCAATAGAAATGAATATAAAGGGCTGATGCTTCTGCTTATATATCAATTGCTAAAATGCGTTTCGTTAAACAAGACAAGAATATCATTGTTAAAAATTTAGATTTGTCGACTAATAAATCATCACATGTAAGACACAGTTCATTGCTGCCGAATTCTATACGAGGGCTACTTGTTGGTCCCTCAAATTGTGGAAAGACCAATGTCATGTTGAGTTTAATAGAGAGTCCGAATGGACTAAAGTTTGCCAATATATATTTGTACTCAAAGTCATTAT
The DNA here is from genome assembly GCA_949629155.1 of Myopa testacea. Taxonomy (NCBI): domain Eukaryota; kingdom Metazoa; phylum Arthropoda; class Insecta; order Diptera; family Conopidae; genus Myopa; species Myopa testacea. Next base: position 25,781,485 of record OX451347.1, read on the forward strand.
ATCAACCAAAGTATGAATACTTGAAGAAATTATTAGATCCGATAAAAAACATGGGCTTCTATACATTTTCCGAAAATGAAGATGTTTTAGAACCAAATGAAGCTAAAAGCAACTCTATTATGATATTCGCTTATGTCGCATGTGAAAAACAAAATAATATTCGAGCATACCTTTGTATGGGTCGACATAAAAATATTGATAGTTTTTACTTACGCCAAACATATACACGAATCCCTAAACATCTGATACCTGATAATGCGAATTTAATAATTATGTTCAAACAAGACGAAATAAATATGAAACATATTTACGCTGATCATGTGGGTACAGATATGAGTAGTGGTTATAGGCGGGTTCTGGGACAAAGGAAAAGTGGGAATAAGTGGGAATAAAATTTAGGAGTGTGTCTTTGCTAAAAATTGGGTTGTGCCTTTGCTATATTTTGCATTGTGTCCTTGCTGAAAGTATAGTTTTAGGGGTTTTTTTTTAATGATTATTGAATTTTTAGCCATTTAGGATTGTGTCTTTGCTAAAATATGGTTTTAGGTGTGTTTTCTCGGGTAATTTTCGTCTTTTAGCCGATAGGTTTGTAACTGTGCTATCGTCCACCAGATGGCCATCGTGGATAAGTGCTTTGGAATATTCATTTAGGCTTGTGTCTGTGATACAGACTTAGGTTTGTTTGTCTTTTAGCCGATAGGTTTGTAACTGTGCTATCGTCCACCAGATGGCCATCGTGAATAATGCTTTGGAATGTTCATTTAGGCTTGTGTCTGCGATATAGGCTTAGGAGTGCCGATCGTTTGCTATACCGAAGTAGATGGCGCTAGTGGGAAGTTTTTAGTGTAGCATACTTTTTTGGTCTTTTTTACTAATTTCTCAGTGCTAGGAATGAATTTGTGATTTTGTCTTTGGTGGGAATAAATAGGGAAGAAAAAAGCGTAGCATACTTTTTAGACTTTTTTATATGACGTGTGTTTGGTATATCGGTAAAGTACTGAGCTATTGTAGAAGTCAGAAGTTTTGCTATGTGGTTGTTGTTGTTGTTATTTATTTTAGGGTATGATTCGCCCGCTGTGTGATAGCAGATTTAAAGATCAAGTGTTTTGTATGTATTATTATAATTTATAACTTATATATTTATTTATATTTATATATTTATATATTTATTTATATTTATATATTTATTTATTTATTTATAATTATAATATTTTTTTCTTTTTAATTTTTTAATGTTACTATGTGGTGGTTGTTGTTGCTATTTATTTTAGGGGATGATTCACTTCGGTACTTTGATAGTATATTTGAAGATCAAGTGCTATGTGTGTATTATTATAATTAATAATGTATATTTTATATTTATTTATTTATTGATTTATTTATTGATTTATTTATTTATATATTTATTTATATTTATTTATTTATTTATATTTATTATATGTTTTTCTTTTGAATTTTTTCAATTTTGCTATGTGTTTGTTGTTGTTGTTATTTATTTTAGGGGATGATTCACTTCGCTACTTTGATTTAAAGATCAAGTGAAATGTTCTGTTGTTGTTGTTGTTATTTATTTCTTCTGATATTTTTCTTTCCATACTTTATGTATGTACATATATTATTATAATTTACATTTTATATTTTTAATTATTTATTTATTTATTTAGTTATATATTTATTTATTTATAATTATAATATATTTTTTTCATTCGAACTTTTTATTTTAAGGGTCTACTTACAGACAGACGGACATACATACATACATATATATACATACAGACTAACAGACGGATAGACTGACAAAGGTGAAGGACAGACATACATACATATAGACGGACAGGAGAATAGTTTTCGTTGAACTTTGATCGTATCGTTTTAGGAGTTTGACTTATGTTGTTGGTGTATATGAGTTACTCTTGCTATGTTGTTGTTGCTTGCTCGCTTTTTAGAAATATATGTAGACGCGTGTCGCTGATACTCAAGTGTTAATACTGAAGTATAGACATGAGAGGATTGAGTAGATAAACCTATGATGCTCCACTTATTCTTTTTCATCATTGCATAGCTTCTGTTAGGATAAGATTTGATGTCCGTGCGAATTTTTTTGAGACATGGAGCGGCAAGTCGATAGAATTAGTATAACAAATTTAGGGATTTATTTTTATGCACATAAAGTAATATTTTGGCGAAGATGTACAATGCTTATGCGTATGCTGTACTTTTTGAAATTTGATCTAGGGGACATTGATGGAATATTTTTTTTTGGGTTGCTTTTATTTTAATGATTTTCGGGTGAAGGTTTTTTCTTTTTTATATATAGGTACTAAATGAATTTTGAACATTGCAAGTGAACTTTGGTTTGTATCCTCATAGGTCATTACTAATATGGGCTGTTTAATTTTATGGTTAGCTAATCTACCGACATACTTATGGAGAAGTTTTCTTTATGAGTTTTGCTTATGTTGTTGTTGTAGGAGTTTGCTTTATTTTGTTGTTGTTCTTGTAATAGACGATTAATTCTTGTGGTGCTGTTGTTTTTATTTTTTAGAAATAGAGACGAATGCTGTCGATATTAAAGTAGTGAAATGCGCGGCTTAAGCAATTAAATCTAGGATATGTTCTTATAGTATTCTTCTTTTACTTCTTCTTTTCTTTGTTGTAGGATAATTATTTGATGACATGATTTTTTTTTTTTGCTGTAATTTGTTCTTGTAATATATTTTCAAATTTCAGTGTTTTAAATAATATTTCTTTAACGCTAATTATTATTGATTTTAGGTGTAGGAGATTTGTTTGATATGCCTTAGTTAGCCCATGAGCGATGAGT